>CANSZD010003457.1:1305000-1632500 GCA_947648045.1 Beta corolliflora | reverse complement strand
GTACTACTCGAGCTCGTATGAGGTTCGACTTGCAAGAGATTAACTCACGGCTTCAACCTAAAATATTTAGGATACTGCCACCCACCAAGTGACATGCCACAGAAATGACAAAACAACATACACACATCACCAAAGCTGAGTACTAAACCCGTAAATAAAATAAACACGTGCTTTGGTGGCTTGTACGTGAAAAAGACTCAACAGTCAACATAATCACAACAATCACATCTGTTATAACATGCATAGCATCAACTCTTGTTGACCACATTCATATTATATCTTTATCCAATTATTACTTTTATAATACACCATCATTCACATATCAGTAAACGCAGCAAGGCGACTTCCAAGCAATCACAACAGAGACATATTTCATATATATTTATTTAATTAGCCTTTCAAACATATCACGATTCCTTACGAGGAATCTAAGTTAACCAACTCAGATATAGATTATATAATTTATTTCCTTTAATCGATTTCTTTTCAAAAATGCAAACATGTCCTTTCACACACTCCATAAATCACTTTCTTATATTTTCATAAACAAACCCTTATTAAGAAATAAATAAAATGACTTTTATTATAACGATTCCTTTTAGGGAATCCAATAACAAGATACGATTCCTCACCAGGAATCCAATAACAGGTTACGATTCCTTATTGGGAATCCAATATTAACATAACTTACCGTGATATGCTTCCTTATCAGGAAACCAATATCAATATTCATATTCAAATTCTGAATAAACATTCATGATTCCTTATCGGCAATCCAATGTCGAAACTTACCATGATACGATTCCTTATCGGGAATCCAATATCGAAACTTACCATGATCAGATTCCTTATCGGGAATCCAATATCGATTTTCCACCTTCAAATACTGAATTAACATTCATTTCCATAACCCGAGTTAACATTCTTTTATTCGGGGGAAAGAGAACGCGGCGGAGGAGACAAAGCTTACACTCCGACAGTGGGGGTCGTCACCCAACCATTCGCTTTACTTTTGGCCGATAACCGCGACTAGTCCATAGTTCATTTTCCAATCAGCCATCCACATGTTTCGCATTACCTGATATATCGCCCGATTATCGCCCCACAAAGCAATGGGCAGGTTTTCTTGTGGGCCACTGTTCGTGTCACCTCATCCGTCGACTCAGAAGAGGCTATTTTCCCCTTTAGGTCACTTTCCATTATCGTTCATAGCGCCATCAACTCATTCTTGGAACTCATCCATAGTTTTAATAATTCTTAACAAGTTTTGTACAAGAAACAAAACCAGAAGGCTTCTCCTTAGAGAACCATAATCACTTACATATCATAGTAACGTCCTACGTATTTCAAGTCTATTATACTTTTGCATTTAGATTCAATTCAATCCCAATCATAAAACATATGAACCACAACTTCTTATAAACAATCATATTCGATAAATACCAACAACAATGACACAAGGTCTCCCAATTAGAATTAACTAACGAGAGTTGCTAGATCAGTTGCGCTCAACACATACTTTGGCATATAAATAGTTCACTCTTTTCCACTTCATAATCATCAATCTACATTTATCTCAACAACGATAATAACAATTATCAAGCACCAACCATACATTCTAATAGGTCTCCCTCTTATAATTAACTAAGGAGAATTAACTTAAACACCACACTCCAGGTTCATTAATCAAAGGTTGATTAATTAGCTATGGTTCATACTACACCATTAGTTGAAGTCCAATTAACAGAACCGATATCGAACCCAATGACTGACCATATTTATAATCATGTAGATAGAGTCTACTTCATTTCGATTAGAGCATTACGCAACCATATAAGTGAAACTTCTTTTAAGTAATTCAAGAACTTGAATTGCTTATTTAAACTCACTTATTAACTTGTTTTAGTGAACACTAATTAAATAATCTGACTTTATCAAATTACTCCATTTATAATTATTAAACTGAAATCCTTTAGTAAACACATCCTTTATAATCTAATCCACAATTAATTACACTACCTCCAATAATCTCTATATTGTTAGCAAATATTAATTAGTCCTTCCTCATTAAATCATTGGACAACTGTAACCAGGTTATACTAAACCAGTTAAACATCTTCGTAGAATTATACTCGATTAATTTAATTATAAATAGAACATAGTCATACGATTAACAAATTAATTCACTTATTACTATGATAAAGACTTTGACAAACCAACAACTCGGAGTTATGATTCTTACTCCTTTATAAACATATCACTTTTCAGAACTCAATAAACCATCATCTACAGAAATAACCAGATTCCACGAATCGAAGGAACACAACTTGAATTAAGCATAATTCCATTCCTACATTACTCTATTTGATAGTCACATTAAATACTAACAGATTATTTAGCCAAATTATATACACCAAGTAACTAAGACTACTTCAAAGTAATTAGCAACTTATATCCAACCTAGTGATTTAAACTCACATACTAGCTTATTTTAATGAATATCAACCATTAACCCAACTTTACTATATTAACCAATTTAGGTATCCTCTATTGTTACATTAACTAAAATCCATTTACTTTAGAGCCTCGACATATAGTTCTTGACTGGTTAATATCTGACTATTATAACTTCTTCATTGTAGTACATTAAACTCAGAACTCAACCAATAACTCATATTACCACAATGCTTGACAATATATATATATACTATTTAAGTTCAACACTAATAATCTTAGTCTTACTTATTCAAGAGGTACCTCGAGCCTATAATCATCCTCCATAATTCCACCATCAACAACATTACTGAATATTGCTAACTATTCAAATTACTAATCAAATAAAATACCACGCGTCTTGCATACAACCGGCCACACACGAAATTATAGGTGTGGCAGTGCGCGCGACACCCTGTGAGCCCGTCAGCTTATTTTCAAATGGTCATATCTCACTCGTTTCTCATCAGAATCGAGCTTTTGACCAGGCGTTGGAAAGCTATCGAGCCAAATGTTCATCTCCAACTTGAACCTTCCCAAAATATTAAGTGTGCTGTGAGATATGACCTTTTGAAGTTGAACCTTATGCACAAACCCTTATTAACAAATGGAGTTACTCTTATGAACAAATGGAGTTACTTGTATGAGTATGTGGTTACTTTTAATAATAAAAGGGTGTCACTCCTATAAATAAATGTGGTTACTCTTATAAGCAAAATGGGATTACCTATGTGAATAAAATAGGGTTACTCAAATGATTAAATGAGTTTACTAGTATGAATAAATGGGGTTGCTCCTTATGAACGAATGAGGTTACTCGTATTAATAAGTGAGGGTTACTTGTATGAACAATTGGGGTTACTGATACGAATAAAATGGGTTTACTTATGTGAACAAAATGAGGTTACTCATATGATTAAAGGGGGTTTTTAGTATGAATAAATGGGGTTACTCCTTACGAACGAATGAGGTTACTCGTATTAATAAGTGGGGTTACTTCTATGAAAAATTGGGGTTACTGATACGAATAAAATGGGGTTACTTATGTAAACAAAATGAGGTTACTCATATGATTAAATGGGGTTACTAGTATGAATAAATAGGGTTACTCCTTATAAACAAATGAGGTTACTCGTATTAATAAATAGGAGGTTACTTGTGTGAACAATTGGGGTTTCTCGTATGATTATATGAGGTTACTCGTATAAATTAATGTGGTTACCAGTATGATTAAACGAGGTTACTCATAAGATTAAATAAGGTTACTCATAAGATTAAACGAGGTTACTCATAATATTAAATGAGGTTACTCATAATATTAATTGAGGTTACTCCAACAAATAAAAGGGGTTACTCATATAATATTCTTAAGATTACAGAAAAATTGAAAATTCATTAATTAGTTTGAACAATCCGTTGCTTGATCTAGATTTTAGAGTTATTTTTAGTGAACAAAATACAAGGTTAACATACACCACACCATTTTGTTTACCAACACCACAACATACAACCATCTGCTCAACCAACTCCCCTACTTTTAATAGCCACCCTCTCCCCCACCAAACACCACCACCACCATTCCAGCCCCCATTTTGTTCAAACGAATGGGGTTTACTAGTAACCCCACTCCTCAGCCCTCCCACTCCACCCTTTACTCCCATCCCTTCGTTCGTCTCCTCAACACCATACCACTCCCCTCCCTTCGGCCATTCTCACTCTCTTTCTCACTCCTCGTCATCGATCACCATTAACAAATCTCAGCACCTCCTTCAGTCCTCTACAATCTCCGGCTCCTTCATCGTTATTGCTAGGCATCTTCTTTGATGAAATCGACCCTTCATCGTTCTTCAGATCTCCCGTGTTAGGCATCGTTATTGCTGCGTTCTTCATCTTCAGATTTCCGCCTTCTTCATAAGATTGGGGTTAATTAGGCTGGGCCTTACTCGGGTTTGGGATTGCTTTCACTCTCTATACCTTCTTTTTCCCGCCTGGGCCTCATATATGGGCCGGCCAAACGCGAAATTATAGGTGTGGCCGGCCGTATCTAAATTTAATTCTCTTGAATCGTCTCTAGTTACCTTATTCATTTTAATGCTATAATTAGTCTTGCCAAATCCATACGAAAAGGAAATGACTCAAATTTGTTTAATCACCTTAATAATTACCTCCAAAGCATTAATAATGATAACCATCAATACTTTTGATTGAACCCATAATACAAAAGTTAGCTTAACTAGCACATAACATTAGCTAATTCCCAATTTAGAATTCATTAGTAGTTATATTATCAATTCCTTAATCCCCTATTATGTAAACTTATTCCTTTTCCAAAACTCACAATACCACAACTTAAGATTATTGATCAACATGATGGCTACTCCCAATTTAGATTATGTATCGATAATTAGTAACAATTTAACAGCACACATTGATCCAATGAATCGATACAACACCATCCAATTTGGAATTTCAATTCACAAACAGCAATGAATTCAACAACATTAAATATAAACATAACCCATAATTCATTTATAAAGTTCATATAAAACTGGAAGCAATAATAACAAGAAGAAATGAAGGAATAAAGGGGTTAGTAACTCATAGAGCACAGAGAAAAAGAAGCAGTGGAGAGGAACCACGACGCCAGCGAAACACCAGCAACACGGCGGCGGCGAAACGTCAGCCGCACGAGCAAGCAACAGCAGCGGCGGCACCAGCGCGCAAAGAGAGAAAAGGAGACACAAGTAGGGGAAGGAGAAGGTTAAGGCAACAAGACCAAGAACTCCTGCAGCGGCGGCTAGACAACACTGACATCACCGACAGAGGAGAGAGGAAATAGGGCAGACGACGCGTTAGAGAGAGAGGGCCACGACGAGCCGGGAGGAAACGCTGACGAGGGAGGTGCGAAGGGAGCGAGAGAAACCACGGGGTGAGAGAGAAAACATGGGGAGAGAGAGAATTCAAGGGGTTTGGGGTTTCTAAAACAACCGACAAAGGGGGTTATTTGGGTTTCCAAATAAATCAAACGGATAAGAATCAAAATGGAAACCGGCATTGTTTCCCATCTTGGCTAAATACCACTCAACTAAAATTTGAATGCTTAAAATTCAAAATATCTAGTAATATTAATAATAATAACTTCATAAAATTAAACAATTAAATAAATTACAAACACCCAATAACAAAAATCATACTCCACAACTCAAATAAATTAGAAAATCCGAAACATAATTAACTCAATAAATATAATTAGCATTTAATAAACGTCTTTAAAAATAAGCTTATTACATAATCTCTAACAATTATCAATCAATCGGCATATGAATAATCTCTACAGCCAGCCTTGAGTACGGCCGACCACACCTATAAATATAGGTGTGGTCCCTCGCGTGCGTATCAGCTTGTTAGCTTATTTAATTGAGCTTTTGACCAGGAGTTGGAAAGCTATCGAGCCAAATTTTCAACTCCAACTTGAATCTTCCAAAGATATTGAGTGTGATGTGATATGGCCTTTTGAAATTGACTCTTATGCACAAACCCTTATGAACAAATGGAGTTACTCTTATGAACAAATGGAGTTACTTGTATGAGTATGTGGTTACTCTTAACAAAAAAAAGGGTGTTACTCTTATAAAAAATATGGTTACTTTTATAACAAAAGGGATTACTAATCAGTGCACTCTTATGAACGAATGAGATTACTCATATGAAAAATGGGATTAATACTTTTGTGAACATTTGGGGTTAAATGGGGGTAGTTGGCGGGCGCGGATGTGTCGTTGTGCACCGCACCCGGCCAAAGATAAAATTTCTCCTACTCTCTTTTACACTAAGCTAGTATAATGGAAGTAGGGGTCGTATCCACAGGGAAACAGGGACGAGTTTAATATTTAGCGGGATCCAATACCTAGATTAAGCTAAGGGCCGAGAAACCTAATAACAAGGGGGGTTTCAAGTAGATTATAAACAAACTAAAATTAACTAGCATAATTAGATAAAATGAGAAATCAATATGGAAAGATCTTGAATCCGATTAACATCCACTTCAATTCATTATCGATCCTTGAACCTCCACTCTAATTATTTCCATGATTATCTATTGTTGAGAATTAATCTCACATTCTCCTTATTCCTAGTTGAATAGCACGATCAGCGTGACTATAAAACCCTAACTAAAGGATAACCTAGTCCGATAGCGTCTAAGTTCAATCCAATAGCAGCAATAAACACAGAGAATCAATAGACCTGCTAACGTCATACAAGCGATAAACATTCAACAGTTGATTCAATTTCCCCAAGAAATAACCAAGACGATCAGCATCTAAGTTACTCCCTAGTTTGCTACCAATTGATAAAAGAATAAAACAATCCGATTCTATTCTTAAATCTAGCATTAGATTAATTACACAATCAAACTAGTAACGTTCCTAGCATAATTATGCAAAAATCATAGAAAGCAAGCATATAAATTAAACCATAATCAAAGAAACTAAATAGAGAGGAAAGATCTCACAATAATGCTTGAAGCTCCATATTAATCTCGTTCAAGAACGGTTCAAGCTACAATCGGCATAGCATAAGCCAATCCCATAGTTGAAATCTCCTAAAACTAAACTAGAAAATAAAAACTAAAAAGAGAAGACAACAAGAGAGGAGTGGAGTTTTGGAAACTCCCTCTCCTTGTGGCTGCTGCCCCCTTAGGTCCAAAAACAAGTTTGGTATTTATACTAAAGCATAAAAGTCAGCCGACAATTACACCGACCTAGGGGTCGTGAGGTGCGGTACAGGTCGCGAGGTGCGATGAGTACTCTGCCTTCCGCACATTTGGCTGGGCAAAGCAGGTCGCGAGGTGCGAAGGATCTCGCGAGTCGCGAGCAAGCAGGTCGCGAGGTGCGACCTGGCTCGCGAGGTGCGACCTGCTGGACGACGATGCTTCGAGCACTGGGCTTGCGGTGCTGCTTGGGCGAGGCTGCTGGGCATGCGATGCTCGCGAGAGCTTGGTGCGGCTGTGATGGGCTAGGTGCTATGCTAGGCTACGGCTTGCGGCGATGCTTGATTGGAACATGTGGCGACGCTTGGCAAGTATAACGATGTTGAGTCGTTCCAAACACTAATGCTTCTAGGAGCTCGGAACTTACAACTTTAACTATGATTAATATACAAAATTCCGAACTTCCGCTAAGAGCTATAAAACGCAAACGTTAACAATTATGATCAAGACCCTTAGCAAAAAGCACCCAAAATATAATATAAACATCGTATAACTTGAGCGTATCAGTAGTTGTATGATTAAATGAGGTTACTAGCTCGTATGAATAAATGAGGTTACTTTTGTGAATGAATGGGGTTACTCGTTTGAATAAATTGGGTTACTGATCAGTTAACTCTTATGAATGAGAAATTAATCAGTTTACTCTTGTGAATGAATGGGGTTAATCATTTGAATAAATTTGGTTACTTTTGTGAACAATTGGGGTTACTCGTATGATTAAATGATGTTACTCGTATATATAAACGAGGTCACTAGTATGAATAATTGGGGTTACTCGTATGATTAAATGATGTTACTCGTATATATAAACGAGGTCACTAGTATGAATAAATGGGGTTACTCGTATATATAAATGAGGTCACTAGTAGGGATGGCAATCCAGTTCGTATCTGACCCTACTCCGCTCTGATTCGAAGGAAAAAATCCAAGCCGACTCCAACAAAAAAATAATCTGCATCCGACTCCGTTTAAAAAGTCCGACTCCGAGTCGGAGGAGCAAGGGTCGGAGTCGGATCCCATAAAAAATTCCGAGATCCGAATCAGACTCCGACTTTAAGGCAATTAATCCCTTTTTTATTTATATTAATGTGTTATGTATGTATAATCTAACTCCGACTTTGAGGAAATGATTGTTAGAAACAATATTAATGTTTAATTATTTGTACTATATAAGATTTTCATATGATTATTAAAAAAAAGTAATGATTTGATTATTTTAATTATAGAAGATTTTTCTATTAAAAAAAAGGGGTGGGAAAAAAAGTCGGATCGGGTCGGAGCCAGATGTTAGGATTTTAAGTCGGGTCGGACTCGGATTTTCGGAGTCGGACTCGGATTAAAAATCCGACTTCTTGTAGGGTCGGAGTCGGATTATGCATAATCCGGTCCAAGTCCGACCCGTTGCCATTCCTAGTCACTAGTATGAATAAATGGGGTTACTCTTAAGATTAAACAAGGCTATTCATAAGATTAAATGACATTATTACTTGTATGACTAATGAGAAACTAATTAATTTACTCTTGTGAATGAAAGGCATTACTCTTTTCAATAAATTCGTTTACTTTTATGAACAATTTGGGTTACTCGTATGATCAAATGATGTTACTCGTATAAATAAATGAGGTTATATTACTAGTTTGAATAAATGGGGTTACTCATAAGATTAAACAAGGTTACTCATAGATTAAACGACATTACTTGTATACTAAACGACAAAATGAGAAACTAATCAATTTACTCTTAAGAATGAAAGGGGTTACCCGTTTGAATAAATGATGTTACTTTTGTGAACAATTGGGTTACTCTTATGATTAAATAAGTTACTCGTACAATTAAATAAATGAGGTTACTAGTATGAATAAATGGGGTTACTCATAAGATTAAATGAGCTTACTCATAGATTAAACGACATTACTTATATGAATAAATGAGAAACTAAACAATTTACTCTTAGGAATGAAAGGGGTTACTCATTTCAATACGCGGTTACTTTTGTGAATAATTGGGGTTACTCGTATGATTAAATGAGGTTACTTGTATAAAAATGAGGCTACTAGTATGAATACATGGAGTTACTCATATGATTAAATGAGGTTACTCATAGATTAAATGACACTACTTTATGACAAAACGAGAAAATGAGAAACTAATCAATTTACTCTTATAAATGAAAGGGGTTACTCGGTTTAATAAATGTGTTTACTTTTGTGAACAATGGGGGTCACTTGTATGACTAAATGAGGTTACTTATATAATATTTTAAGGTTAGGATTACTATAACTCGGCGAAAACAATTCTGAATCCTGTGAAATTTTGACACGAACTAGATCAATATGTTATAAGCACTCAGTTAATATATCACACAAAAATTCAATCCCAGTAGATCACAAGTATCGTTTTACTCCAACTGGTCCAGTTTAAAACTTCTGCTTCAAAACTGCATAAAATCAAATCGAAAATTTATGATTAGTAAATTTAAGGCCTAAGAGACTCTGAAAACGTCGAAGTATTAAACGAAGGTTTTAAAGTTTACCTTAATTATATTCGAATCTTTAAAAAACAACTCTAAATCCTGTAAAATTTTGACACGAACTATGTTCAGATGTTATAAGCACTCAGTAAAAATTTCACAAAAAATTTCAATCTCAGTTGATCGTACTTATCGTTTTACTCGAACTGGTCAAGTTTCCAGCGATTTCAGACCAACTTCAAAGTTTCGCTTCAAAATTGTATCATATTAACTCGAAACTTTACATAATATTAACATGTTAAATTAAACAGGGTGTAGTATAGTTTAGGCTCAATAAACTCCGAAAAAGTCTAAGTATGCCAGGAAAACGAAGGTTTCAAAGTTCACTTTAATTCTGTGCTTATCTGAGCAGCAAATAAGGAGCGTTTTCCTTGGATCTTGGGCAAAGCTGTTGAATATTCGAGAGATGAAGAAAATGGAAAACCATGAGAGAGAATAGAGAGATAAGAAAATCACGAGAAACAAAGAGGAAGAAGAGGCTGGGATTTATATATGGGTCGGCCACATCTATATATATAGGTGTGACTGGCCACATATAAGAACTTTTGTAATCTCTATGAGACAATGACAAAGAAGCAATAAACAAAATCGTGGAAACGGCAAGGGTGCTCCTAGCATAGTGCTTCCTATTGCAGGAGTAATGAGCCTAGCTGGCTCGCAAACTATTCGAGTTCGACTCGAAATTTTCTAGAGCCGAGTATAGCGAAGTTCGATTCGAAAAGTTCGTGAGCAGGCTCGAAATATGTTTTAAGTATATTATTTTCCATATTCAAGAAAATAAATGAAAAGTTATACTTAAATTTTGCATAATACTTGTGAAAAACTCAAAATAAGTAGTCTAAACCTATTTATAGAACATATGTAATATAATTTTTTAACTTCGGTTGAGTTTTAAGGTAAATTGAACTAGAAAATTTAGACTCGAAAAAGCTCGAGGCTCGACTCGAGTTCGAGTAAAGGTGTTACGAGCCGAGCGAGCAACCCCATGCTCGGTCTCGGTTCGGCTCGTTAACACCCCTATGCAGGAGTCTCCATGCAAGAAAAAGGCATTCCAAGCCTTATGCCTGTTTCATACTTCCTTACTTTGTATCACACCTTGACTCCTCATAAGCGTCAATTGTCATCAAATGCGCATCTATGATCAACAACTTACCCCATGGGCCAACATAAAGGTGTCAAAATGGGGCCGACCCATGGGTGAACCCACATCCGATCCAAACATAATATGTTCCAAGGCGAAGGGAAGGGTTGAAAAGCCGAGAGATACCGACCCAAAGTCCACCCACGTCCAGTTTTACCCGTCAAAATGAAATTCGAAATCGATCTGGACCGGCCCAATTTCAACCCAAACTTAGTTTGACCCGCGAAATATAACATAGACCCAACCTGGGTCCAACTCAAAGTTAACCCGCACTCAACTATACCCGGAAATGACCCATCCAGGCCCGAGTCGTATAGACCTAACCCATTGGTGACCCGCCCAATATCAGTCCGAACCAATATCAACCCAACCTAATCCTTGCACGACGCAATCCTTACCCGATTCAATCCTAACTCGATCCAAAACCATTCCAACCCTAGGCTACCCGATCCAACCATGATATTTCAATTCATAGGGAAAATTCCCATTAGTAGGATCCTACTCTTGAGAATTCCCAATGGTAGATTCAACTCTCTATTTTTCTTGTTGCTAGGCTTAGTTACTATTACATTGATAAACATGGCATTAGTGATGATTTTCCCATTAAAAATTGGTGTTTGACTTTAATGAGATATGGTTAAACCTAAGTTAGCTACACCACCGCTCTTTTTTTTACTGTTGCCCACCATTACACTCCTCATTATTTACTCTCCTCTTTTAACTGTTCATCTTCCACATTCAAACACTCATGTTGGTTCATCGTTTAATTGATTATCGTACATTGAAGAGTCAAAAAATTGCCCATTTCTTTCTCACCTTCAATTGAAACCCATAATTCCCCTCTCTTTTATCCACTTGAATTCCCCGTGTGCTCTACACATGCACCGGGATATTACACTCGTTTGAGGAGAAGATGGAGGGAAAACGGTGGGAAAAGAAAAAAAAAACCCGAAGCACATGCGACATCGATGGAAAAAATGGTATATATAAACTCGAAAATCGATGGTCAACGTCGATTACCAGAGGGTCAACGCCTGAAATTAGGGTAAGGTTCTATCTCCCAAAAATATAAAATTTTAAGGTCTTAAGTTGCTAGAAAAGATTGTTTCTCACAATAAGTGACATATAAAAGGTTTATTTTGACAAATTATTCAATTAAGTAAGGCATTATAATTTATAAGTTGCTTATTTGACCTTCAATTGACTATCTATTATTATTATTATTGATAAAAAGCATGGGCAATAATGCATGCAATGTGACACGTGTTGCCCCTTGATCTCAACATGTTACTACGTACATCATATATAACATTGACATTTATTTTTTGATGATCTTATTGTAAGCGTGTTTTTATTCGTCTAACTACCTCATTGAAGGGTTTTATTGAAAAATGATTTCGAAGTCACCAACAAGTCTTTAAAGGAAGACTCATAAATCTAATTGGATAATTGAGAAAATTAGGGACGGCTTTGGGACTTATCCAATCTAGATTTCCCCGTCATAATTTCATTGATGGTCATGAACCAAAAATCGAGTTCAGCGGTGAGAGTATGAACATGATCAGGAATCACGTTCGCCCATTCCTGGCCTCTACTTAATAAGATTCATAGCAATTTTTATGCAATGGAACAACCAAATAATAAATTTCAACACCCAAAAAAAGATTAGTATAGATTGGTTCATTAAACACAAAGACTACTTTTTTTGGTGATAAGTTATTAAGCAATCAAAATTATTAGGTACCTAAATCAATTGTCCAATTATCTTATTAGGCTTTAGAACAGTTATTTAGGTTTTGATTAGCAATAATAACATGTTGGTGATGAAAACATAAGCATGACAATCATGAATATATATACAAAATAAAAAGGAGTAGAGATTGAGAATGTACAAAGAATGAATTTTTAATTAAAGATCTACATTATGAAAAGATGGTTAGTAACTTTAATAAAATTACTAAGAAAAGGAAAGATTAATGGGCGGGCGCGGATGTGTCGTTGTGCACCGCACCCGGTCAAAGATAAAATTTCTCCTACTCTCTTTTACACTAAGGAAGTATAATGGAAGTAGGGGTCGTATCCACAGGGAAACAGGTACGAGTTTAATACTTAGCGTGATCCAAAACCTAGATTAAGCTAAGGGCCGAGAAACCTAATAATAATAAAAAAGGGGGGTTTCAAGTAGATTTACGAACAAACTAAAACTAACTAGCATATAAACAAAATGAGAAATCAATATGGGAAGATCTTGAATCCGATTAACATCCACTTCAATTCATTATCGATCCTTGAACCTCCACTCTGATTATTTCCATAATTATCTATTGTCGAGAACTAATCTCGCATTCTCCTTATTCTTAGTTGAATAGCACGATCAGCGTGACTATAAAACCCTAACTAAAGGATAACCTAGTCCGATCGCGTCTAAGTTCAATCCAATAGCAGCAATAAACACAGAGAACCAACAGACCTACTAACGTCATACAAGCGATAAACATTCAACAGTTAATTCAATTTTCCCAAGAAATAACCAAGACGATCTGCATCTAAGTTACTTCCTAGTTTGCTACCAATTGATAAAAGAATAAAACAATCCGATTCTATTTCTTAAATCTAGCATTAGATTAATTACACAATCAAACTAGTAACGTTCCTAGCATAATCATGCAAAAATCATAGAAAGCAAGCATAGAAATTAAACCATAATCAAAGAAACTAAATAGAGAGGAAAAATCTCACAATAATGCTTGAAGCTCCATATTAATCTCGTTCAAGAACGGTTCAAGCTACAATCGGCATAGCATAAGCCAATCCCATAATTGAAATCTACAAAAACTAAACTAGAAAATAAAAACAAAAAAGAGAAGACAACAAGAGAGGAGTGGAGTTTTGGAGACTCCCTCTCCTTGTGGCTGCTGCCCCCCTAGGTCCAAAATCAAGCTTGGTATTTATACTAAAGCATAAAAATCAGCCGACAATTAGACCGACCTAGGGGTCGCGAGGTGCGAAGTAGGTCGCGAGGTGCGAAGAGTGCTCTGCCTTCCGCAGATTTGGCTGGGCAAAGCAGGTCGCGAGGTGCGAGCAGGCAGGTCGCGAGGTGCGACCGATCTCGCGAGGTGCGACCTGCTGGGCGTGCTATGGGCGAGCGCTGGGCGAGAGCTGGGCGAGCGCTGGGCTTGCGGTGCTGCTTGGCGCGCGCATGGGCGATGCTTGTGCTGGCTTGGCGATGCTCACGAGAGCTTGGTGCGGCTGTGATGGGCTAGGTGCCATGCTCGGCTACGGCTTGCGGCGATGCTTGATTGGAACATGTGGCGACGCTTGGCAAGCATAACGATGTTGAGTCGTTCCAAACACTAATGCTTCTAGGAGCTCGGAACTTACAACTTTAACTATAATTAAAATACAAAATTCCGAACTTCCGCTAAGAGCTAAATAAAACGCAAACGTTAACACTTATGATCAAGACTCTTAACAAAAAGCACCCAAAATATAATATAAACATCGTATAACTTGAGCGTATCAAATACCCCCACACTTGAACTTTACTCGACCTCGAGTAAACTCAAAAATGAGAATCACCAAATAAATCATCACCCAAGCCATCGACACCAACCTACACTCCCCATCAACTACATCATCATCATCATTTTTTTTATTTATTTGTTATTTTTTTCATTTTTTTTTTCATTTTTCATTTCAAATTAAAAGTAATATATACAACATAGATACATGAGAATGAGAATACCCTCCCCCCTACTTAAACTACACATTGTCCTCAATGTGTCGACAATTAGAAGAAAAAGTAAACTGAAAATGGGGGGAGAAAATCGAAAATCGGGTAAATCGAAGATCGAATGCTCAAAACTCATGACCAAACAATCCGTCAAACTCAAATTTCTTAACAACACCAACTCAAATCTCATAAATCAACTCACAACCCTCTCCCTCGAATCACTCAAACAAATGACAAGTTCAAAAGTTCTGAATTTTTGAGATTTGCACCTAGCTTAAGAGATCGAAAAGATACATTAACAATCTCAATCCTCTAGTGTTACCAACTCCTAGCTATTGAACTCCTCCCAACGGGTTTTCTTTTGTGGATTTTGGTTCCAAGCGGATTAAGATTGGTTGTGGATCTTTTTAGTGGGTGGGCGGTGGGTGAAAGAAAATTTGTTGTGGTGGTGAAAATTTGATAATTTGATGAGAAATAAAGAAAAAGAAAGAAAATAAAAAGGGTCTCGGGTTGCCTCCCGAGAAGCGCTGTTGTTTAAAGTCGTTAGCTCGACTTAGTACCTTAGGCTCAATCATTGGGATTGTGCTCCATGTGTGACAATGGTGGTTCCATGTCAATCTCCACTTCAAGTACCTGCAAAATTGATTGAGAGAAACTCTTGCAATGCATCGTTAATACCTAGCTTACTACAACATGGTTGAGCATATAACATCAGATTATATCCAAAACCTAGCATTAAGTCAACAACAAACATCAACTAGTAGTACTCCTAGCTAATCCAAGTCATGACCATTAATATAAATGTTTAAAGCTAGACAATAACCAAGATATAGAGTATGAGTCAATCAACCATTCCCAATAGAGTTTAAGCAACAAGTTCCATGCTTCTGGTCCAAAATACAAAAGTGAAATACATAGAGCTCAATGGAAGATGAAAACTAGAAACTAAAACAAAAAGGGAATTCTTTATATGAGTGGCCAACCAAAAACAAAGAGCACAAGCAATACCATCCAAAAATCACGCTAAATACAAACTAGTAACACCGTTTCCCCGGCAACGGCGCCAAAATTTGGGCGGGCGCGGATGTGTCGTTGTGCACCGCACCCGGCCAATGATAAAATTTCTCCTACTCTCTTTTACACTAAGGAAGTATAATGGAAGTAGGGGTCGTATCCACAGGGAAACAGGGACGAGTTTAATACTTAGCGTGATCCAAAACCTAGATTAAGCTAAGGGCCGAGAAACCTAATAATAATAACAAAGGGGGGTTTCAAGTAGATTTACGAACAAACTAAAACTAACTAGCATATAAACAAAATGAGAAATCAATATGGGAAGATCTTGAATCCGATTAACATCCACTTCAATTCATTATCGATCCTTGAACCTCCACTCTGATTATTTCCATAATTATCTATTGTCGAGAACTAATCTCGTATTCTCCTTATTCTTAGTTGAATAGCACGATCAGCGTGACTATAAAACCCTAACTAAAGGATAGCCTAGTCCGATCGCGTCTAAGTTCAATCCAATAGCAGCAATAAACACAGAGAACCAACGGACACTGCTAACGTCATACAAGCGATAAACATTCAACGATTAATTCAATTTCCCCAAGAAATAACCAAGACGATCTGCATCTAAGTTACTTCCTAGTTTGCTACCAATTGATAAAAGAATAAAACAATCCGATTCTATTCTTAAATCTAGCATTAGATTAATTACACAATCAAACTAGTAACGTTCCTAGCATAATCATGCAAAAATCATAGAAAGCAAGCATAGAAATTAAACCATAATCAAAGAAACTAAATAGAGAGGAAAGATCTCACAATAATGCTTGAAGCTCCATATTAATCTCGTTCAAGAACGGTTCAAGCTACAATCGGCATAGCATAAGCCAATCCCATAATTGAAATCTACAAAAACTAAACTAGAAAATAAAAACTAAAAAGAGAAGACAACAAGAGAGGAGTGGAGTTTTGGAGACTCCCTCTCCTTGTGGCTGCTGCCCCCCTAGGTCCAAAATCAAGCTTGGTATTTATACTAAAGCATAAAAATCAGCCGACAATTAGACCGACCTAGGGGTCGCGAGGTGCGAAGTAGGTCGCGAGGTGCGAAGAGTGCTCTGCCTTCCGCAGATTTGGCTGGGCAAAGCAGGTCGCGAGGTGCGAGCTAGCTCGCGAGGTGCGAGCAGGCAGGTCGCGAGGTGCGACCTATCTCGCGAGGTGCGACCTGCTGGGCGTGCTATGGGCGAGCGCTGGGCGAGAGCTGGGCGAGCGCTGGGCTTGCGGTGCTGCTTGGCGCGCGCATGGGCGATGCTTGTGCTGGCTTGGCGATGCTCACGAGAGCTTGGTGCGGCTGTGATGGGCTAGGTGCTATGCTCGGCTACGGCTTGCGGCGATGCTTGATTGGAACATGTGGCGACGCTTGGCAAGCATAACGATGTTGAGTCGTTCCAAACACTAATGCTTCTAGGAGCTCGGAACTTACAACTTTAACTATAATTAAAATACAAAATTCCGAACTTCCGCTAAGAGCTAAATAAAACGCAAACGTTAACACTTATGATCAAGACTCTTAACAAAAAGCACCCAAAATATAATATAAACATCGTATAACTTGAGCGTATCAATTAAGGACCCTCATAAATATATCGGTGTGCCTTGGGTCTGAGAGAATAACGACCTTCTGGAGGAGCAATCTTGAATCCTTCAACGAAAACTTATAGAAGATCGAACAAGGTTGAATAATTTGAAGTGTTTGGCTGTCCTTCTGATACAGAATCCGAGACTCTTAGGAGCTAATTTGTTCATAACTCAGTTGACTGCTTCTATAGATAAGGCGGAGCGTCCTTGGCTCAGTATTTTATCACATAGGGCTTCGGCTTTAGGTTATTTAAGTAGGGTGGGTAGCTTCTGCTATCCTCCTGCCATCTCTTAGCAAAGTAGGCTGATGGGCAAGCTCCCTCCTGTCCCAATGGTGTGAGGCGTCAGAGGTTGTTACCCCGTGGCCAACTCAAGGAGCTGAAGTTCGACGCAGAGCTTTTTGGTTGTTAAGTTATAGTAGTACTGAGCAATATCCAACAGCTCTAGTCCTTCTGGTTTGCATTAAAGTTCCTTAAGTAGCCTTCGAGGAATCCATTTTTTGTCCAAACCATGGAGTGCCTAGCCCGTAAAATTGCTAAAGAACAGAGGTTATCAGCTCTCCCTATGTACCTTACTTTGGGTACATAGGGAGAGTCTAATCCAGTTACCCTAGGGAGCGAGCGAAAGCTCTCTCCCGGCAATCACTAGTAGAATAATTGCTTATTGCTGCGCCTGAATTGCTGCGGTTTTACCCATACGCAGCAATAAACCACGTCAAAAGAAAAGAAAAAATCAAAAATTAACCTATTGATGCGGTTCTGTGTGAAAACCGCAGCAATAGACGTCAACGGAAAATTTTCAAAATTGTTTGACTAGTTTGACCAGATCTATTGCTGCGGTTCCCACCCAAAACCGCAGCAATAGATTATAATATTAATTATTTTAATCTATTGCTGCGGTTTCTTTAAAAAACCGCAGCAATAAAAGGCCTCAATATTATATAAAAATATTTTAGTCGCACCTCCCTCACTAAACCCTAAATCTAACCCGCGCCTCCCTCACTTCTCAGTTCTCCCTCTCAATCCTCTCACCCTCTCTCATGGCAGATCTACTTCTCCCTCTCAATCCTATCACCCTCTCTCACTCCCATCCCTCACTTTCGCTACTCCTTTCTTCGTCTCCTCACTTTCGCTGCTCCTCACTTTCGCTCCTCCTCACCGGCGTCGCACAAAGAAAACGGAGGGTTCGAAGGTTCGATTGTTCGATTGTTCGCCGCCTATGGTTCATTTCTTCGAAGGTTTGTCGCCGATGGTTGAAAATTCAAGGGAAAGGTTGCCGGAGTTTGAAGTCAAGCAACGATTTTGATGTTTTTTTTGGTTTCTTCGTCGGCCGTTCACCAAAATTCAGATCGAGAAACCAGAGATCGATTGTGGAGTAGATCGAAGTAGATCGGTTTCTTCGGAGGAGAGAGAAATAGATCGAAGTAGATCGGTTGTGGAGGAAGAATTTCCGGCGCCGCACCGCTAGATCGTCGCACGCTCCTCCCCTCTCCTTCGCTGCTGCAGATCGTCCTCCCTCTCTCTCCTCCTCGCCGGTCTTTCTTCTCACCGGACAGCAGTGGTTCAATGTTTTTTACTTTGATTATCAGATCTGATAATTTACTTTGATTTATCGTTGATTTTTCGCTCTCTAGATCTGAGATCTTCTTTTCAATTTGTCTGCTCTTTTGTTTATTTGTTGTAGCAATTGTTTTATGATGTATATACTGATTTTCCTAGTGTAACAATTATTTTGCATATTTTTGTTGTTAGTTTTTATATATAATTTTTTGTAATTGTTTTGTATATACTGATTTTCGATCGTTTATATATATATATATGTACATTGGTGGTAGCGTGATTTGTTGTTGATGAGATTTCTCTAGTTTTATTTGTATTTTTCAGTCATTTTCCTTTCTAGCTAGCTAAAAAAAATCTCCACTGACACCTATTGTTGGTGTTTCTATCAAAAACAACAGCAGTAGGTTTCATTTTTTAATAAAAAAAAATAGTTATTGCTGCTGTTCCTACCAAAAACAGCAGCAATAGGTTTCATTTTTTTATTAAAAAAATACCTATTGCTGCGGTTTTGGATAAGAACCGCAGCAATAGGTTGCTTTATTGCTGCGGTTAAAAACCGCAGCAATAGGTAATTACCTATTGATGCGCCCTTAATTGCTGCGCGGCCAAAACCGCCGCAATAAGCCACTTAATGACCGCGACAATAAGCAATTATTCTACTAGTGAATGAAAAAGCACAAAAACCTTAATCCCATAAAGTTGGGATTGTGTCGATACGCGGATAGGGATGTCTTATGACTTAAGACCTGAAGGACGCTTTACGAGTTAAGAATTAGTAAATATAAGAAGGTTACCAACTACTCGAGCAAGAGGAAGAACTCCTACGCAAACAGAAAAGACTGGGGCTGTCAACTCCAACTATAGCAGCAGTCAAGAGCGTCAAAACTTAGAGCTTCTTCTTAAGCTGCCTATTCTGTGTGTGGGTTAACTATTGATCGGATAATTCTTGTTAAAGAAGCCTCCGAACCTCGAATGCAAGTTTTGAGGGAGAAGACCGGCAGGAAGTTTCATTTGGCTTTGTCAGCAAACTAGTAGCAATCCACTTAAAAGCCAGTAGCACGATAGTACTTCCTCGCCCCACAAGGGGATCTTTTTTTATTCAATTTACCGTAGTACGAGTGGATTAGAGCAGCGCCTATCGCCAAAAAAAAGGCGGACTAAAAGGAATCAAAACAAGATGAAAATCCTTTATATGTGAGAGTATGAGAGTATTAAATGCCTTGAAAGATCGTAAGTATGCGTGAGAAAGCATTAATAAAATCCTGAAAACCTTGGCCTATTTATAGGAAAACTTACAAAAAAAAAAAAAAGAAACGTTGCACGGCACACATAGGCTTTGCACGGAGCGCACGCCCTGTGCGTGTTCCAATTTTGTGTACGGCATTGTTGTTGCACGCGCGCAATGTGTTGTGCTAGACACGACTCTAATCTCACCGTTTTTATTTAATTCGATCTTCTAAAGATTATTTTTTATCTTTATCAAATAATATCTTTTCCAATCTGAAAACCAGCTATTTTAAATAGATTAAATCATGACTTTAATAAAATCCTTTATTTTTACAATATCCTTGAAAATATTTATTTATCTCTGAATATATTTATTAAAATAATAAATAAATGCAATTAATTATCATGAATCATTAATCGGGTTTTTCAAAGAATTGGGCTCAAAATAATTAATTTGTGGGCTCAAAATAATTAATTTGTGGGCTCAAAATACAATTAATTATCAAATAATTAATTGGGTTTTAAAGTTGGATTTGGAATCTTTAAAACAAAAAAAATAGGTGTTATGATTTTAATAAAAACGGTTTTGAGCCTGATTCTTTAGATTGCTCTCCCTTGGATCGGACCAATTAAGATCGCGTTATGTATCATTATCGGGTACTTAAATGGGGAGACACGATTTTGTGTCTACACTTATGTACTCACAAAAGAAAGATATATTGGTTTTGTAAGATTGAGATCCCTAATCCTTGAGTACACACTCCACAAGTCCTTATCCAACCACCAAACTATTGCTTACAGTTTTCATTTGTAACAAAACACTGAGCTCAAGTACTAATAGTCTATAACCTTCTTCTTAATCAAGTTACACTTGGGAAAGATAAATAGGTTCGCGATGAACTATTATATGGAATTATCGGAGTCATTGCTCGAGCCAATAACTATTGCCATAAAACATACGAAAATTATCTTATATGACTTGACATTTAGGCTATTTTCGTAAATGTCCTAACATTTTTACCACTGTCATGGATAATCCTAAACTTGCATTTTGTTAGTAAAATTAACAGAATAGGTAACGATAATAAGTATTTTAAAACAAAGTTCAATACTGCTTCTTTTTATACTTCCTCCGTTCCAAAATAAGTGAAACACTTGTGTCAAAAAGCTCTCACATAAATGAGAGAAGTGTTTCACTTATTTTGGAACGGAGGAAGTATTAAAAATAACAAATCATCTCTCTCCTCTTTCTCTATGAAAACCCACCACAACCTAAAATCCCATTAGACACATAATTGTGTCTCCCCATTTTGGTACCCGATATATGAAACATATCGTTAATTGGTCCGGTCCAAAGGAGATTAATCCAAAAGGCTAAGCCCAAAATCGTTTTAAAAACCTAAAGATTATTTATTTATTCCAAGCCCAATTTTCAAATTAAAGCTCAATTAATTATTCTTGATAATTAATTGTATTTGCAAGCCCATTTTTGAAAAGCACAATTAATATTCTTGATAATTAATTATATTTATATTATTAATTTTCTTAATTAAAATATATTATGAAAAATCAGATTTTACCCTTTAGATAAGTGATTTTTAAAATAACATGATATTATTTAATGCAAGATAAACAGAATCCTTTAATTTCGAATAACAAATAAAACCCGGTCAGATCTGTAGTTGCACGACAACATGTTAGATTCCTAGTAATTTTGATTGCTTAAAGAACATATCACAAAAAATAATCTTTTGCTTGTTTAATAAACCAACATAGATTGATTTTTAGAATGCTAAAACATATTGCTTGGTTATTTATTTGCATAAAAACTAGACATGAATCATATTAAGTAGAGGCCAACAATGGGTAAATTTGTCCTGATCATATTTGTACGCTCACCCTCTAACTCAATCTTTAATTCATTGACCAATTATGAAGTCATGACGGGGAATATAGATTAGATAAGTCCTTAAGATGTCCCTAAGGTTTCCCAAAAATCCAATTAGGTTTATGAGTCTTACTTCAAAGACTTGTTGGCGAGTTCTTTTCCAAAACGAATTAAAACTACAAACCCTTTATATGAGGTGGTCAAATCCGCGCTCATCACGCGTAGGCATTGAAAATATGCCTACACAACCAAGCCCCAAAACCACCACCCTCCTACTAGAAACCACCACTTGACCCACCGAAACCCCGCCACAACCCACGAAAACCACCACCTAGGGGATGGGTGGGGTTTTGGTCTGGGTTGGGTTTCAGAGAGACAAAGAAAGATGATTTGGGTTTTTTTTCTTTAATAATGTACTGATTAATTTGTTTTGGAATTTAACACCGTTACCCATTCCGTCAGTTTTATATAGTGACAGAATACAAGTTTAGTGTTATTCGCGATTGTGGGTGAATATGTCATGGTCATTTGGGAAGATGTTCTAAATGTCAGGGTCATTTAAGATAATTTCCATAAAAAATATTATAATCTTCAAGTACTAAAGATGGTAAATTTTGAACAAACTTATACATGGGTTTTTGTTAATAAATTTTACAAAAAAAAATTGACTTTACAATTTCTGACCTTTGGTATTGGTACTAATCCGAAAAGTTGATAGTTAGTATATTATATTGCTCGTGTGGTAGTCGTTAATAAATGGTGTAATTGGAATGAATTTCAAGTGTAATGTTACAAGGGAAGCACCTTAAAATCTCCACGGGGAGGCAATTTCAACCCCCGCAAGTTTGTGTTTTTTGCTCCATGTGGAAGCAATCTCACCCCTAAACTTGTATTTTTTTCTCTAAGGGGAAGCAATTTTCATTACCACTCATTACCACATGGTATTTGATGGGACTGCAAATGTAAGAAGAAAAATACACTTTAGGATAATTTAACATTATCATGGGATTGAACAATGATTTTCTCAAATTTAGATACAAATTCATTCCAATTACTACAATTTATAACCAACTACTAAACGAGCCACAAATGTTTTAATAGCCTTTTTGCAAAAATGAGTACTTGCTCGATTCTTTTTCAGATGCAAAGTTTTAATTTCATGTTTGTTAATATAATATTTTAATTATTTATATCTTTAATTATCAATAAGTAAAAATTATCAAAACTTCATATCTTAAAATATGCTCCACATTGAGAATAATATATAAATTGTAGATAACTATATTTTTTCGAATAGGTAAATCACCAAATGATCAAAATAAAGTAAATTACTAGTGCCAAAATCAAACTGCAACAACTAAAAAGAAGAGGGAATATATATTTGGCTTTGTTCACAAATTATCCTTAATTGTTTCTCAATTTTATAATACTCCTATTAGGCTATTAGCCTAACAACATCAAATTCTCTCTCTTTCTCCCTCACACCTGGTTCATCGAATCCACCATTCCATCGACCTTCGACCCCTCTCTCTCTCTCCTCCATTCTCGCAAGCACTTTTCTTCCATTAATCAAACCATATTAGCAATTACTAAACCCAGGTATTTGATTTGGAATTTACAGCTAAACATATAGAGAGAGAGAAAAAAAATGTCGAAGAAGAAAACCTTCAGCGGCAGCACCATGACTCTCAAGGACTTTCATGGTGGTTCTATTCCTGCCGATATTTCTCTCCCTTCTGCTCCTGGCGTGTATGTCCTCTTTTCTTCTTCTTAATTTCATCAAATTCTACTTTATTTTTTTTGTTTTTTTAATTTATTAAAGTACTTTTGATTTCGATGCCCTAAGATCTGAGCTAGCTTGATTTCAATTGATTTGTTATTCTTCCATGTTTGATTTGATTGTAATTTGTCTGCAAAAGCAAGTTTTTATATTTTTGGTTTGTGTTGGATCTGGATTTGAAACCCTAGCTTGATAATACTGTGGGAATTATTAACAGGATTGTGAGGCCGACTGATCGACCAGTTTACGATCGTCCAAGTACATGGGGGAACTCAATGGGAGGGCGATCTGACCATCGATTGCGCCCGAGTTCGTCGGGTTCGATGAGGAGTTTGGATGAAAATAAGACCCCTTTTCTTACTAGTACTGTTAATATAGGTAGGAATTTTGATGAGGATGAGCGGAAGCCACTTGACGGTGGTGCTTCTGCCCCTCGTAGGACTGTGAATGATGATAGTATTGGAACTTCCGTTGTTCGTTCTGAGCCACGAGTGGTCCGTGTGGATAGTGGGAAATTATCTGGGCAGCCGAGTTTGGGGCCTGTTGCGCCTCAAATGGGGGGAGTTAGTGGGAATTCTTACTCGGCTAGGGTAGTAGAGGGAGGCCATTCGGGTGTGGGTGTGAGTTCTCGGCCGAATGCGTGGGGTTCAAGGAAAGAGCTACGTGGCGTGGGTGAGCCGGATGCTTCAGCTTGGAGTGGGCAGAGTACGGTTTCCAAGTTTGCACAAGCTAGTGCACTAGACCAGATTTCTTCAGGGAGATGGCAAACTAAGCCGTTGCAGCAGCAGGTGGATATAGAGGTCATTAAGCCGTTGGATTCCCTTAATAGCTTGCATGGGAGGGATAATGACCCTTACGTTGGTGATGTGAACTTTGCGAGTGAAAGGGAATACTATGAGACTATTCTGGTGGGGCATGTGGAAAGGGGTCTTACAATTGAAGAAGGGGGTCAAGGTGGTTTCAACTCTTTCAAGGAGATGCCTGGTCTTGAGAGGGTGCATTCTCCAGTGCAGAGTTCTGTATTGTTTACTAATGAGGGTCAACCAGCTTACCCCGATGGAAAATCGGGGGGTTCTGAGTTGCAGCATCCTCCAGAAGTGGGTGAAAGACCTAAATTGAAGCTGCTTCCGAGATCAAAGCCGCTGGATGCCCAGGAGCCATCTGGCATTGATTATAGGCAGGTATGATTGTTATGTTAGATGATTAAAGATGTTCAGTACTCCATGGTGAATGGTTATGGACTAATGGCAATGCTAATACTGGTTTTTCTGTCTCCATGAAGGGATGTCAACCACCGAATGATACTAGTCACTCAGAAGTTGTTAGTATCCTTGGAAATGGAAGTCATGTGAAGCCTAGACCAACTAGCAGTGAAGCAGGTCATAGGAATCCTGGGGTAAGTGGCAGTGAATCAGGGCATCGGGTCGTGGAGCGTCCAAAGTTAAACTTGAAGCCTCGTTCACAGCCAGTAGACCATTCAGATGGAGGCATTAAAAAGGAAAGGTAAGTAGCCGGCTAGATTGCTTAACATCATGAAATGCAGTCATTACTAATGTCTTTTATACTTGTTAGTCATTTAATTTGCGTACCAGACCTCTGGTCTCTGGATGCCCATTACATACAACTCTCTTAGCTTAAGAGAGCTCTTTTGGTGGTGACATTGTGGGAAAATCTAGAAACTTGAACATCTAGTGGAGTGTGTCCTCATGACTTCTTTGTGCTGCTTTATAATTGCTTTTCTGTTTTGATAAATGTGGCCAAAGTCATGTTAAGCAGATTATGCAATTGAATGCAATCATGCTTTGGACAAGCAAAGTTTTAGATATGGTGTTAAGATATAGGAAGCTTTTATGAGTCCTCGTGATTTTTTGTGCTGCTCTGTAAATCCTCCTAAACGATTTACATATGCTATGTTTCTTACTTTCTTCACCATTGCACCATTTGTGGTGAGGTCTGATCGAAATCTCTGTCCGTGCGCTTGTGATGCTCTCCCACTGTCCATGCTACGTGATCTTTTATGGGATTCATCCCATCATTTCTTGCCTCGTGCACAGGCAGTGACTCTTTCACCAAATTTTCTTTTCCCTACTTAGAGGCATTCTCTTCACCTTAAAAAAATTAAGTTTGACGTTTAATAAGTGCAAATTTAGTTCAGTATATTTCATACTCCCTCCGTCTCTAAATAGAGTTCCCATTTCTTTTGGGCACAAGTATTAAGGAGAAATCATAAGTGGAACCTTATTTGTATTAAATCAGAATTAAAAATTGAAGTTGGTACACTATTAATGAATTGTTTATTGAGGAGAGAGAATGTGGACCACTTTATAAAGTCGTCTTGTTTATGGGGGAGTGGATAATATAATAAAAAATGAAAGCTAAATAATATTTTGATTGGTGGACCCATACCAAATAAGGAAATGGGAAATCTATTTGGGACATATATAAATGGAAAAATGGGAACTCTATTTAGGGACGGAGGGAGTATAAGCTAAGTTCAGATAAGTTAAATTCACTTAATTTCTAACACCTTGAAATAAACTTTAACAAGTTCCAATAAGCTCAGATCAGTTCACATAAGTTTAGATTAGTTTATGAGATTTCAGATGAAGAGAATGCACCTTGAGTCATAATTATAAGATAATTCAGCTTTTGTCTAGGTCTCTGTTGTTATTTTTTTTTAAGATAATGTTCAGCTGATTATGTGGGATCTTGGGCAGTGATATATGTTCAATGGCTACTGGCTTGGTATTAGCAGGGTTTCAGTACTAATAAATGAGGATAGTATATGATGGCAGTCAATTTAATGGGAGACCAAAGATGGGGGTAATATTATGTTTATGTCCATGTCTAGAGCAGTTTACTTTCTAGTTTTCTTTAGCTTTGTAATATGGAGTAAAGTGGCTATTTAGTTGTCTATACTTTTTTGTTTATTATGTAGTAGCAGGGGTTATGTTAAGATTAGAAAACAATGGAAACAGCCTCTCTATACTTGAAAGGAGAATTGTGTCTCTCCAATCCCTCCTTACTCTATCTTCATAATGTACTTTGATGCATTAGGTGATGTTGATGTTGAATTGCAATGTAGCAGGCTAACATTATGATGGTGAATTATCTAGTGAGAAGGATAGGTGTTGTGTTTATGTTGTATTGCCAATCACTGGGACTTTGTAATGTTAAGCGAAGTGGGTGTGCGGGGTTCACATATTACATCACAGAGAGTCCAGTAAGTATCCTATGGTGCCTGAGCTTCATTATACACTAAGCTGTGATGTGGAGCTGTCACATGCATTTTAATTATACAATTTTCTTTCTCATTGCCTCGTGTATGGAGCTCTTGAATATTTTCTGGGTATAACTAATGACAGCATCTTGAAGTTTAAGTCTATCCCCCACCTATTTGGGATTTGAGAAGAGGGGGTTTGGGGGGGGTGGGGAGGATGGTGTTGCGTGTGTGCTATAATCAGAGATGAAAACACTTGTTCTGTCGCTACTGTTCGACTATGTTTTTCTGTACGGGTCTTTCGAAATTAATGTTAAGGGGTGAAGGCAGCATTCTATGTTACTCTTGGTTTTGTCTAGTTCAAATTATAATAGGATAGAAAGTTCTTTTAATGCTAATCACTAGTTTCAACTTTCAACATCCAACTGATGGTATGGAAGTAAAGAAAGAGGGGGGGGGAGGGGAGAATGTGGATTGGAGTATATATTGTAATTCAAATTTAAATCCTTTTTATCTTATTGAGAGTAATTACCTAATGAACATTATGTTATTGAGATTTTTTGGTTTCCTTACTAACTTCTACGCCCCTCCCTGCCTCCATAGATTGAAAGGAGAACAATAATCTTAGAAAAATTTGAGATAAAAAAAGAACTTGTTGATTTACTGGTCTGTCATTTCCATTATAAAATTGTATTGGGGATATGTTGCAACAGTATAGAGTATGTTGAATTGCTCATTTTGGAAAGTTGGCATGTTTTCTTTGGCTGCATCTCTATATGGTAACTGCTAAGGGCTGCATACTGGTCTATATGGAATGATCTTTTTTCGAAGACCAATATATATTGTTGGATTAATGAAGACAGATTGTTTGTATGTGTTGCTGAAATATGATGCCCTGAATATTGATGAATCTGGCTTTGAGTTGACTATATGTTTTGTATAAATGCAGGAAGTCATTGTTCGGTGGTGCTCGGCCGCGGGAAATGGTCAGTGTTACAATTTCAGGATTTTCTTGCATGAGTCTATTTTTCTTCTTTTCTTACTGATTTTCTATCTAATTTGGAGTCACCTAGGAGTGTCCTTGATTAACTTGTGAGCTACGGTCGAAGTGTTCGAACATGCCATCTTAAGATGGCCTTATGGACAAGTATTGGATATGGAGACTGATGGACTGAAGAGTCAAACTGAGACAAGTTATAAGTTATCTTTGCTTAGTTTGAATTTTGTACATTATGAGATAGAAATTGAGGGCTAGTCATTGGTGAACTTCTTGATCAAAAAACATAGAGTTGAAGGGAAAGAAGACGTGCTGTTTACTTATCTCTCTAGGATATGGAAAGGTCCTTTGTCCTCTTGATGCTTGGGGAGGGGGACACTTCTTGAAGCAGGAGGGAATATCCGGTCCTCTGAATGTATGTCTTTTTTTCAGCACTGGCCGGTGGGGAGGGAAAGGGGGGATTTATTTCATGATTTGTGCAGAAATATTTCCATGTGGGGTATCTGTTGTAAAGAAATTTTGTATCTGCCTCTGTCTTGCTTGTTACTTCTGCGTTAGAATCTGGGATTTATTTTTCTCTTGGTCTCATTTTTCATGGCCCAGGTTTTGAAGGCGCGTGGTGTTGATGATGTTGTCACCAGCCATGATCAAGTGCTTAGTCCAAGCCGGTAATGATTTACTCACCCATTAATCTAAACATCAAAATTTGATGTAATCTGTGCCACAAAGCAATATTCTTTTACTACACAGGAGTACTAAAGCTTCTATGCACTTGCTTGTACTAAATTTTGATCTTATGTGAAGGATGAAAAATGATACCCCCCGCAGTGAATTAGCGCCGGCACATGCAAATACCTCACGCCAGGGTGAAAGGGTCGAAAATCTTTCCATTGATCAGAGGACTGGAAGAGGCCATGAGAAGAGAGACCAACGAGCAGATACTCAGAAAGCTGATACGCAGAGAAAGAATTGGCGTAATGAGAACTGGAGAAGTGGCCGAGACACAGAGAAGCACCAGCAGGAGAGGCAACCTTCACCAGAGACTTGGCGCAAACCGGTTGAGCAGCCAAATGCTTCCAATGGTGACAATTCTGGACTGCGTTTTGGGAAGGCTGTTTCTGCTGTGGACCTTGCCCAAGCCTTTTCGAGATCAGTCTCAGATCCCAAGCCCATTGATCAATTATCTGGTCAAAGAGGACTTCCTAGTCAAAAGAGTCTTCCTGGTCAAAAGGGACTTCCTGTCCGTTCGCAGATGCCTTTTTCAAGGCTTATGGGACCAACGACAAGGCCTCAGATTAATGGTTACTGATTGATTCTAGACATGATAGCTCGAGAGTGGTCAGGAGTTGTCCACAAATATTGCTGGATCAGGAGATACAAGTTGCTAGGGAGCATGAGCTTAGAATTTATGCCTGAAATTTGATTGATAATAAGGGGATTTCAGCCATCTTTACTTTTTTTATCGATTGCTGAGTCCGCTAGAGCAATCTTGTTGCACATTGTTTTCCCTTGTCCAATAGATGATTCGGATATTATGATAGGCAAGGAACTGATGGCAGTTACTCGGTGTTCGGGAAATCAAATCAGGGAATACTTTGATATTCTGTCTCATACCCATTTGATATGAATGATATAGGACTATAGGTTCATTAATGCTCATGATTGCTTGGGTTTTGAAGACTTGCCTTTGAGCATGTCTCTGATGTATTTGAATGTATGGAAATCTTATTTCATGGGATTGAACTTGAACTTTTTTGGCCAGTATGTGGGCATTTGATCATCATGTAACCTCCCGTCAAAAAAGGAAAAAAAAAATATCATTATGTAACATAGATTCAAAGTGCACAACGGAGAAGCTTTCACAATACTTATACCATTAAGCTTTCCTGCGCAAAATTCTAGAGTAATATTTTAAGAGAATAACCGCAGTGCATAACTGCGACTTTTACATATTATTGAGCTAATTATCGGACAATTACTGACACATACACCAAACTGAAAAATCAGTTACAATTGCATTCATTTCGTAGCTCCAACTGATAATACCAACTTTTTTTTGGAAGACTGGTAATACCAATTGGTAATAATATATTATCCAAAATTCCCAATAATGGCCTCCTCCTATTGTTGAGAATTTTTAATGGTAGATTTAACCTCCTTTCTCCAATTGTCAGGCCTCAATTTTCCTAATTTACCCAAAAGTAGTATTAATGAGGCTTAAACGTTAATTTCATGTTTAGTTTTAATACTTCTGTTAAGTTTTGCCTAACCCCTAACTGACTAACTGACTAACAAAATTTTTCATAAATCTATATGTATGGTAGTTAAAAGTCATGAAAGTATATATTACTACTATACTAGTAGTGTAAATTGAACAGTGATAGCCATAAATCTATACGGATCGTAGTTGACAAAGAAAGAAGATCCGGATTTTTTTTCATTTATTGATTCATCAATAAGTGAGTGAGTAACTCAAGAATAAATATAGTCACAAGCATAACAATTTCTTTAGTTTAATAGTTCTAGAATGATTAGATTATAGTTTGTGTTTTTGAATATGATTTAAGGGTTTCACATAATCACATCCTTATGCATCGTGAGACTCTAGAGTCCTTATCTAGTTATATGTGACAAGAAACGGCCTTGCATCATGAGGGACTCGAAAGTGCAAAAACTATGGAGGTCATTGGAAAAATTTGAGATCCAATTTGCCAGCTGTGAGGAGTCTAGACCTAAACAAACCATGGTTAGTAGGGGTTAGGCAAAACTTAACAGAAGTATTAAAACTAAACATGAAATTAACGTCTAAGCCTCATTAATGCTACTTTTGGGTAAATTAAGAAAACTGATGGGGAAAAACGAGAGTTGAATCTACCATTGGGAATTCTCAAGAATAGAAGCCTACCATTGGGAATTCTCAAGAATAGAAGCCTACCATTGGGAATTTCCCTATTTTTTATTATTTATGAATTTCATGTTAATAGTTATGGTATTGGATTAATAGTTTTGATTTTGGATTAAAAGTTATTGTTTTGTGTTAACATTTATGGTATTTTAGTTTGTTTATAGTTTTGGGTTGGTAGTTATGATTTTCTAGATAATAGTTATGTTTTTTGGGTTAAAAGTTACGGTCAATCAAGTTAAAGCGCATAACAAATAGAGGCAATGAGAATTTTTTTTCTATGCTTAACTAATTAGTTGTAACACCTAACTAATTGGTCTTACGTACCCCAAACTAATATGTGAGGAAAGAAAATGAGTCAAAAAACTGAAAATGGAAAACGAAAAAAAACTAAAAAAAATCTTAGAGAAAAAAAACAAAAGAAAAAATGGAAAAAAAACCAAAGCTGATGCCTGATAATATAGAGTTACAGACTACAGGACTAACATAAGGAATTGCCAAAAACGATATAAAATGAGAGATAAATGCTATTCTTTGGGACTTAATCCCGCGTCACGTAGAGAAAGGAATTAAAAGTTTGAGACTCTACGAAACTTGTCAATAGGGATGGTAGTGGGTCGGGTCAAGTAGGATCCCCGCCCCATTCTCGCCCAAGTGGGGCTGGAATGGGTCTAGGTTTGGCGGGAATGGGGCGGGGATGGGGATTAAAATCGTACCCGCAATGGGTGGTGGAGCGGAGTGGATTTTATGCTATACACGTCCCATCCCCGCCCTCCCCGCCCCATTCCCGCCCCACCCTCGTCTGCCCCGCATATTTATTATTAAAATTCTATTTATATTCTTATATTATTAATAATTTTATCTTGCAAAATATAAATATGTGGGTATGATGCAGGTACGAAGCGGATGTGGGTACCCATGCGGTGGTGGGGCGGGGATGAAGTGGGTACGACGCGGGTACGGGTACCCATGTGGGTGGTGGGGCGGGGATGAAGTGGGTAGGACGCGGTGCACGAAGCGGTGCGTGTACCCATGCGGGTGGTGGAGCGGGGATGAGTTTAAATACGTACATGGTGGGGCGGGGATGGGTCTGGAATTTTCCCCCGCAATGAGTGGTGGGGCGGGGATGGGGATGTGAATTTTATGCGGGTGTGGATATGGAGGTACCATCCTCCGCACCCGCCCCGTCCAATTGCCATCCATACTGGTCAACCACTAAACCAAGTAGAAACTAAATTCTATATACACTTGCATCAAGAGGATCCTCTATAAAGATCAAAACACAAAAAAATAAAATGAGATGCATGTATAAGTCAAGTGAAGCAAAACAAAGGAATATAAATTTTATTGAAATGTACATGATTTGGTCTTAGTTTTTAAACATTGTGTCTTAGGTAAAAGAACATAGATTTAGTGCTCATTATTACAGTGCTAAATTGTTTATGTACATTTGCGCTTCGTTTGTTTTGGAGGAAATCATTTTTCAGGAAAATGATTTTCTCCATTTTTGGTTGTTTGGTTGGACAAGAGATTTAAAAAGTAAAAGTGAGGTGGAAAACAATTTTCCACTCTTTGTAAACATTTTCCTCCATAATTTGAAGGAAAACTATTTTCCTCCATTCTCTTTTTCCTAACAACTCCGTTTTCCCCTTCTTAGCTTAATAGTTTTCCATCAAACCAAACAACGAAAAAACTAATAGTCATTTGCGTTTTCCACCAGAAAACGTTTTTCATGGAAAAGAATTAAACAAACCCGATCATAATTTTAAACATTTTTTCTTATTTACGAAAATGAACACTTTTGAGGACTTAAAAGGGACATTTAATTTGGGTCCTATTATCAAAAATCAAATGTAAAAAAGTCGGGCAAAAAAAAAATAAAGAACATCAATTCATTAAGATATACATTTTGTCTTAGTTTTGAACATTGTGTCTTGAGTAAAACACATACTCTTTCCGTCCCATGTTAATTCATACAGTTTGATCGACACAGAGTTTTTAGGAGCTTTATTTAACTTATTTATTTTATTGTTAGTAGTTGGAAATGAGGTATTTTTTTTATTGTAGTTAGTAGATTGAGGAGCTTGAACTTTTTGAAATAAAAGTGTAGGGTGAATTTTTTGTATTATTATTAGTGTGTTTCCCATGAAGAGAAAAAATAGTATTAATTTGAACAGACCAAGCCATTTTAGGAAGTGTATCAATTAATGCTGGATAAGACGAAAATAAGAAGTATATCGATTGCTTCTTTTGCTTTAAAGCCTGAAGGTGATTTAAGCTCAAGCTTTCCTTTAATATGAGACGAGAGTAGTATGTTGCAGACTTGCAGCGCTGATTATGCTAGTGTTAAATGCACACTAGATCTTAGTTTTAAACATTATGTCTGTACGTAAAGAACATTCTATATTACGTACAGAAACGCTTTAGAGTTGAGTCCTCTTATTAAAAATTAAAGAAGTTCTTTTTTTGACTTAATGTTAAATTAATTGAACTTGATTGATGTTTATTTTTGTGCCAGTTTTATAGCCTTGCGCATGTGATGTGTTATTATTATCCTACGTTTTGATCCGTGTGTAGGATCCTCTTGGTGCAAGCGTGTGCGCGATCTACACATTATTATTAGCCCCATATAATTTTTATAGCTTTTTTGCCTACTTTTTCCAATTTGTTTATTGGATTTTCGTGGATTTAAGCTCAAACTAGAGTGACTAGACGTCTAGACCCATTCTGATGTGACTACATGAATTACTCCAAAAACAGCCAAGTTCCCCTCAGATGGGTCATTAGTCGGTCCTTAAAAGATACTCCCTCCGCATTTTTTTATTTGCTACATTTGTTGCCTTGGGAATAAAGCCACTACTTTGACCGATTATTTTGATTATTTTATAAGTAAAAATATAGTCATGTGTGATCTTGTTAGATTCGTCTCGACGTGTAGATTCATAATATCAAATTTTTATAATTTTTACTTAAGCGAAATAAGAGATATTAAGAGTTAAATAATGCTTTGAAAACCGTGCACAACAAATGTAGCAAATAAAAAAAGCAGAGGTAGTAATTGATTTCAAGTTACATTTTGACAAAACTCTGTCAGGATCATTTTTCGTATTCAAATTTTCCACCTGATCACGGATATTGTTTCCCATTTTCCTGGTAATTTGTACTTCCTCTGTTTTTTTAGTTGATCCGTTTTCCTTGTGCACACATGTCAATGCACTATTTTAAACCTTTTATATCTCAATTATTAATAAGCAAAAATTACAAAAAGTTGATATTATGAAAACATACATTGGCACGAATCTAACAAGATCCCACATGATTATATTTTTCCTTAAGTACAAATCACAAAAGATAGTCAAAGTTACATATGTGAATAGTGTCAATAGTCAAAACGGATCATTTAAAAAAAACGGAGGTAGTAGATATGAACGGAAAGACATTTTGGTTAATTTGTCAAATTCATTATTTTCCCACGCACTTGGCATGAAAGTGCTTACCCATTTTTCATGCAAATATCCTACACGTTTTCAAAAGCTAGGAAGTGAAGTGGCATTTGTTTTACTTTTACTTTATTGTCAAGCGTCAACCCATAATTGGCGCCTTAAAGTGTAGTTTGCACACGGAAAAGGTGGCCCGTGGAATAAAAAACCATGTAAAGAGGAGAGAGATAAAGATAAATAACAAATAGGACTTATATGATTGCAGAGAGAGGATATTACCAAATAAAAAAAACGCTGCAATTAATATGAAATTTTCAAATTGAAAAATGTTGCAATTAAATGAAAATAGAGGAAGTATAATAGTATGGTTAAAAAAACACATACAAATGGAATAAAAAAGAACTTGCTTTAAAAAAAAAGAATTTACTTTAACATATACCACATTTCACATCATGTTCACATATGTATACCTCTAAGCACGGTTTTGCGGTCTTAGAATTAGTGGTGTCAAAACAGGTTCTCAAACAAGTTCTGAGTATACCCACGACAAACCAGGTCAGACTCGGACAGGTTAGGATTCTGATTGTCAGTGCCCCAGGTCATGATTGGTCAGGTTTTGTTCAACTGGGTCGAACACATTTGAATCATTGGATTCCCGGGTGCCGGGCAGGTCTGAGCGTTCCATTTACAAGTCGATCCATTCCCGGATATGATCGCCCGTTGACATTTTTTTTGTCGGGTTTGTGCAGGTCGTATTTAGGTTTCATGTACGGTTGAGTTAAGTCAAATGTACTCGGGTTGAATTAATAATGACCTTAGTTCGATCATTGTGAAACATCGGGTCCATTCGCTATTGAACGTCAATTTAACTTCGGGTAACTCCTGATCGGGCCATCTTGATTTTGTTATGGATTTTGTAAACGAATCATATTAATAAAAGTATTAAGATCGACACATATATACATATGTGTGTGTGCGATAAATATATGGATGACAACAAAAAACCAATAAAAACACTATATTGATTACCGTGATGTTTAGTGTATTCAGTCAACTCTTATTTCGAATAATCAACTGCGTAAAATCACTCTAATGAGTAAAGGAGTAGAACGACGACTCTTCATATGTTTTAATATTATATATTATAACCAACGACAATAATAACGAGTAGACGATCAATTCCAAACTTTATATAAATGATTTATTATTATAAGCATTATGATTGATATATAAGTTTGTAAATAGCTATGATGGTAATGAGAATAATAATACTAATAAACATGAAGCGACAATGATAATAGGTAAAAATACAAATAATAACAGTAATAGTAACAAGGCTAATAATAGCAATAGTAATACATATAAGAACAGGAATACTAACAATAACAATATAAATACTAATATGTTGAATCATTTTAATATAAGGTTGATATCAAAATAATTGTAAAACCAATCTAATACTCTATTGATTATAAATTAGTATAACGACTCTTAATATGTTATAATACTATAACAAATGACAATCATACATTCATATGTTTACAACGGCGGTTCATATGAGGCCTAAGTGATTATAACGAGGGTTCATATGTTGCACAATAATAATAATAAATTATACCCCCCAAATCATTATCCCCTATAAAAGCTAACCATAACTTATTAAAATAAGTTAACTGTTAACAAGTAACAACCATAAGTTAAGTAAAATAGTTAACAAGTACTTACTAGTTACTAAATAGTAACTTATTAACAACCATATAGTTTAATACTAGTATAAGATTAACAACCATAACACTCCCTTATCTTTATAAGTTATAAGATTATTTAAGTTATTTGTTTTTATGTTATACTATAGTTTAATACTAGTATAGTATTTATAGTCTTCTCTTAACTTTGTATGTATATGTGACTATAAAGAAACTATTTTATCAATAGGCTTATATATGTTAGTACGATATAGTAATATTGGAACCATTCTAGCTAATACGTGAATGATTATTAATGAGTATCGACTCTTAATATGCTCTAATAGTTTAACTAACGATAATAATAATGAGTATTATATATTAACTACGAGTATACGATCAATTACTGGATTTATATAAAATTTAAATGACTCGATTATGGTAAGCATTATGATTCGAAATAATAATAATAAAATAGCATGATAACAATAACAATAACAATAATAATAATAATGATGATGATAATAATAATAATAATAATAATAATAATAATAATAATAATAATAATAATAATAATAATAATAATAATAATAATAATAATAATAACAATAACAATATATTGTTAATTGGTTATTCAATAATTTTTTTGCCATAATCCATAAACATTATCATTCTCAAATCTCATTGGCCAAAAAACAAACACACGGATCCTAATTTTTAGCCTTTGATTTGTAAAAGAGCAAAACCTTATTGATCCAATGGCCCAAAATGATCCAATTTCCCCTTCTTTTTCAGAAATTCTCATCTCTCCTTTCTTTCTATCCTAACCATTAGATCTAATCCAACGGTTGAAACAACCCCTAATAACCCCCCTATAAAAACTAACCTTAAAATGAAACCCTAAATTTCTCTCATTTCTCTCTCATCTCATTTCTCTCAATCTCATACAGATACTCAGCACGGCGCCTCTATTCGGTCATTCCAGTCACTCTCTCTCATCAGCGCCTCTCACAGTCTCACTTCTCAGTCTTCACTTCTTCATTCCTTCACTATCTCGCCGAAAAACACATAGATCTCGCCGAAAAGCATTTTCTTTTCTTGAGTTCTCACCGGTTCCATCTATATCTCGGCGAAAAACGTAAAGATCTCACGGCAAACGTAATGATCTCACCGGAAAACGTAAAGATCTCGCCGAAAAGCGTAAAAATCTGACCGGAAAGCATAAAGACCTTACCGGAAAACACAAAATCTCTCCTCGATCGACTGTTTTTCTGAGGTTTGTTTAATTTCCTTTTTTTATCTTTTTTATTTTATGTAAGATGCCTGATTTTCTTTGTTTGAGTTTCGAATGTGATGATGAACTTTGGTTGGTTTTTTTAAATTTCGAGTTTCGATTCATGTGAAGTTGTTTAATAGTTGTTTTTTTGTTTTATGTAAGATTTATGATTTTCTTTGTTTGAGTTTCGAATGTGAAGTTGTTTCGAATCTGATTTTTTTAATATGTTTCATATGCTTCGAATCTGATTCATGTGAGTTGTTTGATTTTTTAAATATGTTTTAGGGTTAGGTTTTAGGTTTTAGGGTTTTTGGTTAGGGTTAGGGATTTTGATTAGGGTTTCGGGTTAGAGTTAAGGTTTGGGTTTAGGGTTTAGGGTTAGGGTTTTGACTAAGGTTAGAGTTAGAGTTAGGGTTAGAGTTAGAGTTAGGGTTTCAACCCTAACCCTAACCTGAAAACCTAATTCTAACTAGAAACCCTAACCCTAACCCTAACCAAAAACCCTAACCCTAATCAGAAACCCTAACCAGAAACCTAACACTTAAACCTGTTAAATTTCAGTTATAAATGGAGGACATTGATAATGTTGTTTCTGACTATGCTTCAATTGTTCAATCAAATTTTGCTGCTGCTGCTACTACTGGTGATGATGTTGTTTTTGCTCCTTTGCCTGATCCTTCACTCTTTGGTAAACGCACTTCCACTGTTTGGAAGCATTTTGTTTTATACAAATCGGAGGGTAACATATTTTCTACTTGCATTCACTGTAGAAAGTGTCATTTGCGTGCTGAAAGTGCTAGAGGTACCAATAATCAAAATAGGCATTTACTTAAATGTGATCCTTATTTATTAAGTGTTAAAGGTAATGATGCGGGAAATCATTTTAGACAAAAAACCTTTTGTCGTATGTTTACCGAAGCCATAATGGTCCATGCTTATCCTTTACTTATTGTTGAACATGTTAGAACTAGGGCTTTGTTGTCTTATTTGGAACCTAGAGTGAAACACATAACTCGGAATACGATGCTTAAGATTTGTGTTAATGAGTTTGAGACCATGAAAAAGAGTTTGCGTAACTTGTTGATGGATTTGGATGGTAGAATATGTTTTACTTGTGATCTTTGGACTTCCATGAATGATAGCTATATGGTACTTACTGCTCATTTTGTTGATAAGTTTTGGACACTACGTTCTAAAATACTTGTCTTTCGATCTTGCCCTCAACCCCATACCGGTTTAGAATTGAGTAGATTTTTTCTGAATTTACTTGAGGAATGGGGCCTTAAAGATAAGGTTTTTACATTGACTTGTGATAATGCTAGTAATAATAATGTTATTGTTTCTGAAATTGTTGATGATTTGAACAAAGTCAATCCTTTGGTTTGTGGTGGTAAATTTTTTCATATTAGATGTTCGGCCATATAATTCTCAAACTTATCCATCTTCTTCTTTTGGTTCTTTGAGTTCTGTTCAAAGTGATGTTAATCCTTGTCCATCGAGTCTAAGACCTACCCTTCGCCCATATAAGAAAATAAACCTTGCTAAAGAGTATGGTCGTGTTGCTAGCCCTAGTGTTAGTGTTCAAAGTGTAACTTATGAAATTAATGCATACTTTGATGCCCCCCTTGTTCCTTGTGTTAGTGATGTTGATTTTGATGTTCTTTCATATTGGCGTGCTAATGTGGTTCAATTTCCTATTTTTGCTCGCATGGCTAGAGATATTTTAGCCATCCCTATTACCTTTGTTGCATCTGATCAATCCTCATTTAGCATGGGAGGTAGAATTTTGACCAAGTATCGTTCGCGTTTGTTGCCTCATAATGTTGAAGCTTTAGTAACTTGTTAAAATTGGCTTTCTGGTTATACCCCAATTGAGGATGAAAGAACTGTTGATGTTGGTGTTGTAGGTGAACCTAGTGATATAGACTATGATTCTATTCCGTAATTCATTTGCTCTCTCTTTTGTTGCTGCCCATGTTATGTTGCTTTGGTTGTGGTTGTTGTGGTCTTGTGCTGCTGCTTGTAGGATGGTGATGTGCTTGTGGTTTATTGGTGTTGTTGTGCTTGTGGGATGGTACTGATGTTCATGTGGATGGTCTTTGTCTTGGTTTGATATTTTGGTACTCGTATGTTAGACTCTCAACTCCAAAATTAATTACTTATTTGTTGCCCTTAGCTTTGTGAGGCGGCGCTTTTTCTAGGCATGTATTTTAGAATATGATACACACTTGAGAGCCAATTTTTTTTATAAGTGCCTAAGAATTGCCGCCTACCCACAATTGCTTTGTGGCTCATTTACATTTTTACATTTTGTAACGTTGATGGAGTCTAAGTGCTCGATGATGATTCTTCTGGTAACAATTTCTTAAAACTTTGTTATAAGATCTGAGAGCCAAAAAATATAAAAAAGTATTTTTGTACTTTGTTGTTGTGGTTGTCGTGGTCCTGTGCTGCTGTTGCTTGTTGGATGCTGCTGCTTGTGGCTCCTCTTCTTCTTCTTCTTTGCTTGTGGCTTCTTCTTCTTCGCTTTTGAGATGTTGTTGCGCTCGTTGGCTTCTTTGCTTTGTGGTTGCTCTTGCCTTGCCGCTTTGTGGTTGTGGTTCTTCTTTGGCTTCGTCTTTGGTTTTCTTCTTGTCGTTCTTTCTTTGGTTTGCTTCTGCCTGGTTTCTTCGCTTGTGGTTGTTCTTTGTTGATGGCTTGCTACATATAATAAATTCAGCAATTTGATTTTTGTAATTTCGTTTGACATTGACACATGTATTTTGAATGAATTTATGATATTATATTAACTCGACCCAATTACCAAACTTTGTTCTTCACTCAAACAAGTTACGATCTTAATTATATGTTGTGGAAAAATTAAAGTATAGTATTTTATGGAAGCATTTGCATTATACAAAGCAACTGAAAAATTAATAAGAAGACATTCTATAATATGCACTAAGAAACTAGCAGTTAAAAAGTGACCATTATAATCTCATCAATAGTTAAAACACTATGACATGAACCACAATTACATCAAAAATAATTTAATTGAGAATGTAATTTATTTTTTTATTAAATTATTATTAAATGTAAGTAATTTTATAAATTACCATATGATATAGAAAAATAATTGAATTTTAGTAATTTTGTTGTGTTTAGTCGTCAAAATAAGTTGGTTTGAAAAATTGCGTAAAATTAGGTAGATTTTATTTTCAGATCAATTAGAATTCGAGTTGAACCAGGTATTTACTGGGCCTAATTGAGTTTTGGGTTAATATCTGGTTTAGTTCGGTCGGGTTCGGGTTTGAATGCAGGTTTGTGTGGTCAGGTCAGACTATAATTTAGCCGGGTGCCGGTTAGGTCTGGGTAATCCCAGGTCAGGTTTCGGTCAGAGTGCGGGGCCCGACCTCACAGGTCGAACCAGGTTGAGTCGGAGTCGATATCAAGTTGGCCCATCTGGTCGGAGTCTGATTTCGACACCTTTACTTAGAATACATATCACACCCGTCCCTAACCTCATTTAAATCTTTTGAGTTAAGGGACATTTGTGCATAGAAGACGAAATGCCCAAGAACAAAATTTCCAAAAAAAAAGAAAAAAGAAAAAAAAAAGAAATGCTCCATAAAAACAAAGACAAACGAAAAATGGGAATCTCATCTCAAGAATCAAGGAAGTCAAAAAACGATGGTAAATTTGTCCACATGTGGTTGTTTTTTCTGGGAAGGTCAACTTTATCTTCTTAATTAATTTATTGGTAGACTATGTAGGACATGTTTTTGCTTCTCGTTCTTCCATGTTATGTTTCTAAAATCCTCGATTTGACTAAACTAGAAATTAGCGCAACACACAAAATTCCACAAATAGGTTTTCCGCAAAGAAGCTTCGGTTTTCTTTTATGTTCCCTATTTTATGTTGTGGGTTTTCAAATCTTCTTTTTGCATCACCATATATTGAAGATTAAACATAAAAGTTCATTTCAGAGTTTTCATAATGGAAGTTTGTTGTGACCTTCAAGTGGACGTCAATGGCCTACAGAGTTTTTGGGTGAACAAGGTACTTTTCTACCACTTCCATATTACCTTTTTATTTGTATTAGGCTTGTATAATTAGATTTTAATCATATTGCATGTAAAAAGTAAATATCCTTTAACACATTAACTGTAATTGTTTAGTACATACCCTGTTTGTTAGCAAATTTATTTTGTTACTAATACTTGAATTATATGAAACTTGCAGAAAATTTTTGCAAAATTCTCTAGTAAGTTGAGCAACTTATTTGAGAAAAAGTGCAATGATGGTACTAGGGACATCAGAGTAATATTCCAAGACTTTCCTGGGGGGCCAGCAGGTTTTGAGCTTATTACAAGGTTCTTCTACAACAATGGCGTCGTTAACATAAGTCATTCAAATGTACTATTTCTAAACCATGTAGCCAAGTACATGGAATTGAACAAGAATGTTTTTGGAAGGCTTAATTTGATAGCTCAAACCGAGAAGTTTCTTGATAGAGTGGATTGTTGGGCTTGGTCCGAGCTCTTGCTAGCATTGACACACACACAATGCTTATTAGACAATATCAATGTCGTTTCTTCGGTTCGAAGATTGGTAAGTGAGGTTGTTGAGAGGATTGCATCGCGCTGCATAACAACTCCTTCCTCTCTTTCATCTACATCCTCTAGTTTTCGATCCTCATTCGATTCTAAGAGTACTCTAAGTACTACTAAGAGTGGCTATTTTCGAACTTTTTGGTGGTTTGAGGAAATTTCAGCCCTTGATTGTGATTTAATTAACATGTTGGTAAGAAAATTGGTCTTAGAAAAATTTGACAATTCTACCATAGGCAAATTCCTGTTCTACTATCAAAGAATGAAAGTTTTTGGTGCCACAAATACAGCTGTAAGAGCTAAAATGATTGAAACAATTATTAACCTACTTTCTCTCCTTCATAAGAGGAGTATATCCATCAAAGGGTTGTTTGAGACCTTGAGAATAGCTTCAAACTTGAAGGTAAGGAAACTCTACACAAGTCAACTAGAAATTTTAATTGGTTTGCAGCTTGATCAAGCTGCATTAGATGATTTACTTCTTCCTTCTCCACCAAGGAAAAACAAATTATATGCCATGTATAATGTAAATCTTGTACTACGGTTATTAAAGAATTTCCTATTGGAAGGGAACATTAGTTATAAGCTTTGCTCATACAGATTGAAAAAAGTCGCAAGGTTGGTTGATTTTTATGCTAGTGAAATTGCACCAGATTCGCGATTGAAGCCCTCCATGTTTATTGCACTTGTGATGGTAATCCCGGATTCTGCTCGAGACTCTTGTGACAAGATATATCAAGCTATTGAAATCTACCTTGAGGTACCTAACCATCCTTTTAGTTATCACAATCTATATATATTTATATTCGCAAACTTACCAATAAGCAATTATTGATTTACAAATTCACTCGTTTGTTACAATTTGTTATAAGGTCAAAAAAAATTCAAGACCTAGAATGATGGTTCTTATTACGTAAGCTATTTTTTTCTCGTAGGTTCATTCAGGACTAAGTGAAGAACAAAAGATGAGAATATGCGATGTGTTAAACTATGACAAGCTTTCATTACGAGTACTAAATCGGCTATCTAGCAACGCCAAATTTCCATTGTTAGCTATTGTTAAAGCTTTGGTTCATCAAAACCCAACGTTAAAAAGGTCTGTCAAAGATCTCAATCATGTTAAAGTTTTCAGAAGTTTCGGTTGTAAGGGTCATCAAGCAAAGACGTTCATGACTAAGGATGAAGTCCTTGCTAAGGAATTGGCAAAGAACGAGAAGTTTAAAGTTCATCTTCAAGAAATGGGGTGGACACTTTTAGAATTGGAGAATATTTTTGGTAAGTTGCAAACTCATTATGTTACAGATAATGGTATGACCCCAAAAGTTTGTTGTATACATAATGTCAAACATCTCCCAAAACTTTGTTCATGATAGGACATCGTATACTAGGAGTACTACTTTATCATTCTAGTAAAATTTTGGCCTAGAAGTAAACGTTAACTTTAGTATTGCACATATATATTTATAATTTCCTTAGCTCTTGTAACATACCCGTTTTGTTTTTTAAATTGTTCCACATTGAATTTTTGTACTATTAACATATGCTACTTTCTCCCTTTTATTTTGTCTTTTACTTATATATAATATCATAGTAGTTAATTTTCGTCAAATTGCATATTGCTTTTGTATAATAACGAGATTCAATATTGTGTTAATGTTTAAATAAAATATATTATATTGTATTGATATAAGATAAACTTAAATTAAATTTTTTTTATTGAAAAGATTATATGAGACACTTGTTGGACTTTAGTAGTGCTCTCTTTTAGAATTTTTATGATATACCAAATATAATTTTTTTACTTAGGAAAGGATGCTCATCAAAGATGAGGCATCTCAACTAGCTAGAGCTGAGAAAGGAAATATGCTATCTTTTTTTTTTTTTGACGGGAGGAAATATGCTATCTTATTAGTAACCATATACCCTAGCTATTTGATCGTCTTTTGACGTACAGATTATTGAAAGATGAATTTCCTTAATCTTTCCATACTTGATTTTAGTAAATGGGCCGGAGGAAGTAATAGTGTACAAAGTTCTTGTTGTGAATACATTTTAAGTATGATTCAAGGTGCATGAAATTAAAAGTAAAGCAATTTTGAACTTTTTGGTCAAAAAAGTTTGCATCTCCAGATGATATGGTTCAATTGTTGAACGAAGCATTTCGCATTTCCCGAGATGGGGTAAAATTATTGCACTAATAGAAACTTCTGGGCCAATTAGGACATCAATGTCATGTTGGAACACGTAAAACCTATGATGTAGTATAAGTACAAATTATAAAAAAGATGATAATTAGTACTCATTGACATAAATTTAACAATATTCCATTTGATAATTAATTCTAACTACATTTCAAAAATATATATAACAAAGTTTGTTAAATTTCACCATAAAAAGATATGTGGAATTGAAAAGAACAAAGGAAGTATGGCTTTTATTTCTTTATACAAGATTACCCGGGAAGACTTCTAAAGAATTTTCGTGACTAGTTGGACTGAATTTCGTGATGGATGTGACCATGATGATGAGTATGCTTGTTGTGGAATGCGGATTTCAACGATTAATGCCCCGTTCTTTTGGACTGAGAGAAATTGAACTGAATTGAACTGAACTGAAACTGAAATTGAATTGAACAAACCTGAACTGAATTGAACTAGAGAAACTGAATTGCAGAGAGTAACTGAACTGAAAATAAGTCCAAAAGAACAGGACCTAAGTGAACACCAAAATATGAACCTGCAAAAATACTTTGGATGTAAGGTACATATTTGCTAGTATATCGTTTAAGAAAGCTAAGAATTTGTTTCGCAATTTTTTTTTTTTAATAAGTTAAGGAGAAACTTTGACAAGTTGGGGGGAATAAAGGGGATCCCAACTTACCAAGGGTGAGAATCGATCCCAAGACCTCCTGGAATCGGGAGGGAAGCTCTAACCACTAGGCTATCCTTCACTCTCAATTTGTTTCGTCAAATTAGGTAGGAGTATTATAGTAGCTTTTCTAGTCTTAAGAGTTATTGTTAGTTGCGGTAATAATTATTGTAAGGCACACACGATATTTCAGGTTGAACTTTAATGTTAATTACCCTCAATTCATGTTAATTAATATGAAAAGAAAATAATATGATTATAGTATTTTCAAGACGAATCTAAGGGCATAATTTTTATAATTTTTACTTATCATATTATAAGAGATATATGTGATCAAAGTAAATTTTCGTAAAACATGGATGCCTTATATTTTGAAACAGAGGAAGTAACTCTTAGAGTTAGTTGTCAAACAAGCTTAAAAGATATTTAGATAAGAAAATCCTAAAATACACTGATTAATGGCTCTTTTTGGTAGTTTTTACCACATTGGCAAACACTACTTGAAAATCTTGTTTTGATAACTTCTGTGGAACATTACTTTATAAGCTAAAAGTTGACATCCACCCAAATTTGCCAAAAATTACAATTAAAATTTAATAGTGTCTTCATTAAGTCAATACACTTAAATCTAGACTCTAAGGGTATGTTCTCTTCGGTATAAAACAAATGAACTGAATTGAACTAAACTGAACTAATTGCAACTGAACTGAACTGAACTGAACTAAATTATAACTAATAGTAATGATAATAATTTACTGTATCTATCATTAATTAATAAAAACAAATTAAAAAATAAATAATAGTGATAACAATATAATATAATAAATATTAATTGATGATAATAATAGTTTTTAATAATATAATATGTTAATATTCAATAATAATTATAATAATAAAAATATTATTTAATTAACAATAAATTCATAATAATAAGTCATTAATAATAATAATTTATTAAATAAAATAATAATAAGTTATTAAATAATAATAATAAATTATTAAATAATAATAATAAATAATCTAATAATAATGATAAAATATTAACTAGTAATAATAATAAACTATTGAATAATAATAATAAATAAGAATTAAAAAAATTAAAAAAAATAAAGAATGATTCCAATGATATTAATAATGGTAATAGTAATACTAGTAATAATAATAATAATAATAATAATAATAATAATAATAATAATAATAATAATAATAATCATAATAATAATAATGATAAAATAATCGTAATTGGAATAATAATAATTATTATCATTGTTTTATTATCAGAGAAATAAATTAGGAACTGAATTGAACTGAACTGATTGGAACTGAATTGAACTGAAAATAAGCTGGCGAGAACAGGCCCTAAAAATTATTGTCAAACATGTCCTAAATTGAAAAAAAATAATTTTCCAACCTTGTCTCTAAACCCATCATTACTTTAGCTAATTATTATTCAAACAAAGTGATTAGCATTCACATAAAAAAAGTAAAGTGATAAGTACCAAACAAAAGTTAGTATTGTTTATCAAAGCTTGTTAAATTTTATTAATTTAAATGTATTTTGCTGATCAAACTAACTTTTCCATTTACCTAGTGATTTTAACATAAGAAATAGTGTGTATCCATTACATCTACATTCATTGTGCTGTTTTCTGCATGACCTATCAGGAGCGGTCCAAATATTACAGAGGCTCTACGCATCAAAAATGAAATTAGCTCTTCATTGATAGATTAAAAGTAAAAGTATATAAAAATTTGAAGCGACATAGTATGCGAAACTAAGTTTTATATTATAAAATGACAAAATAGTCACACTTTAACATCTTATTTCTACCATAAAAATATTCAAATAAAGAAATCCAATACCAACAATAAAAAAAACATGTTGTACAATAAGTCAATAACAAACTAATATCAAACCTAATATTTAGGGTCCTAAATTCTTGAGACCCATATATAACCGTCTATATTGTATTGTAGGAACATATAGATGCATATAGCGAAGGATCGCAAACATAATCAAACACATGAATCATTCAATAGGGATTAAATATCAAACCTTTGTAGCGTGATTTCTCGTTGTATGCAAGCTTTGAAGATCCGAAAGCCCCAAGTGTTGTTCCCGTGATCGGTCCACGAACACCAGTTGAACACCAGCGTTTGCTAGAAAGGAAGAGAAGAAATTCTCTTACTTTTGATGGTATAGGTGCCGGTTTAGAGGGAATAGTTTAGGGTTTCATTTGCTCTCTCTTGTGAAAAGAAACTACTTAATGAAGTGATCACCTAAACCCTAATATTATATCCTATATATAATAGAAGAGTCATAGGCTAGCTAGGATAACTAATTCTCCTCCTATTCCCCTTATGACCGGCCCAATCCTAATCCTAAATGGATTTGGATTGCTTTGTTCAACTTTTGCTACAATGTGTCACCTCATAGGATTAATATATTTTAATTATAGGCCCAATCAATACTGTCCTATTAATCATATCTATTCTCTAGCAAGAAAATACGATTACTAAAATAATTAACTTTTATTATCTTCATAATATAATTCCTATTTATATTTAGTAATTGCCGGGATGTCTAAGGATATATTCCATCAATCTCCCACTTGTCCGAAGACAATAGCGCAATGTTAAATTCCTTAAGTCACTTAATGCCAAATTTGATAACACCAAGTTATTCTCAAATTTTTATTCCTTGATCGCTGAGTTCGAACTACTCAGATAAGGATTAACTCTTTAATCCTATTCCGCATGGCCATGCAATTTTCCAGTTCTCGCTCATCAAGGGGCACAGACACAATTCCAATTAAATAGGAGGACTTATCCACTCTTGTATGAGCATAACACCCACTCAATTCTTAGCCACCTGATCACTACCTTTATAACCTCCTTTTATGGCGCGGCGTTTAACAGCGTCAAAGTTAAACTAATTATATTGTGGTTATTAAGACATACTCATGTCTAAGGAATCCACTAAATATAGTAGTTTGATTCTACTTTTAGAATCTAATTAGGTCAAGTCTCAATGTATCATATATACATCCATATGATCAATTAGACATCTCTTTGTCTCCATAGCCCATGGAACTGCGCTATCAATTAATTATATACTAGTCTTTTAAATAAATCACTTATGTAAAATTTAGTGATTTAGACTAGGGACTTTAAATGAATTGTGATTTCAGTTCACTTTATAGGGTTCCATTATCAAAACATTTTCGATAATCCTATTTGAAAACACAAATTATTTGGACATTTTATTTAATACTAAACCAAACAATTAAATAAGAAACGAATTTTTATTGATAAACATTCAAAACATAATAAATGTCTTTACAATTGTAAACATGAAGTAAACAACCTACAACCATTCTCCCATATGCTTAAGCCCCATAGACCTAGTATGACACTCATGCTTAGGTTGAGCAAGCGGTTTAGTCAAAGAATATGCTATATTATCCTCAGTATGAACCTTGCTTACTTTTACATCCTCTCTTCCAATAACGATTTCTCGAATAAGATAAAACTTCCTGAGCACATGTTTAGACCTTTGATGCGATATGGGTTCCTTAGACTGAGCAATGGCACCATTGTTGTCATAATACAACTCAATTTCATTCTCAATGCTAGGAACTACACCAAACTCACTAATGAACTTCTTGATCCAAACAACTTCCTTTGTTGCATCAGCTGCCGCAATATAGTCAGCCTCTGTTGTAGAAATCGCGATGGTACTCTACTTAGAGCTCTTCCGACTCATAGCTCCTCCATTGAGAGAAAATACGAAACTAGATTGGGATCGGAAATCATCTTTGTCACTCTGGAAGCTTGCATCGGTGTATGCAGTAACAACCAACTCATCATATCCACCATAAACCAAAAAATTATCCTTAGTCCTTCGCAAGTACTTGAGGATGTTTTACGCTGCATTTCAGTGCTCTCCTGGATTTGACTGGTATCTGCTGCATATACTCAAAGCATATGCAACATCCGATCGAGTGCATATCATGGCATACATAATGGATCCTACTGCAAAAGCATAGGGAACATTACTCATATGCTTGACCTCATCAGGACTCGAAGGGCACTGAGTCTTGCCAAGTATTATGCTATGTTGCATGGGAATGAAACCTCTTTTGGAGTTCGAGTCTTGCCAAGTATTATGCTATGTTGCATGGGAATGAAGCCTCTTTTGGAGTTTTCCAGCTTGAACCTTGCAAGAACCTTATCAATATAATTCTCTTGACTAAGTCCAATCAGCCTTTTCAATCTATCTCTATAGATCTTTATTCCCAATATGTACTCTGCCTCTCCTAGATCTTTCATAGAGAAACAATTTTTAAGCCATTCCTTGATTGACTCAAACATGGGTTTATCATTTCCTATGAGAAGTATGTCATCCACATACAAGACCATAAAAGTAATACTACTCCCACTTAACTTCTTTTATACACAAGATTCCTCTTCATTTCTGAGAAAGCCAAATTTCTTGACTGCCTCATCAAATCTGAGGTTCCAACTCCTTGATGTTTGCTTTAATCCATAAATGGACTTCTTAAACTTGCATACCCTCCCTGGATTTTCTGGATCTTCAAAACCTTGAGATCGTGTCATGTACACATCCTCTTTCAACAACCCATTCAAGAAAGCAGTTTTGACATCCATCTGCCATATTTCATAGTCATGAAAGGCAGCAATCGTAAGGATTATCATAATGGACTTCAGCATGGCTACTAATGAGAGGGTTTCATCATAGTTAATACCATGAATTTGTTTGAAACCTTTTGCCACCAACCTCGCTTTGAAAACACTAATGTTTCCATCCATGTGCGTTTTCAACTTGAAAATCCATTTGCATCCAATGGGTTTTACCCCATCGTGCAAATCAACCAAGTCCCATACTTGATTTTCGGACATGGAATCCATTTCGAACTTCATGGCCTCAAGCCATCTTTCGGAGCCTTGACTACCCAAAGCATCTTTGTAGCTAGTAGGTTCTTCTAATTCTAAAATCGTTATTTCAGAACTTTCAGTCAAAAGGAAATCAATATATCTCTTTGACGGAATGACGGTCCTACTAGACCTACGTTGGGGAACAACAGAAGAAGTTTCTACCTCACTAGGTTGAGTGACTTCGCATAGAGTATCTCCAAGTGGGACGGTAGGAGGTACGTGAATTGAATGCACCGCCTCCTGAGCATTTTCATGCCGGGTCGCCTCTGATGAGGTGTTAACCTCATCCATTTGTTGCTCATCTCGAATTTCTTCGAGATATACATTTCTCCCCCTTGTTTTTTCTGGAAATAAATTCCTTTTCCAGAAAGGCACCATTACGAGCAACAAACACTTTGTTTTCGCTTTGGTTGTAGAAGTAGTATCCCTTAGTCTCTTTTGTGTAACCCACAAAGAGACATTTATCGGATTTGGGTGAAAGCTTATCAGAGAGCAAACATTTTACAAAAGCTTCACAACCCCATATCCTTAGAAAAGACAATTTTAGAACGTTTTCAGTCCACATTTCATATAATGTCTTTTCCACTGCTTTGGATGGTGCTATGTTAAGTGTGAATGTTGTTGTTTCAAGCGCAAATCCCCAGAATGAAATAGGAAGATCAGCAAGAGTCATCATGGATCGAACCATATCAAGTAGAGTTCAATTCCTTCTTTCAGAAACGCCATTTAACTGTGGTGTTCCTGGTGGAGTCCATTGTGAAAGTATTCCACAATTCTTCAAATGATCACTAAATTCTTGAGATAAATATTCACCACCACGATCGGATCGCAATGCCTTAATTTTCTTCCCAAGTTGGTTTTGTACTTCATTCTGGAATTCCTTAAATTTTTCAAAGGATTCTGACTTATGCCGCATGAGGTAAACAAATCCAAATCTGCTCACATCATCGGTAAAATTAAAGTAATGAAGTAATTGTACCCTCCCCTAGCCAACGTACTCATAGGTCCACACACATCCGTATGTATGAGGGCTAAAAGGTCATTGGCCCTTTCACTTGAACCTTTGAAATGAAACTTTGTTATCTTTCCCATCAAGCAAAACTCACAAGTATCAAATGATTCGAAATCAAATGATTTGAGAATCCATCTTTATGAAGTTTCTCAAGGCGCATTGAGCTTATGTGGCCTAATCGACAATTCCATAGGTATGTAGTGTAATAGCCCATGTTTTGAGCATGTTTTAATTAAGGTTAATTATGTTTATTAGTTACTAAGTATTAATATCAATGGGAATCTACTTGAGAATTATTATTTTAAATACTATTATCTCATTGTGGGTTTTATGAAAATGAGGGTATTTGAGTTTAGTTTTAAGTTTAAGAAATAAATATTTCAAAGAGATCTCCATTCTCTCTCTTCGTGGCTGTTCAAGAGAAGCTTTCTACTTCTTTTCCTCTTTGTGTCATTTTCTGATGCAGCCAACCAAGGTCATATTTTTGATGTGTCAATTCTTCATAAATCAACCGGGCTCTATCAATCTAGAAAAAAAAATACTTGTTGATCAAATCTCCTTCTAGAAATCTAGAGAATCACACCCCAATCCTCTATTTTATCCACCTCCTTCTAATTCAATCTCTCTCCTCTGATTTTCTTGGTCCTAAAGTTACTGCCGAATTATTTGCTCCAAATCTTCCGCATGCAGTTGGTTTTTAGGAATATATGTTGCATGAAAGTCGTAGATCTCTTCGAAATACTCAATTTAGGCTCAAAAATCACTCAATTTTGACTTGTGTACTATAAGTTATGCCTCTTGCAAGTTTCCTGTCATATGTTGTTGATGTTCAGCGAGCTGCTACGTTGTTGTTGCTCTACATAGCTGCTGCCCATTTGTTCCCTCTTATGTGTCATGTTGCTTAGGAATCCTGAATCAGGTATTATGATTGATTTTCTTGTTTATGGTTTTGAGATTTCATAATCAATTAGTTTATGGATTCAAACGTGTATTATACTCGTGTTAAATTTCTCAAATTAGTTTTTGGAAAACTTAAAGATTAAATCTTTTACTCTTTATTTAATGGTTTGAAGCTTAGAATAAGTATAGATGGTTCTTCAGTCAGTTTATAACTTTTGATTTTTTATCAATTATGTTGTTTGCTAAAGTTCTCTGAGTTCAAACTTGGGATTTAATTAAGATTGAGCTTGTGAGATTAATGATGTGAGTTAGATTAGTGAAATGGTTGCATACAAGGGTTGTAGTTAGTTCATGGAAGAGCTTAGGAAAGTATGAGTGAGTCAATTTATTTATCTGAATTATTGTGAGGATGAATATTAATTGTTGCTATTGTTGTTGAGGTGAATTATTGTGGAGTTCAAGCGAGAGTTGGTGATCGAGTATCTATGATCTTGGAGGTTATTAATAGGGAATTGGTTTGCGGTTGAGGTAACCTTTATGTTCAGCAAAATCAATTTATATGCCCGTATATGTTGTGTTTTTCAAGATCGCGTATCGTTTATAGTCATGGCCATGGTTATAGATGCATGAGTATGTGTTGAGTTGTGAAATTATATTGATTGATCATAAAAATATGTTTTGTTCAGTTATTGGAATTGTTCAGAATTACTATGTTTCTTGATATATGATTTGACTATGATAATGTAAAAAGGATTTCGTATTTGTTTTAGCTGGCTTAGCTTATGAACTGAGATGAAAAGTGGGCAAGGTACAGGTGGAGAAAAATGATTCGGATATAAGTTCAGTTAAGACCAGATAAGGTCGAATATTGTGTTATGTTATGTTACGCTATGTTATGCCAAAACCAGTACTTGCCAGCGATTTGTGTTAAGTGATTAAGCTATGCCAGTGATATATTTTAAAGGATTAATTGTTTTCCGAACAATTACCGAGCATGATTATTGTATGAAAAATGTTTGCGAACTAAAACAGTTTTAACGGCCTGAAGTAAAGTTACTGAGTTTTTCGCTCATTTTAGTTTTTGTTTGTTTTGTATTTTCTTTTGTAATTTGCGGTTTTTGGTTGGAAGCTCGGAATGGATTAAAATGAGAGTAGTGATTCGAATTTGTAATTAGATTAGTGATTCAAGTTGCTAGTATTCAAATGCTTATTTGAGAATAAATGTTCTATTGTTTGAGAATCATGTAAAGTATTCTGTAATCCGATATTGGTTTTGAAGTTGTTTGTTGTGGGCCCATAACCCACAGGTCCAGGATCGTTTTATAGGTGTTTGTTTCCGCTGCGAGTAAATGTAAATTCGAGTTTATTAAGTATTAAATAAGGTTTATGAATGTTAAGTAAGATTAGCTAGCAGCTCGGAAGTACTGGTTGTTACATGTAGGGTTTGAATCATTTGTTTTATGTTTCTTGCTGTCTATGTTATAGATAAGTGTGTTTCTAAGTCTAGCACATATAAATCATTTGATAACTTAACGGGGACATAGAACATATCATTCAAGTACACAGAACAACAATTGTTCTTTATGGTAAATGAAAAACCTTTCGAATCTAAAACAGGAATCTAAATAATGTTCTTTGTAATAGCAGGACCATAATAACAATTATTGAGTTCTAAAACTAATCCTGAAGGTAAAAGTAGGTTATATACTCCCACTGTCAATGTAGCAACTCATGCTCCATTGCCAACGCGAAGATCTACTTCTCCCTTTCCTAATGTTCTACTTCTTTTGAGGCCTTCAATATTACAGATAATGTGCGAACCACAAACGGTATCAAATACCCAAGAAGCAGAAGTTGCTAAGTTAACTTCAATAACATGCATATCTAAACTAGAAGCTCCTTTCTTTTGATCCTTCGTCACACTTGGGGCAACTACTCTTTCAATGACCAACCTTGTTACAGGTGTAACAATAGTGCTCATCAGCAACTTTTGGTTTTGGTGTAGTCTTTTGCTTTTCAGAAGTTTCAGACTTGGCAACTTGTTTACTTTCGTCCTTCTCAATAGCAATCCCAATCCTATTGAGCGATTGCCCTTTACTAACCATAAGAACATCCTTATGTTCTTCTCCTGGCTTGTTAGGCATATTTCGCTCGGTCTGACTTAGCATTTCATGCATCTCTTGCATCGTTGCTTCCTCTCCTTGCATGTGAAAGTTGTTTAACTTTTCAGTTCTGAGAACGATTCCCATATCCCTTTCACTTGCAATGAAACGTTCATCATTCAATTCATCCTACGAAAGGACGGAGTGCAATTTACAAGTAGAATTGTTGGTGTTGTTGTTGTTATTATTACTAGACATGATTACTACAACATATAATAAAGCAAGATTCAATCAATGTTTATCAAGAAAGCAGCAATTAAACAAATTTTAATTAACTACTACCCTTTATTCAAAATGAAAGGCCCCTATTGAATAAAGAAATAACCAAGATCTCCTCCCACTACAATCAAACGGACTTTGGCCCCGCCTTCAATTTAGAGCGATTGAGGTAAGTAAACACTTTACTAATTATAATTCTTGGTAGACATGTTAACAACTCCTTGTTTACACCTATCTCTTAGCTTCAAAACCCAAAACTTTGTCTTTTGATGATTTTGTTGAGTTAAACCAAATATTAACATGTAAGTTTAAAAAACGTACCCTACTATCACCGAAATTATGAGTAACACCCTGCTTTGGCAGAACCTATCACTCATTATCTAAGGCTTTATAGGTGTTGTTTGGAAAAGTAATTAAAACTCAATATTATTTTTGGGAACCTAAGTTTACTAATATGGTCAATTAATAGTGAACACATGAATCAATTAACCACAAACAAACTTAGAAGCAAGCATTTAAACACAATAAATGCAAGAAATTAATAAAAGCAATAATTAAAATAATCTAGTATATGGCCCCTATACTTAGGAAAATAACTAATCTTCATGAATCTTCTCTTGAATCGCCATGGATCACCATCCTTGAAACTCCTTGGATCCTCATGCTTGATTACATAATTTGAATTAAATAAATAACAAAAATTTAAAGTTATAAAAATACAAACGATTCGTATATCGTATTTAATTTACATTCAAATGTAACGATTCGCAGATCGTATTTACTATCCTAATTTGGGCCATACTAGTCATAAAATGAAAAAATATAATATCATACATACTACATCAAACATCCACGCATTTATAATATCAAAATAAAATAAGCACAAACTATTTACTTATTAACAATTAATAAGCAAATAAACCTTTCCATAATAATTATAAAACTTAACAAATTTAAGTTAGAAATTATTTAGGAAACTTTATTATTTTAATTCGATTGCTTATTTAAACATGGCAATAATCATTATTATTCACAAATTTACAAAATAAGAAACTTTTGGATTTATGCTCAACTTTAGACAATCATATTTTCTTAAAAACAATTTTTTTAAAATGTTGACTTGTTAACCGTTGACCAGCAGCACAAGGTTGTCAGTCAACAGCCAACCACACACCCACCTTCATCAAGCTGGGCTTTAAACAAAAATACCCAACGCACGACAAACATGGCAGTAGGCACGAAGCCCACCACCGCACAACCAAATCGACCACCAGCTAGCAGCCAAGAACTGTCGTCAGTCGGAGCTTGACATCACGTCATCCTCCCTCGACCTCGCCGGCCATTCAGCCACTAGCAAACGATGGCAGCCAAGCTTCCAACCGTGCCATGGCCAACAACAACAGCACCCAGTGTGACTGCCGCCATGGCCTCCCCTTCTCCGCCGTTTTCCGGTCCTTTCAGCCAGCCACCGTGGCTCCACCGTCACTGGTGGGGCCACCCAGCCATGGTTGGCTATCCTTTTAAATTTATGCAACTTTTTACATTAAATTTAAATTAATCTTTATACAATTATTTGTTTAAAGATTAAGGATCTAATTAGGTTTTAATAATCCAAAAATTAGGGTAGAAAATTTTGAATCAATCAACAAATCTTAGGTTTATTGAGATTGGATTTCAATGCATAATCTTTATTAACATTAAATCCAATCAAGAATTCAAAATTTAGGGCAAAAATCAAATTATATCCAAAAAATCAAGAAAATTAACAATTAAAATTCGAAAAATTCGAAAATAATTTTTAGGTTGATCGACTGAATTATCACAACAGATAAAATCAAATATTTTAATTGTTATCCTTAAAATTTATGAATAATCAATTTAAACATAAAATTTAACCAAATTTCACAAATAATATGATAAAAATCCGAAAATTATAGAAAAAATATTCAAATTATTTTCAGCCATCATATTATTCTAGATCTATATGGATGATGAACATTAGATTTATTTAACAAGTAAAAAATCAAATCTTTTAATTGTTAACAAATTATTTCAAAGATTAATCAAATTAAACATTAAATATTTTAAATCTAACAAATATAATTATAAAAATCCGAAAAATTTGGAGGGAATTAAACAATTTATTTCGTCCATAATATAAAAAAATCAGAACTTTATAAAATTATTTGAGCATAAATCACAAATAAATCAATTATTTACAATTTCCAATCAATATCAATTATGCAAATTTAAGCCATAAATAAATTCTTCCTTAATTGAATAAAAATAATAACTTTGCATACAATAACATGATCACATGAATATTATGAATTAAACAAAACTGATACCACTGTAGGAACATATAGATGCATATAGCGAAATTTCAGGAAACAATTTCCTAACATCTATTATAGGATTGCAAACATAATCAAACACATGAATCATTCAATAGGGATTAAATTTCAAACCTTTGTAGCGTGATTTTCCTGTTGTATGCAAGCTTTGAAGATCCGAGAGCCTCAAGTGTTGCTCCTCTAATCAGTCCACGAGCACCAGTTGAACACCAACGTTTGCTAGAACGGAAGAGAAGAAACTCTCTTGCTTTTGATGGTATAGGTGTCGGTTTAGAGGGAATAGTTTAGGGTTTCACTCGCTCTCTCTCTCTCTTGTAAAAAAACGCTTAATGAAGTGATCACCTAAACCCTAATATTATATCCTACATATAATAGAAGAGTCATAGGCTAGTTAGGAGAAATAATTCTCCTTCTGTTCCCCTTATGACCAGTCCAATCCTAATTCTAAATAGATTTGGATTGCTTTGTCCAACTTGTGCTATAATGTGTGACCTCATAGGATTAATATATTTTAGTTATAGGCCCAATCAATATTGTCCTATTAATCATATTTATTCTTTAGCAAGAAAATACGATTACTAAAATAATTAACTTTATTATCTTTATAATATAATTCCTATTTATATTTAGTAATTACCGGAATGTCTAAGGACATATTCCTTCACGTACATCCTTAACGCTGCCTCTAAGGCTCTAATAGCTCTTCGTCTTTTCTTGATTTCTTCTTCCAGTCCGAGATGACAAGCGATGTGGAAAGTAATCGAATTAAGGAAAACCGAAATCCAAACATAAATTAAATTTTGTTTGCATGTTTCATTAGAATGTCTGAATGTTTAAGATCAGATTGCAACTTTGCATGAATCGAGATCTAAACATTCAACATTCACTACATACAAGACAAACCTTGTCTGTATAAATTGAAGAGTGCATATTGAAAAATATTCCAATTTCTTTTGGGTAATAGAAGGCATTAATGACTCCGTGTAGCTGTGCAAGAGTCAAGATTCCTTTTTATGCAATAAATAAAAAAAGAACTTCCTAATCTGAAGATATTGATTAGCTGGAGTTGTGTCTGGTGGACATTGCTACACCTACCTACGGGGTAGACAACCCACTATTAATAGAGTTTTAGAAAAATAATAATTATGTTGAGTTGGATTCCATTAACACAACCTCTCAACAAGTCTCTATTAATGGTAGGTAGGCGAAGTTTTTTCCGTGTCTGGTAGGGTTGATTAGAAAAATCCAATGACTCACGACGTGCCAAAAAAACTTGAGTAGTTTTCAGAAAGTACAATTGTTTGTCATAATTAATGTTGAATGTTTTCTTTAAATTACATTAATTATAATTGTTGCTAAAAAAACAAATGTACTTTAATTATATCCACTAGCTTTTAAGACCCGTGCATAATGCACGGGAGTATTTTTGGTTTTATTATATATTTTAGAAGTGACACACTAAGAATGACTTAACTTCGTATTACACATAAACATAAAATCATAAAGATTTTAGGATGATTGTCCTAAAAATCATGTTGTGGATATTAGCTTGTGGTTCAAAGTTTTATAATCGTGTATTGAGGATATTTTAAAACTGGCTATAACCCGTATGTTCAGTGGTTGATGTTGTTAATGTCATGATGGATCATATAACCCACCTTTCAAAAGAAAAGTTTATTGGAAAAAGTTTGCGCTCTGCCTACTGCTTTCCTTGGAGGTTCATATAAAAGACAATGTGTACCATCACTGTCACTCCGCCATGTAACCGCTTTCGCTACCACTTTCCGCACTCTCGCTCACCCTTTCTGTCTCTATTGCTGTCTCACACCATCGCACCAAGCCACCCGCTGGCCACCGCCCACCAGGCACCACTACTTGTCTGCTTTGCCGAGACCTGTAATCTATATATACCTCTTTTTTTCTTTTACTTTGGATTTTATTTCTTTTAATTTTGTAATTTCATGATTGGTTTTACTTAGTTTGTAAGGAGGTAAGTTATATTATTGAATTTGGATCGACATAATTTGAAATTTTTTGATGTGTATGATTAAAAACATAATATTGCGGTACTAATGTACCCATTTTGACTACAGGAAAAAAAATACACGGGATTTTTTTTGGTTTATAAATTTAAGATTTTAGGATGTTTATCCTAAAATTGAATGTTAGCTCGTCATTTAATGTTTTGACAATCATATTGTGTATTAAGAATATTTAAAACTGGCTTATGACTCGTGCGTTCAGTTATTGATGTAGCTAATATTATGGTGGAGCACGTGATCAACTTTTTTTCTAAAAAAAATAACTGAAAAAGTCTTTGCTCTGCCAATTGCTACACTCATAGGCTCAGATAAATCATCATTACTAACACTCAGTCATGCAACCACTTATACTCCCGCTTTCTGCGTTCCTGCTTACCCCTTGTCTCTTGTTATCTTGCACCATAGTTGTACTGGACTAGGCCACCCACTGGCCACCACCCATAGATAAATACAATATTCACCATTTTATTAACTATCTGTAAGGATAGAGCAATAGTTGATCAATAGGAAATGTTAAATATTAACTAACCATACCAAAAAATTCCAAGGTAAAAACTCTGATGGTTATGTAAAAAAAGATAGTAATCTTTATGGATATAAAAAGAACAATTTGAAATTTAAAAATATGGCACAAACTCAATAAATTGTTTAAACTCATATACATAATCTAGTAATCAAGTCCAAAATCATTCTAAATAGCCTTATTTTTAATACAACCAAAATTGGCTTATCCATCCAAAAACTTGAAGTTTGCATAACTAATGTATGAATTTTTGTCCTTCAAAACAGCACTCAGACCTCTTACTTGTTGATAATTGTTCATTTGAAGGCAAATCATCACTTTGTTGTATCTTCATGTTGAGCTTTATGAGGGATAATATAGAAGAGGCATACAAATTTTCACCATCACTATTCGTTTCCTGCATATACAAAAACATATATGTTACAATAACATATAAAATTTAAGAAATGTTTTCTATATGTGCAAGAACTAAAAATATGTTTAATTTGCCAAAATTTTATAAACTAAATAAATATTAAAAAAAGTTGTTTCCTTTCCGTCCTAAACCTTCTTTACACTTTCAGCTTCTATAAGTTGTCTGGCATTAACTTTCATCCTGTTAATAAATAATTAGAAATATACTAAAATAATGTAAAAGTATATATTTATAATTACATATGTTAACATGTAATCTAAAATACAACCCCACACATTTGTTCATAGTAGAAATATCATCAGTTGTGGTGACCACTGTATACACAATGTTATCATTGTTCTTATGGGGTACATCTACTTCAAAAAGAAACCTATTCCCTAGCCACACCTTGAAATCTCCAGAAAGTCATCACTAACACCTTAGAGCTTTTAGGTTCGTGCAAATTGCACGAATAAATTTTTTGTTTTGTAAATTTAAGATTTTAGAATGTTTCTCTTAAAATCATGGTGTAAATAATATTTGCTTCGGATTTAAAGTTTCGTAATCTAGTATTGAGAATATTCTCAAATTGGCTTATAATCCGTGTATTTAGTGGCTGATTAGTTAATGTCATGGTGGATCACGTGACTCATTATTTTTAAAAAATAAAAGGTCGATTGAAAAAGTCTTTGTTTTGCCTATTGCTTGCCACAAAAGCTCGGTTTAAATCACAATTCACACCACCACGCAACCCCTGTTGTCTTGCACCACCACTACCTCGAACTCCGGACACCCATTGGCCACCATCCAGGCCATCATTGGTCGTTTGCTTTGCCGCCACCTGTAATCTAGAAAAACCTTTTTTTTTCTTTCATTTCTAATTATTTGTTGTACGTTATACTACTGAATTTTAATCGTCAGAATTAGAAAATATTAGATGGGTATAATTAAATACTTAAAGTTGTGGTACTAATAATGTACCCATTTGCTTAAAATAAGCTAATCTTTAGTTCTTGTAAAAAATTCATGTTCCAAAATATCTTGTAGTAGTTCATATATCAATTTAATTTTTTTAAACGAATGTGAAAATATCTGTTTTTCTCTCTTTTTTCCACAATAGTTTTACTTCTTTGCCTTCTTTCATCTTCTTTTCCAATCCACCTTCCTTCAATATATAAATAACTCAAGATTAGAAACAAATGCTAATAGTGAGCCTCAATAAAGAAACATAAAATATAGATAGTTCAAGCAAACCAATTTTTTTTCTTTTTTAAGAGTATTTCATGTGCTTTTTCACCGGAGATTATTGGCCCACAAAATGGAACGACCAATCCATATATAGATAATAGAAACTTCATAAGTCATTGTTAATAATGATATATGGCGTATTATCATTGTTGTTATGAGATATATCGACTTTAAAAAGGAAAATCTTGCCCTAAAGTTGGAATTATTCTAAAATAATCCAAAGTTGGCAAACTGCATAGAGATTCTTTTGTTCTATAAATTAAAGATTTTAGGATGTTTCTCCTAAAGTTATGGTGTGAATATTAGCTTGTAATTTAAGGTTTTCATGATCATATTGTGTATTAAGAATATTTTAAAATTGGCTTATGACCCGTGTGTTCAATAACTGATATAGTTAATATTATGGTGGAACACGTGACCAACCATATTTTTAAAAGAATACTTAACTGAAAAAGTGTTTGCTCTACTCATTACTTTACTCAAGTGATTGATGTAGTTAATATAAATATAGTATGCATTTGGTAAACTCATTTCGTCGTGTACTCGCTTAATTCAATAAAATTATATATGCAACCTTCTATATTAAATCATAAATGTATCGTGATTGCTGTGATTTTGTGCGTTATTTATGCCAATATCGTGATTGCAGTTTATAATTTAGTAAATGATCATCAGGGACATGTGGAATCTTTAATGTATAGTAGAGTTATTTTGCGTTCTTTGTCATATATTATGGAGTTAATTAAATCTTTCCTATACTCCTCCATTTTATCTATGTCAATTTTGATTTTTTAATAGATGTCATCTAGCGAATTATGTGAAATACCAGCAATAGGACGTGATTGTATAATTATATATTTATATTATATAGATAAATATTTTTATATTTAACAGTTTTTTTATTGTTTAAGTAAAAATCAAAAATCTATATAATTGCCCGAAATTAAGGTTGATTGGCAATTAATATAGGCAAAATTAAGTTTGATTGAGAAATTCAAATCCTTACTATAAGCTATATTTTTTTAGGAAATCGTTTATTTTGGTATTCATTATTTAGAGATCATGTTTATAATTGCCTAATATTTACCTTAATTAACGCCAATCAGAATGAGTCAATCGGATTTGAAATTAATTTCGAACAAATTTTTTAAACCAAAATGTTTAATTACCACGTGGACACCCGATTGAAGAGATTGTACTTTATAGTGCTATAGAATTGCTTGATGATTGTGAGCATGCCACATAGGACTTTGGATTTTGCTTTAGATAATTATATAGATACTATGTTTGCATGTTGGTTTTATCCATCTATTTTTTATAAATAATATGAGTCACACAATTCCTATATTTTTTACAAAAAAAAGTATGTATATGGCTCAATAATGGAGGATCTTATTTGGCAAGTTTAATTATTTTCTTAAGAAATGCATTTCAATTGGCTATGATTAATGAATAATATGTTTTGCATGTGAGTTGAATTGATGTAATTTCATACATATAAATAATATAGTATTGTAAATATATAATTTTTAATTCGATATTTATGCATTTGTGGAACTGTTATTGGCATATATGAAAAATATGATCGAAGGTAAAAAAAGACGAAACACTTGAAATCAATTTGTAAAATTAGTCCTACCATTTAAACCATAATATTGTATATAATGAATTTTGTGCATAATTTAATAGAGTTGTATTTTTTAAGGGGAAAAAGTTGTAATTTGGCAAAAAGTTTAACTTAGACGGTTCGCATAAGTAAAGCAGCAAGGTAGAATTTACCAAAACAATAAAGATTGTAACTGCTTCCATATATATTCAAAATCATGTTATTTAAAGAACTTTTTATTTATTTCCGGAAATCATGCAATAAGGCACATGCTCACGACATTTCTGGAAGTGACACATCAATAATAGTCCATTTAAGGTGTACATGGCGGACAAAACCAAGGAGCGATTTAGAGACGATATGTGTGCAAGATGTTTTAGCTTTTCTCGAGCTACGGTAAAAATCTTACATTAGATATGAGGTATATCTTATTTATAAAGAATCATTTTGTCATTAACAATCTAATATAATGGAAAAATAGGTGTATAAAGATTGTAAAAAAAAAATATAAATTAATCATACATGTATAAACAAACGAAGATCACATTATGGCAAATTTCATATATGAATTTTTAGCATTCAATAAGATGTTAATGTAAAAAGAATTAAAATTGTAAAATTAGAAGAAAAAAATACTCAATTAGTGTAATATATGTATCCACCAACTACTAAATTAAAATATATTAGGAGTCTCTTTCACATGCAACAAACATTGCTTACTCATCATCCTCGTTATATATCTCAATCTCTCTCTTCCTACATTTCTACTATCTTCAACCTTCCAACACACACCATTCTTTATCAAAACCGAAAGTTCATTGATTCCAAAAAAAAAGCTTGTAAACTTATAACCCATTTTATGCGAAAATCCCGATTCAACATCCATGGAAAGAATAAGAAATTATACTATGAATTACAACCGAATGATTACAAAAACTATCAAACCAAAATTTACTCCATCACACAATATTCTACTTACACGATTCTCTCAAAAAATTATTCATACACTACAACAATTATGTTATAATGAAGTTCTTCAATTTGTTGTTGGTTAACAACTAAGATCAAACACATGCATTTGTTTTTATGAAGGAATTTTACTTTGTATTTTCATTTAACAAAGCTTTGAAGAGTTAATGGAAGAAAGATTCAGCTCATGAAGGAGATGGCCATATATGATCAATAAATTTCTGCACGCGATTTTGATAATCATTGTTTTTTTTCGAATTTAAGGTACTAATTATTATTTTTTTCGAATTTAACCTAGAATTATTTAGGCAATTTCCATAAGGAAAAAATTGTGATAAAACTTACCAAATAAACCAATATTGTAACTGCGCCAATTAGTAAAAAAACTAATATGAACCCGGTGCACACTAATTAGTGTGCACCCGATCCATATCACGTGAGTTGAGGGAACAATAGTAATGATTACGCTTTTCAGTTTTTGGCGCCTCGAGTTTTTCTCTCTCCTCATATTTCCTCAGATTTTCTCTCTCCTCATAACTTCTTCCCACTACTTCGTTCTCTTGTAACTTCTGCATTTTGTCTCTCAGTAATAACTTCTCATCTTCTTTGCCCTAACTTCTTCATTTCTCTCTCTTCAAGTTCAGTTCTGTGTAATCTTTTTCGTTTGAATTTAGCAATGGGAAGGAAGACGATCGGTAATCGGAATTTTCCAAAACGTCGAGGTTTGCGTTCATCTCTTGGTGGTCGTGCGGAGGAATCGGAGTTTCCGGTGTTAGTAGAAGCCGCTCATACCGATGGTAATTATGTTGTTGCTTTTGGTTTTTACTATAATTTCTTATAATTTTTGGAGTTTTGATGTTTTTTAGTTTGAATTACTCCTCATTCATTTTTGTGCGATTTTTTAGAGTTTCGATTTTTTTAAGTTTTAATTACTCTTCGTTCATTTTTGTGCGATTTTTATCGTTTGCATGATAAATTTTTGTTGATTTTTGTGCGATTTTTGGAGTTTTTTATTTTTATTTTTATTTTTAGGTTTTGTGATAATTTGTAATTGTATTATTTCTTGTGATGATATAGTATATTTTGACATGATATAGTTTATTTTGTAAATATATAGTGTATTTGTAATTATACTACTTTTTATTAGTCTTGAAATGGTAGTGTATTTTGAAATAATATAGTGTGTTTTGATATGATATAGTGTATTTTAAAATGATATAGTGTTCTTTGTAGTAGTTCTATGGCGAGTGTTTTGGATAGTGTATATTGATATCATATAGTGTGTTTTGAGATGATATAGTGTATATTGATATGATATAGTGTATTTTTAAATGATATAGTGTTGCTGTAGTAGTTCTATGGCAGTGTTTTGGATAGTGTATATTGATATCATATAGTGTGTTTTGAGATGATATAGTGTGTTTTGATATGATATAGTGTATTTTAAAATGATATAGTGTTCTTTGTAGTAGTTCTATGGCAAGTGTTTTGGATAGTGTATTTTGAAATGATATAGTGTGTTTTGAGATGATATAGTGTATATTGATATGATATAGTGTATTTTTAAATGATATAGTGTATTTTGAAATGATAGTGTTCTTTGTGAATCCGTGATAGTTCTTTGACGGTGTTTTTGATTATAGTGTATATTGACATCATATAGTGTGTTTTGACATTTATATATTATGTTAGTGTTGTATTAGTGTATTTGTCCATGATATAGTATGTTTTGACATTATATAGTGTGTTTTAGGGCCGATATAGTGTATGTTCTATACAATTGTTTTTTGTTGCGTAACACGCCTGGACATGATGTTAGTAATCCATCCGTTGAACAACGAGGATGGAAGAAGTGATCTTGCTAATCCTGCTTTTAGTGCGAGAATTGATTACGCTAAAGTTCCCGGTAATGAAGGAACCGATGCTTGTAATCTCGTTGTAACAAAAGAAGAAGCAAAAAGCAAGAAAAGGGTAAAAGGTGTAGTTCGAAGGATACCTTCCAAGCTCCAAAGAAGAGGAAAATATACATTGATCTTTGAAGGACATAGGGTAAACGTGTTCAAAACGCTGCCACGTGGTAAAAAGGCTTTGTGAGCTAAATGAAGCTTTTAGTGTTGAACAGAAAAAAGTCGTTATAGAAATTGGTTTTGGATCTTTCTTTGGATTTAAAGATTTCGGGACTAATAATTCTTTAAGTGGATGGTTGGTGGAGAGATTTGATGGTGGGTCCGGTATGTTTAAGGTAGGTTATGCAAAAGAGTTCAAGGTTAATCAATTTGATGTTTATGATGTGCTTCGACTCCCTCTGCGGTTGAAGGACAGGATGTGGTGGATGTGTCCAGGGGACCTAATGCGGAGAATCCGCATTTTGAGTTGAAAGCAAGCTGGAGGGAGTACTTTGGAGTTGATCGGGATAAAGGGCAAATTTCTTTGTCTGCTGTTTATTCTGTGTTAAGGAATTTAGTTGATGGTGGCGAGATTTTTCAAAAGTTGTATGTGTTATTTGCTTTTTCTTCTTTTTTAGCTCCAGTTGCAAATAACACACTGGATTTGAGACTTGTTCTTGCTGTAAATGAGGTTCGGAGAATTCCTCGTTTGAATTGGTGTAAATATATTTTAGATAGGTTGATGCATGCGAATGTGTTGTTCAAGAATTCACTGTTTGCTAAAGGTGCTCGGGGGCATTATACTGGGTGTATAGTATTGTTACAGTTGATTTACTTCCATCACCTACAGATTGGTGATGGCGTGCCTCCAACACGACTGCCTCTGTTGGGTCATTGGAATAATGAGTCAATTGCCAAGAGAATTCGTCGTGAAGTACTATGTGATAAGTTTGGAAGTGGTTTCTTTGGATGAAACTTATCCAATAAGTGCTAAGTTTTACTTCACCGATGATGGGCAAGTTGATTTCTCCCGGATGAAGCCTCGTTCAAAAAAAAATTGAAGTTGAGTATGTACCACGTCCCGTATTGAGTGATGATAGAGGAAGTGGAGGAAGTAGAAGTGCCGATGTACCAAAGAAGGCCGGGCCCAAGAGGAAGGTGAAGGGCAAGCTTTATATTCGGTTTGAGCTTCCACCGGGAAGTCTCACCGATGAAGAAATTATCGCACAAGCTAGAGATGTAAGTTCAAATTTTAGAATAATATTAATTTTTGATATAGTAGAATTTTGAGTGATATAGTGTGGTTTTATGTGATATAGTGTAGTTTTATGTGATTGTGTGGTTATGTGATGCTGGTATGTGATATTATGTTTGTGTTTAATATAGTGGTGTTGTATTTGATATAGTGGTATTGTATGTGATATAGTGTGTACCGTAGTGTGTTACTTATAGTGTAAAAATTTAGAATAATTTAATATAGTGTATTTCGGATCGATATAGTGTTGGTCTATATGATATAGTGTATGTATGTGGTATAGTGTGTGGTTTTAATATTTGATATAGTTCCTTGTAAAAATTGAATAATGTGCCGTTTTAATATAGTGTTATTTTCATATAGTTGGTGTTATTTTCATATAGTTAGTCTTGTTTTGATAGACTATTACAATTTAGTAATTTGTTTTGATTTTTGTAGGAGCTTCATGCTATGTGGTTCTTTGTGGAAGAGGGATTTGGAAGCCGTCTCTCATTGCCACATAGATGCTTTAAAGAGTTTGAAGGACTCTTATGTGGCTAGCAATCCTCCTTCCGATAATCCTTCCCAAGATGATCTTGACAAAATTTTGTCAAGTTCAATTTATCGAAGTACTTTGATGAAATGGCATCGATTGCATATCTTTGTGAAGGATTTGCCAGCTGGTTGGGAAGAGGTGTCTAATCCTTGTACTACTGCTTTCCCTAGCTTTATAGTGACTCAAATGAGTCAGAAGACAAAATGACATCATCCGAACGTTGTCAACAACGTTTTTTATGATGCAAGCGAGGACATGTCCGGTGGAGGAGAATACATGGATTGTTTTCCAAAATGCTTTGTCTAGGGGTCCGGCCAAGTCAACTCTAAGGCTGGATGAATATGCGATTGAGGGTCCTTTCACTCATCTTTCAAAGATGATGAAAGATTTTGAAGATGTGATGCAAGATCTCCCAATATTTTTAAGGGAGGTCATGTGATTATTGTTACGAAAATCAACATCCTTTAGATGGGAGGTAAATTTTTGAATGAAATTTGTTTAATGTATTGTTTTTATTGAAAATATGCTTAAAATTTGGTTGCTCGTTGCAGTGAAGAGATCTTTCAGCTGGATGAAGTGTTCTTCTCTATACCTCGGAGTGAGATTTGGACGGTTGCTACAGAGACTGAGATGTTTGAATCAGTTATAGATAATTGGGCAAGAATGATGAATATGAATGAACTCAGTCTCTCTTCTCCTCCAAAAAGTTTTACTTTACTTCTTCTCGAGTGTAAGGACTTTTTCTAATATATTTTTATGGTGCTTTGAATTCTTTATCTTTGCCTCGCATTATTTATTTATTGATAATATGAGCTCTTATGTTGCAAGTTTGCATTATTGCATGTGCTTGAAAATGAAACTGATGCTAAACGCATTGATGATTTGATAACATGTTGGAAGTTTCAAATTCAAGACTTGAATAACATTTCAAAACTGGATGCTGGTGTTGAATTGGTAAGACAAATTTGTTTTTGAAATTATGATGAAAGCATTTCTTAGTATAAATTGACAAATATATAGTGGGTTTGTATATGATATAGTGCTTTTTGGTATCATATAGTGGCTTTTGTTTATGATATAGTGTGTTTCTTTATGATAGTATAAATTGACAAACATATAGTGGATTTATATGTGATATAGTGTGTCTCCGTATATCATATAGTGTATTTCTTTATGATATAGTGTATTTCCTTATGATACAAGTACTATACAAACATATAGTGGATTTATATGTGATATAGTGTGTCCGTATATCAAATAGTGTGTTTCTTTATGATATAGTGTTATTATTTTTTATATTATTATGTGATGATATAATTATTTTTATTCTCATCTAGTGAGTTTATACTTCTATTCATTTTGTAGGTGTTTTTCCCAATTTTGCTTAAAGGAGCTAATCATTTTGTCCTGTTTGTCTTTGGACACAAACAAAAAAGACCGTTTTTTATATTGATAATAAGATTTGGGACGGTGATAAGGAATATAAGAAAATGATGGAGACTCTCGGTTCAATCATTCATGCGATGGAGTTTCAAGTCTTTTCCAACATTATGAAATCCCACAATCTCAAGGTGATGATATGGGTTTATGGGGAATGACGAAGTCAAAGGAAGATGGAAAAAAGGTGCATATGATTTGGACTGTGGTGTGTATATACTTGTCCATATGCTACTTTTTGAAGGCTCGGAAGAGTTTGAATGCCCATATTTGAATGATGTAAGTTTAATATAATTATTTAGAACTGAGTTATCTATTTAAGTTTTTTTTTTTTTTTTTATAGTTTCTTACTTATTTAATTTATTTTCGGGAGAAGATAAGGAAAGCAAAGAAGAGTCTCCTTGTGTGGTTGCATTATTTTATCCGATTTGAATAAGAATAGAAGTGAGCTTGTCAAAAAGGTGATATCATTCGGATCAAAGAGATCGTAGACTGTTGCTATTATTGAAGAAAATAAAAGGAAGAAAGTCAAGAGAGTAAAAGGATTGAAGAGGAGTTGAGACGAGAAAATGCAAGAAGAGAAGAAGAACAAAGAAGTTGAGGATGGAAAGAAGAAGACGGGGAAGGAAAAAGTTAACCGTCAAATTTGCAAAGTAAAACTATATTGATGTATTTGAATGATGTTACTAATCTAATAGTAGGTTAGGGTTGACGGTTGGTTTGTGTTGATATAATAGTTTTACAAACAATGTTTATGTAATTGTGCGGTCTTGATTGATTTTACAAACGATGTTAGTAATCTAACGATAGGTAATGTCCTGTTTTGATATAGTGTAGTTTTCAATGATATAGTGTTAATCTATATGATATAGTGTATTTTTACTTGTTGACATACGAGTATTACAAATTACTAATTTGTTTTGATTTTTATTGGATTACGGTTACACGACGGGTTTGTGTAAATATAATGGGTTTACGACGCTTTTTCATAAGAATTTATTTATATAATGTACTTCATAACCATATCTTTTCAAAAAAAAAAAAATTGCACATAACCATATAGTGTACAATTCTTATTTTAAACTCAAATAATTAAAAACATTGCATAGTTCTCTTGGTAAAGTATTTTAGAACAGAGATGTTCTTTTGGAGTTATGCTTCCAAACTCCTTGTGTCTCTTTTTCCCTTTTTTTGATGCCTTCTTGTATGAATCATAGTGTCCTTTTATTCGCTTATTGTCTCTTCCTTTTGTGACTGCTCTATCTGGATCCAAAACTGTTGGTCTTGCTACTGATTCTTGTGTATTGTTTTCTTGACTTTCATTAGCTTGTAATCTGCAGCTGCTTCTTGTAATGCTTTCTCATGAGCTCTAGCTTTTCTTCTTCTGCTTGCTTTTGCTTCTTCCATCTTTATTACTTCTTCAACTTTTGAATTTGTATTTTTGAAACTTTCCTCTATCACCTCTCTAGTTGGTTCTATTCTATGGCTCTTTAATATGAGATTGTAGTACCTTATGGCATGAATGTGTTAGTATTTAGACAAACATATAGTGGATTTCAATGTGATATAGTGTGTTTATAGATCATATAGTGTACTTATGTGTGCTAGTGTATATATAGTATTAGACAAACATATAGTGGATTTCTATGTGATATAGTGTGTTCATAAATCATATAGTGTACTTCTGTGTGCTAGTGTAGATATAGTATTAGAAAAACATATAGTGGATTTCTATGTGATATAGTGTGTTCATAGATCATATAGTGTACTTCTGTGTGCTAGTGTAGATATAGTATTAGACAAACATATAGTGGATTTCTATGTGATATAGTGTGTTCATAGATCATATAGTGTACTTCGTGTGATATAATGTATTTTTGTCTTTGGTGTATAGTGTGTTTACATACCTCCTTATCATGTGCGGCCTCCATGGTGTGAAGTCATTTACTTCTCCTTTTTCTCTCTTTTCATTATCAAATTTCTCCCAAACTTCTTTTTTGCAAATCTTGTCCACCTTGATGATATGTATTTCTCTCGGTATTTTTTGGACGAGAATGCAAGTGTAGAACTCTTATGGCATGAAAGCACAACCACTGGCTGATTCTTCAAAATTTACGCATCCACACTCAATTGTCTTCTCTCGGGTAATTGAAGGTTACTTGTTGAGAAGAACCATCAATGCCATTGAGGAAAACTCTGTATGTCAGAATGTTTCCTTGTGTACCAACTAGTTCAATTGCACTTGCCATTGCATGTTTGAATTCTTCCTCGAAATCTCGGAAAAGAGTATGTGTGTCTTGTGAAGCCGCATGTTTTAATAGTGGACTCATGCGAGAGATCTCGATTTTGGTATTCCCTTTGTACAATTAAAATCGTCCCTTTCTTCCCGTCTTCTCCACCTTATTACGGTCTGTTGGAATATTGAAAAAAAGTCGGTCAAGCTAGTGGTTTTGTTTGCCTTAAACCCAACAAAGATGATTTGTGCTTTCACTTCTCTGTGAAGATAGTATTCCAAACAGAGAAGAAGTCTTTGCTAAATGTTTGTACACCATTTTTCTTTCAAACTATACAATCTCTTGAACCAACGATCATCTTCTAGTTTGTATTTTTTGGTCATTGTGCTCCAAGTTTGTTCAAATTCATTGTTGTAATGCAACCACTCGGACACTTGTGAAAAATGTTCTTGAATTCCTTATCTCGCATTCATCAATCCAAATTGTTGATTTGCATTTTGACTCAAATGCCATAAACATAGCCCGGGTCTTGAGGTTGGGAAAGCCCGTCAATGAGTTCATTTAGTTAGTTTTTCAAGTAATATCTATTGCTCTTGCAATAGTACATAACGAGAGTTGTGCAAATGTCACATAAACATGAGTACCTTTTTTATTGCTCCCGCAATTGCAAGCATCTTGGTCGCCGAATATAGTTATTGGACATTTACCTTTCATAGACTTTTTGAATGTTTCAAAAACCCATTCAAATGATGGTATTGTTTCATCTCGCAAGAAATGCACATGCAAACATTGTGTTTTTCCGATGGTTATTAATTCCTACAAATGGTGCACAAATAAGATTATACTTGTTTGTCCTATATGTAGTATCAAAAACCATAACATCTCCAAATATTGTATAGTCCTCAAGCATCATAGAGTCTCTCCAAAACAAGCAACAAACCTTTCCTTCATCATTCAATCTTACTCTAAAGAAGAAGTTACTATCTGTTTGCATCCGCTCATAAAGGTTATCAACAACATTTTGTGAATCCCTTCCATCAATTGGTTTTATTTTGAGCCTATAACGGCCGGTTGAAGTGGTCTTTCATGGAATGACCCAATACATCTTCACCACCGCTTCGTACTCATGTATTTGAATGAATCTATCGGTCTCGATCCACACTCTTGCATAGCTTGTATGGTTTCTTTCTTTGGATCACTCATCTGACGCTCAGATCTATGAAGGTAATTTAGTGGTTGTCTTGTAAGTGGATGATTGTGTTTTATAACATGCTGCACAATCTCATAGTGTCCGTCAGGGTTCATCCTTGCTCTAATCGAGAGCGGGACATTCGATTCTTGTGATCATAACTCTTCTTGTCCTCTGTTTCTTTGAATTCTTTGTCTTGTATCATTATATACGTATTATTCTCTCCCCGTTTTTCTTTGATTTTGGTATTTCTTTTCCCTTGAGCGAGCATACGTAGTACTTTTTGATGCACAACCGATGTCCCTTCTTTTTTTCTATTTTTGGATTTTCTAACACTTTGAACCCTACTATAGCAAAAGATGCGACAATATAGCTCATGTATATCATCCAATGTTGGTCTTACTTGACCAAGTAAAACTCCTCCAATTTCATGAATAATATTCGAGTGATTGTTCGATTGAACTCCGTTATAAAAGAACAAAGATATTTTTGTCACTTTTATTATAGTCTATGTATATATGATATAGTGTATCTATTTATGATATAGTGCATGGGTGTTTGATATATTCTATAGTGTATTTTTGTTATATTCTATAGTGTATTTTTGAACCTGTACGCAATATTTTTGTTATATTCTATAGTGTATTTCTGTGTGGTATAGTGTATCTATTTATGATATAGTGTATTTATGTATGATATAGTGTATGTTTACGTAATGCGTTTAAGTAAATATTTTCTATATCTACTAGTTTGTTCCTATATGATATAGTGTATCTATTTATGATATAGTGTATCTATTTATGATATAGTATATTTGTGAATTTTAGTCCATTTTTGTGTTTCACAAAGACGCAATATTTTTGTTATATTCTATAGTGTATTTCGTGTGGTATAGTGTATTTATATATGATATAGTGTATTTATATATGATATAGTGTACGTATGTATGATATAGTGTACCCATGTATGATATAGTGAAAGTACGTGACGATGTAACTCGATATTTTTGTCACTTTTGTTATAGTGTATGTATATATGATATAGTGTATCTATTTTTGATATAGTGTATGGGTGTGTGATATAGTGTATTTGTGAATTTTAGTCCATTTTTGTAATGCGTTTAAGTAAATATTTTCTACATCTAATATAGTGTACCTATTTATAATATAGTGTACCTATCTATGATATAGTGTATGTACGTATGATATAGTGTAACTATTTATGCTTTACTCACATACACTATATCATATAGTGTAACTATTTACCGGAATGACAAATTGAATTAGATTCATCAATTGATACTACAACATATTGCTCATCAACTTGATTTTCTAGCTCATCATGAAACAACACCACATTATCTACATAAAATTATAGTGTTAGTGTTTTCTTTGAATCAAACAAATGAAATTAACAAATGAAATTATTGACTTCGATGTTTGTTACCTTCAACACTTGGTGTATTATTGAGATCTATTACGAGTGGATCTCGATGCTCATTTTGGATTGAATTGTGATGCTGTTCGTCTATATTACATGCTACAATACTCTGATTGAGATCTGTTTGATCCATTAAAGACGAATTTTCCATGAATTTGTCGTAGTTGTTCAATTGAATAGGAAATTGTCGAAGAACAATAATTTGATTCTGAATGAGATGTACGTAAATTTAGGTTTCGTATGAAATTGAGAAATAATTTGAATGAACAGAGAAAATAATTTGCAGAAATTTTATAGCGATATAATCTTTGGTTTTTGGAAATATTGAAGAGAGAGAAAATCGCGGATTTTGGAAATCTTGAAGAGAGAGAAAATCGCGCATTTTTAGAAAGTGAAAGTGAGTACTGTATGCCGGGTCACGTGTCCGGGCCCTGGTCCACACTATTTTTAATGTGAACCGGGTCCATGCAAGACGGATTGGCCAATTAGTTGTGATGTATTTGGGCCGTACAAACTGCATATGATATTTGATGTTAATGAACCTAATCTTTTATTATATCATGGAAATGAATTTCATTTTAGAAAGAAAAGCAAAATAAAAAATAGAAAAGCAAATATGTGCTCCACTTCGTAGGTTCTCTAGTATCCAGAGACATCTTTCCTTCCTCACAAAAAAAAATTCCACTTCTGTACATTGCTTTTGCTCTGTCTTCTAGAAATTGTTGAAGACCCGATAATCTCAATCTCATCTGCAATCTATGGGGTTGTTTGGCAATCGGCTGTTGGCTGTTGGTTGTTGGCTTTTGACTGGTTTAGTTGGCTTGTTTGACTGGCTGGAAGCATTAGCTGTATGTATTGGCTTTTCAAGTTGGTTGTTTAAGCCAGCTGTTTGCAAAAGTGTTTGGCAAAATTAATTGTGGTTGTTGGCTGTTTATTAGAGAGTTTGTGGGCCAACAAGCCAAAAGCCAATCAAAAGCTACTCCGGCGACTTTTTTCATTTTGGCTTAAAAGCCAGCTTTTCAGCCAATCAAAAAGCCAATAACCAAACACTTTTTTTAGCTGTTTGACCAAATTAAAAAGCCAAAAGTCAATGAAAAAGTCATTTACCAAACATGGCCTATATCTCCTATGTTATTATCGACCAAGATACAATCACCAAAGGTGGAATTTTTCTTATAAATAACCAATAAAAAACATACAAGATAATACAAAAGATTGTACTACTTATCAACTACTCTGAAATTTAAATAATGTAGTATACTTCAATCATAACCCAAAATAATTTTGCGTTGTGGATGATTATTGTAATCGCAAAAATTCAGCATGGTTCCTTTCTTCGATTGTGATGATAAAACAATATTGCGTTGTGGATAGTCATTAGAACTTGAACTAATCGGCGAGCTTCTTGCTTCGATGGAGAAGTCATATAAAAATGTGAGGTAACTATGTATTGTATGACTTTACGAATTTGTGTGAAGAAATAACTTTTGGATTGGAATGAATTTTGAACGAGAAATGAACATGACATATATTCGCTTATATATAGCATTGAAAAAATAATATACCATAATTTGACCCTAAATTACCAACACTTAAAACTATATCTTTTTTAAACTATAAATCTTTAAATATACTTAATTGCTTGATTGAAGGAATCAATTGCCAATCAAATTAAATTGTAAATTGTGTAGTATCTTCGATTACCAAAATTAAGGTGATTAAGCAAGATGGTTCGGTTCATTAATAGATATAAATCTCTAAGTGCTCGTTTGGTATACATGGGAATTTAATTTCGGTAGGAAGTTTCATTTCATAGGAAATTACTTCCCTTATGTAATTCCTATAAAATGGCCTAAATCTATTCGTTTGACATCAAGGAATTTGCAATTCATGTGGGAATTCTGATTGACCAAGGGGAGAGTGGGTAATTAAATTCCTACATTTTGTGGAAATTTCAATTTCCCAAGGAATTTCCATTGCACACATTTTCTCAACTTCCTGTCAACCAAACAACTTTGCAAATGAAAAAATCATGCGAATTTTCATTGCCTACATAAATTCCTGTCAACTAAACAAGCATTAAATATACTTAATTGCTTGATTGAAGGAATCAATTGTCAATCTAATTAAAAGTTGACATATTTAACGATTTTCATAATCTTTTCATAAGGAAATAAGTATCAATCAATTAAAAAATTAGTGGTAATTAGCCGAAATCAAAGGACAGTAAGTATCAATCAATTTAAAAATTAGTGGTAATTGCCACGTGTACACCTCTATTGAGTGTTTCTATAGTCACAAACATCTCTATCCTCTCGTTGTCTTTGTTGTTTGTCAACGTTACTGCTCTATTGTCGTCGGCGGTGGTGTGGTCGTTTGCACCGGTGGTTCGTTTCTGTTTGATGATGTGTCGCGTAGCTGCCTTGCCTTCGTTCTTTACTAGCTTTTTATGCACGCGATGCGTGCGACGATATTTTGGGCATAACTGTTACTCAGTAGTAAAACAAACCAAAAATAAAAGTTCGTATCTACATTTCCCTCCATTTAATGAATAAGAAAGATTGAAATAGTTACAAATAGTATTAAAAACACTTCATTATTTTATATATGTAATATTGTTGTTTTACTTATAACTAACTGAGTAACTGATTAACATTAGTTTTTTGTTAATAGTTAAAAAAAATGTAGCCCAAAGCCACAAAGCCACTTGTATGCAAGTAATAAACCCACATAATTTTTCCCACCTACCCATATGACTATCAATCCCACCTACCTATATAACTATCCACCCCACATACCCCATATGAATGATGAATCTCACGTTGTTTTTCATCTAATCCTCCACATTTTCGTTGTCCCACCTACAATTTTACATCTCCCCTTCCTAAAAAAAAAAAAAAGAACGACTCATCTCCTTATCCTCATTATCTTTCATATTCACTTAAAAAGATTGAGATTCAATTAGATCTAATGGTTATTTTCACAGCAAACACCACATTACATGCTAATCCTGGTGTCAAAATTAATCCCATCAATGCTCCATTAATTTTTAGGGTAATTTTGGTCTCTGTTCTTGTGGGTCTTTTTGGGTTTTCATTTCGATCTGGGTGGTAATGTTGAAGAACGTTCGTCGGAATGGGGTTAAAATTGGGGTTTATTTGGTTGACGAATTAAATGGGGGGCCTCAAATTTGATGAAGGTAATTCTTTACGTTTTATGTTCCTGATTTCGTCCCAAAAAATTTAGTTGTCAACTATATTTCTCAAAGATCTTGTTACATTATGTTTGAGCTTTTATTTGTGAAGATGGTTTTTTAAAAAATTCGTAGCTGAAGTTCATAATTTGGAATTTGCAAAAATGCAGTTACAATCCTAGTCGGTTCTTGAATCATCCCCTTTTCCTTTTTCTTTCCCTGTTTTTTTTTCAAGACTTCTTCTACTGCTTTGGCAAACTTTGTACGCAAAGTAATTAAATTTCAGCATAATTTATTACGTAAAAGAATTTTTGCTTCTGGGTTTTTAATTATTCATAAGAAATGTCAGTTTTGTACTAATGGTTTATAAGATTACATTTATTTTTTAAAAATTACTATCGAAAAGTTATTTTTATACACTTTTTTAAAATTATGAAATACTATTTTTTTTCAAAATTCAGATCTGGTTTTGTATATTTCATTCCACGAATTACTAAAAGAAAATCAATCGTTTTTTCATCTGTTTTCAATTTCACTATTTGTTTTGGCAAATTAATGTAGTTTCTTTTTTAGTTTGATTTTTGTGTCATTGTTATTGTATTCGAAATTGATTTATATTTTGTAATGCCTTTTTTTTTTACAAACATGTAATGATTTTTTTAATAATTATTTCAAAATTTATACCATACAATACAAACTTAAATTATTCATTTATCATTTTTATTGTATTTTTTTTTCCTAGAACATGTAATTATCGATACTACAATTGAACATGCATTCGAACATAAGAGTTGCTAGTTTTTTTTTTAAACTAATTTGAAATAACTTGCAAGATTAAAAAGAATTATGTACCTTTTTTAGAAGTTCGCAAATCGCCAATGGACAAATGTGTAATTTCCCCGTCGAAATCGTATGTTTTTATTAGTTTGTAATTTGTATGACGTTATAGTGTATTGGTAATTTTTCTGAGTATGTAATTGTAAGTTGTTCTTGAGAACGAAGTATGTAATTGCTAATGAGTTATAGTTTGTAATTAGATTTTTTAGTTTTTGAAAAGTTTCCTCATATGAGAGATTTGTATAACGTGAATTATGCAATTCTATTGATTTTAGTTGACTTGTGATTGCTTGTTATAATGTATTTCCGACAGTTTTTTTTAAGCCCCACTTTGGTTGAAATTGGTTTTGTAATTTAGAAAGGGAAGAGGGGTATAACAGTCTCTTCAAAGGGGGACACCATAACTCCTCCCTTCCCTTATATAATAGAGATCATCTGGGCGTAATCTCCAAATGTGGCCTTGCCTTAGTTTCATTTTTTGTTAAACAATAATTATATTATGGCGTAATTCTTGAAGCCTTCTTAGGGCCTGTTCTCCCCACCTTATTTTCAGTTCAGTTCAATTAAGTTCAGTTCCTAAATGATAATCATTACTATTAATTAGTTATAATTTAATTCAGTTCAGTTCAGTTCAGTTCAGTACAATGATTATTTTGGGCTAGAATCTCCAAACATGGGATGTTATTTTCGAATATAATCTTCCTTACAATGATTCTTAGAATATCCTACACATGCAAATTTCCTTAGCGAGATTGATGGATGTTAATTGAGCCAATCTTTCCTTAACTGCATTCATTACTTTGTATAGCTCAATGGCTATATTATGAGAAAATACGGCTAATTGATTCATATCCTTTAAGGTTGATTGACAATTAATATAGGTAAAATAAGGTTGATTGAGAAATTAAAATCCTTACTATAAGTTACTTTTTTTTAAGGAAATGTTTAATTTCGGCCTTCATTACCCATAGATCATGATTCTAATTGCCTAAAATTTACCTTAAGTCATGCCAATCAGAATGATTTAATCCGATTAATAATTAAATTCAAGTTTTTTAAAATCATAATTTGTATTGCCACATGGACACCCTATTGAAGAGTTTTTTACTTTTCAATGCTCTAAAATTGCTTGGTGATTGTGAGTAGGGTTGTTCAGAAAAACCCGCCCCGAATTACCCGTCCCTAAAACCCGCTGACCTTCACAAAAAAAAAGCGGGGCCAAAATTCCGATTTTGTATTTTTATCGGGTCGGGTCCCCGACCCGGTAAAAACAATAAAATTCGGGTCAGGTAATGGGCCACATATGAAGAGCTCGCGGGTACCCGGTACTCGGTTTATTTATTTTTTTTTACTTTCTTTCTCCAATTTGGCTGCGTGTTACTGACTTACTATGTTAGTCTTTGTTAGCTTTTTGATTTGAAGTATTTTGGCAGAAGGTGCTAAGTGAGCCATGAATATAATTTAAGTTGTAATATGCATTTTTTAAAAAATTTTGGTATGGCAGTAGGTAGGTAGCCGTAAAGCTTGCAAAAGCTTGGCAATAGCTTTTCTATGAATGTGTGTTATATTTTGGTTTGACAGTAGTTAGTCACTAGCAGTAGCTTCACGAGAAACTGTCAAGTTGTGGTTGCAAAACAATATTATTATTTTTTAAAAATATATATATGGAGCCGGGTACCCTATGACCCGACCCGGAAAAATCGGGTACTCGGTTTTTCCGGGTCGGGTCATGGGCCGCATTTTCAAGTACCCGAAAATGCGGGTACCCGCATATCTGGCTACCCGAAAATCCAGGTGCCCGGTTATGAACACTCCTAATTGTGAGCATGCCACATAGGATTTATCATTTTGCTTTAGATAATAGTATAGATTTATTTTAGAATTATTTAGGTGTTGAATAGATCTCTAATGGAGTAGTATTTTTCAAGTGATTTAGTCATTTATATATAGCAAAGCCAGTGTTGAATGAATCTTCCGGATTTGGCAAAAATTGAAATGGATTGATTTCGAGCGTGATTTTAGGCGTTGATTAGTATTGCCTTCCTAATTTAATGGAAGAAAAATCCGACCATCATTCGAAAAATATAAGTTGATTGAGAAATTAAAATCATTACCATATCTGACTTATAATACAACAACAACAACAACTAAGCCTTATTCCCAAAGCGATTTGGGGTCGGCTAACATGAATCGTCAACTGAAACCGTTACCAGAGGAGATGGTAACGACAAGAGTGATAAAAAGGTTTTTTTTTTTTTTTGAAAACAAGGTTTACACCAACAAGTTTTAAAAGAGGTTTTCAACAAAAGGTTTTAATACCAACACAATTGAGAAAAACAAATAAATGTAGTAATCACACCCCTTCCTCCACATGGATACTGCCCCTCCACCCACTTCTATCCAACGTCATGCTCTCCTCAATCCCAAGTAACCTCATATCACTTTCAATTACCTTCATCCAAGTCATCTTAGGTCTTCCCCTACCCCTTACAATTTGATTACTCCTCCACTCTTCAATTCTTCTCACCGGTGCATCACCTGATCTCCTTTTCACATGACCAAACCATCTTAACCGATTCTCCCTCATCTTTTATTCAATGGATGCAACTCCAACTTTTTCCCGGACCACTTCATTTCTTAATCGGTCCTTCCTCGTGTGGCCACACATCCACCGCAACATACGCATCTCCGCCACGTTCATCTTATGAACGTGGCATTGTTTCACCGCCCAACATTCGGTGCCATATAACAAAGCGAGCCTAATTGCCGTACGGTAGAACTTTTCCTTCAAGCTTTGGGGAATGCCTGGAATCACAAAGGAATCCGGTGGCGCTTTTCCACTTTAACCAACCCGTGTTAATTCTATGAGCCACGTCTCCATCCAGTTCTCCATCCTTTTGTAGAATGGACCCTAGGTAACGGAAGACGTTCGATCCTTGAACCACTTTGCTATCCAAAGTGACCGCCCTCGCCTCGCGCTTGTAACCCCACTGAACTTGCACTCCATATACTCCGTCTTACTTCTGCTCAATCTAAAACCACGGGCTTCTAATGTATGCCTCCACAATTCCAACTTACTCTCAATACCTTCCTTTGTCTCATCAATCAACACAATATCATCCGCAAACATCATACACCATGGTATATCATCTTGAACTGACCTCGTTAGTTCGTCCATGACTAGAGAAAAGAGAAAGGGACTAAGTGCAGACCCTTGATGCACTCCGATCGTAATAGGGAACTCTTCTGTCCTCCCCACCGTAGTCCGCACACTCGTAGTTGCCCCCTCATACATATCCTTGATGATATCTATATATTTTTGTGGAACACCTTTCCTTGCCAACGCCCACCAAAGTATTTCTCTTGGTACTCTATCATATGCCTTCTCCAAATCAATGAAAACCATATGTAGATCCTTCTTCCTATCACGGTAATGTTCCATTGTTTGTCTTATGAGGTGGATGGCCTCTATAGTCGATCTTCCAGGCATAAATCCAAATTGGTTCTCCGATATCTTCACATGTTTCCTATGTCTTTGCTCAATCACCCGTTCCCAGAGTTTCATCGTATGACTCATTAGTTTGATTCCTCGGTAGTTGGTACAATCTTGTACATCGCCTTTGTTCTTATACAAAGGAATCAAAGTACTCTTCCTCCACTCTAATAGCATTTTGTTGTGTCTCCAAATCATGTTGAAGAATGTTGTCAGCCATTCGATTCCTCTCCCCCCTAAACACCTCCAAACTTCGATAGGTATGCCATCTGGCCCCGTAGCTTTCTTCAATCCCATCTTTTTTAATGCTGCAACGACTTCTCCCTTTTGAATCCTCCTCATAAACTCTCGATTTAACATACTTGGCGGGATGTGTACATCCCCGATGTCTTGTGCTTTATAACCGTTGAACAAGGTATCAAAGTACGACCTCCATCTATCCTTTATCTCCTCATCCTCCACAAGCACTCTTTGGTCCACACCCTTGACGCATTTTACCTTTCTTATGTCTCTTGTCTTCCTGTCCCTCATACGCGCAATTCTATAAATGTCTTTTTCACCTTCTTTCGTATCCAATTCTATAAATGTCTTTTTCATCTGACTTATAATATAATTCGAAAATAACCAAGATGGGGCTGATTGATTTCGGCCAACCCTCTATGGGATCATGATATTAATTGCCTAATTTAAATCATAATTAACGCCATTAATGTTTTTTTCCCTTAAATTACAATTTAAAGAATCAATATACATAATTGCCACGTGGACACCATATTTGAGAGATTTAATATGTTAATGCTCTAGAATTGCTTGGTGATTGTGAGCAAGCCACATAAGATTTAAGATTTTACTTTAGGTAATAATATAGATTAAATTACGCAACTTTGAATGTTTAAGACTAGATTGCAACATTAATTAGTTTTCAAAAATGTACAATTGTTTGACTTCGAACTAGCTTGTTCACTCTATATTTGCACATTGCATCCCAACCACTGTGCCAACATTAATTATATTCATTAAATTGCAGTTGGCTAAAATTGTTTTACATAATTATGGAGGTCCATATCCTCATCGCCCCTCTTATATTCGCCATTGATTATACTACCATAGTAGTAGTGTCATAGTGTCTTGGATTTTGTAATACCATCAAGCTACTGCCATAGTGATTAGGAATACTATTCAATTTGATTTTTTTTAAAGAAACATTTAAGTCTACTTTGGTAATATATTCTTACATTTTACCAAAAAAAAAAAAATATTTATATCGGGTATCCAATGACCAGACCTGAAAAAACCATTTACCCTATTTTGCCGATTGGGTCACATGCTATTTTTTAAAATATCCGTAAATACACATACCGAGATATAACGGGGATGTTCCAATTTATATAAAGATGTTCTTACGTCATCTAATGGATGTTCCTATTTATTGAGAAAGTATGGGCCATTACACTCATTAGGGCTTAGGCTCACTTAGTGTTATCTTTGAGCCTTTTTTGTAGTGCTCGCGCAAGCCCACCGATGCCTATGTTTATTTTCTGCTTTTCTAATGTACTTACCTAGGGTTCAACTGTATTTTTTGTTTGAGTCCCACTATGTTGGTCTGTGATTGGCTATAAGAATACTATGACTCATTGTACTGGCAATGGACAAACTAAAGTAAAGTAATTAACCCATTTGATTTTGATGATGACAAACTAAACTAATCAACTAACATTGTTTTTGATTTTTTGTGCATAATATTCATATATAATACCTAATGAAGGAAGTTCCCAATGAAAATTCCAAGAAGAGTTAAAGTTCCTAAGTTGGAACTCCAAAACTCAAAGGAAGAAGTCTATGTGTATGTGTAAGTTGTAATAACCCTGATTATCCCGACTAGCTTAAAGAGTATTAATTAAGCATAACATAAGGGACTCTGGACTAGCTAACTCGGACTGTTAATATCACACTCACCGAAATATATCGGAGATTGTGGAACTCAAATCCCAACTATAATTCAATTTCATTAACTATTATAACAATGCTCCGTTTCTCAACTCTATTCTAAAAATCCTCTAAAAAAATCCGATAAAGTTTCCTTTGAAAATAGGACATTCCAATAATGAGATAATTTTGATAAATAAAGTACTTCCAATTCTAAAACTCAACATCCACTATGCGTTCGCAGATCAACACCAAGAGAGAATCAAGAGCATTAACGACTCTTAAGTATATATAAAATAGAAAATAAATAATTGATAACTAACTATTACAAAGTCAAGCATTCTCGCCTCGAAAACATATACAACATTACAACTAGTCTTCCAGCACATATCAGCTTCAACTTGCAAAAGCTTACGCTTTAATATGAAACATTTAGGGAAACTACCACCTACCAAGTGACATGCCACAAAAATGACAAACAAAGCATACATACACATCAGGAAAGCTAAGTACTAAACCCTTAAACAAGATTAACACGTGATTTGGTGGCTTTTACTTAAAAGCGACTCTCACGCAGTCAACATAACTATAACAATCACATCCGTCACAACCATCATTCCATACTCTTATTGAGCACATATATAAAATCTCTTGATCCAATTAATCCCTTTATAAAACCTCATAATTCACATCAAGGACGTACTTTTACATTACAACAAACACGGCAAGGCGACTCATATATATTAAATATCTTCATTATTCCGTTAGTCTTTTTAACATATCACAATTCCTTATTAGGAATATGAGTTCACCACTAAACATACTTTATTTCCTTCAATCGATTTCTTATAGGAAATCCAATAACCATATAACTATCCATGATACGATTCATTGCCGAAAATCCAATTTCGAAATAACTTACAATGATACGATCCCTTATCGAGGATCCAATATCGAAATAATTTACCATGATATGATTCCTCATCATAAATCTAATAATGAATTAACTTTCCATAAACCAATTCCTTATCGGAAATCCAACAACGATATTCACATATAAGTACTAAATAAGCATTCATTTCCATAATTGGAGATGACATTCTTTTTAATCGGGGAACAAGAACACGACGAAGGAAACAAAGCTTACACTCCGACAGGGGGGTCGTCACCCAACCGTTTCTTTAGTTTTGGAAAATAATCGCGACTAATCCGGAGCTCATTTTCCAACACTGATCAAATCAGTAATCCACAGATTTCGCATTACCTCATATATCTACCGTTTATCGCCCCATAAAGCAATGGGCATGTTTCCCTATGGGCCTCCCAAGGTTTATTGTCCACGGGGCACTGTTCGTGTCAACTCATCCATCGACTAAGACGAATAACGTTTCAAATAACTCATCAAATCATTGCAATGTAGCACAACCCCACCCCCCCTAAGGGCTGCCAACTAATTAAAACAGATGATTTCTTTGTAGATAGCTATAATCACTTAACATAGAACCTTTGTAAATAAGTATCTCAAAACTAGTACATATATGCTATTGTATTCAATCCAATTCCAATCTTAGGCTTATGTACCACAACAACAAATAAACAATCATGTTCGATAAAACATCAACAATAATGAAACAATAAAGATCCTTAGCTAGAATTAACTAACGAGAGTTACTAAACCAGTTATGCGCCACAACTCATATACTCTTGCATATAAATATATTATACTGTTTTGCACTTCATAGTCATCAATCTAAATTCATGTCATCAATAATAATAATAAGTATGGGATACCAACACTCATAATAGGTCTATCTCTTAGAATTAACTTGAAGAGCTTACTTAAATTCCACAACCAGAGGTTACAAAAGGATTCATGATATATCATAAGTTGAGTTACAATATTATCAATAACAAATCACCAGCTGACTAAACTTGTAATTACATAGAGTGAGTTGAGCTCATTTCCATTTAGGAAATGCTCATACTTATAATAGAGGCTTCTTTAAAGTAATTATACGTGTTTAAAGTCATGACTAACTTGTTATATAACACGAAACAAACAATCGTACTTTATTATATTGTATTCTCTTTTTAAACACAACATTAATATAATCTAGTCCATAATATATTAAACTACCTTCAATAATATCCATACTATTAACAATGATTAATTAATCCTTTTTCTAACTTCACGTGAGGAAACTAATTAAGTTAATCCACTTTTAGAGCCTACTAAGACGATTTTTCCTCATAACTCCATATGACAACTGTAATCATATTATATACACCTTTTAGAACTAATTATTCATGAATACATCATATTGTAGACTTTCATTTAATTAATCATCTTCTTAGAATTATATTCAACCAATTTTAGAAAACTATTCTAGTTGTAATTAGAACATTATCACAAGCTTACCAAATTAATCCACTTATTACTACAATAAAGACTTTGATAAATTGATAACTCATAATTAGAATTCTTTCTATATTAGGTATGTCACCTTTTAACAACTCAATAAAACTACAATTACACCACATTACTAGATTTCATGAAATGAAGATACAAAACAAAGAAATTGAACTAATCCCTACATTAGTCCATTTGATATTCAAGTCACCTTCAAACAGTAACACAGGTCAATAAAAACAAATAATTCAGACTCCTTTAACATAATTAACAACTTTTATTCAACCTAGTGATTTATACTTACATATTAACTTTTTTTAATGAACATTAACCACTAATTCAACTTTACTATACTAATCTTTTACAAAATGTTTTATAGACACATCAACTAGAATCCATTTCCACATAAAGTAACATTAACCTAATTCATACGAAGTTGTTACTTAAATTACGCACTTCATAATGAGTTAATAAAATAACACTAATAAAGCCTTTCTTAATTGAACGAATTACTATTTTAGAAGTTGCTAACATGGTTACGAATTCACATTGTGTTCTAAAACGAAACTAACATAATTGCAAACCGAACTCCAAGTATTATAGTTAATGGTTGAGCAAAAATTATACTATGTAAATACTAACGTTCCCTAAGTCAACACGATATAAAATCTTGCTAACTACATAGCAATTAACTATTACTTATCCCTCAATAGTCAATGATTCGCGTTAGAAAAGCAACCATTAATCACACTTGCTAACGAGTTTACAAAACTAAGTTGAAAACTTATAATTATCTCTTTTCCAAAATCAACAAATGAAAACAAGAACTAAGATTATTATTAACTCAATGGCTACTCCAACACCAACAATTAGCAACCATTGAACAACAACACTTTCAAACAGCAACCAACCAACACAAATCATTCAATCTGGAGACTGGAAGTTCAATTCACAAGAAATGGTAAATTCAACATCACTAAATATCGCATACAATTAGCAGGAGAGAGAAAAACAGGGCAGCGGCTCACGGCAGCAGCAGCAACGTGGAGAGGTAGCAGCTCTGGCGGCGGCACGCGAGCAGCACCGGCAGAGCAGCGACGCAGGACAACAGCACCACCGCGCGACAGAGAAGAAAACAGAGCAGCGGTGGGGAGAGCAGTGAAGAGCAAGAACAGCAGCGCCGAGGCTCCGGCGAGCTGGGGGAACGCTGAGAGAGCTGTGAAAGGAGAGGGGGTGGATGTCGGGGAGAGAGAAACAGAGGGTTTGGGTGTTTAAAGAAGCTTGGGGAACCTTAAGCTTTTCATCTGAAAATTGAGCCTAAGAAAGCTCAAGCTTGACCGATATTCGAGGCATGATCCCATGCCCAGTAAGACACGCAAAGAAGAGATAGGGATGATTGAAGAAGAGTATTGTTATGGCAGAATTTTCAGGTTGACACTGACGCAGTGAATAGAAGACGTTGACACATTAGGAATGGGAATGACGCTAGGACTGAGTCAAGGGTTCAACGATTTTCCGATAATCAAGGGAGTATGATTGTTATCTCATTGCCCAGTTACCGTTCTAATGGGCAATCAAAGATGATGGCGTGTGAGTAGGAGGATCAGTAGAGATTGTGCAGAGCTACCTCCGAGATTCTTGGGTGCACGTTGCAGCCAAGGAACGCTATATAAAGGCTTCGGGGCAAAAGACGAAAGGTCTACACAAGCATTCATATCACTCGTACAAGTAATAGCACTCATAGTTTTACAACAGTCTCAAACACTTTACATTTTAAGTAATAATTTTCATTATATTGCAATCAAACTATTGTACTTAGAATAATCATCCTAGGGTGTACTGACTGTCGTTCATTTCGAGCGTCAGTTGCATAGTGGATTGGTGGACTCATCGCCACCCGCAGTTTTACCCATTTTCATTGGGGTTTTTCCGCGTCACATCTTCTTGCATCGTTTCCCTTTTAATCCCCATTGCATTTACATTCAATTTGTCGTTCTAATCTGGTTGTTGTCGTCCCAACATTGATTCGTGTCGCTAAGGCAAAAATCTGCATAACAATTTGGCGCCCACCGTGGGGCCCTCAGCCAGATCTCTCATCAATTCTTGACTGACGACCAAATCTCACCATCATCCATTCCAATGGATCCATCTGAAGTTCAAGCCGCCTATGAAAAATTGAAACCTGAAATGGAGCAGATGAAGAAAGACAACGGCTATCTGTCCTATGAATTCACTTCGTCAAAAGAGCAAGTCCAAAAGCTTCAAGAAGAGTTAGCCTCAACCAAGGCGTCCAAGCAGCGATGTCCCAAGAACATTGGAGAAATCTCAACAATGCACCGCCTCAACGACGAGGAGTGCTCTGAGTCCGAAGACGGTGAAGACGATGAAGAATGGAAGGATGGTCATACCCCTGATGGTGATCAACCCAAGGAAGGCGATGTTATGGGTAAAAGAATGGCTATGATTGAAAAGCATAATCGCCAGATGATGCGTCTCCTCTCACAAATTCCTGGAGCTCCAACTCCTAGCATCGTCGAGCATCGCGACGGCTATGCAGCGTCCTCGTTCGTGGAAGAGATCGCTAAGGCGACACTACCAAAGAAGCTCAACCTTCCCATCCTGATCACAACTTATGACAGATCTACTGACGAAGCAGAGCATGTCGCCCAATACAAGCAGCGGATATGGCAACCATCCATTCCATGGCACCTAGTCGAAGCATGCATGTGAAAATCCTTCTGAGCGATGCTGACCGGGCCTGCCCTCAAATGGCTCGGATCCCTCAAGCCAAGAAGCATTGACAACTTTTTAACCTTGGTGAACAAGTTCTACAGCAAATTTGAAGGCAGTCGCAGTCTCGAAAAGCAGACTAGTGACCTTTATGGCATCGTTCAGAAGCCAGGAGAACTGATTCGCGATTATTATAATCGTTTTAATAAAGAAATGATTGGAATTAAAGATCTAGATAGTAAAACTGCTATTGAATGTTTCAGAGGAAAGGAATCATCCTCAAATCCAAGCTGTACAACTGTCTCACCAAGTATCCTTGCGCGACGTTTGAAGAAGTCAAGTCCAGAGCATTGGCCCAGATGCGGTTGGAAGAAGACGACGTGATCCTCAACACCATTTCGACGCGTCACGCCTCGGAAGGCTCTAACAATCGCAAGAAGTTCACGCCCAAGAAACACAACTGGAGCCCTCATCCATACAGTAGGCCAAATCAGGTACAAGATGTTAATGACGCGTCGGATTGTGCAGGTACCGAAGCTAATGCTGATCCCAATGCCTATCCTGAGATCGAATCATATGGCTTCTTTATCGACGTTGGAGGTGTCATCAATTCCCTAACCATGATCGGTACGCCAGTTCGATGGCCAAGGAAAAGTGATCGACCAGATGCCTAGAAGGATCAAACCAAATCGTGTCAATTTCATCACGACCATGGTCACAGGACCGAAGCTTGCATTGCACTCATAAGGGAGGTCGGACACCTGCAAGATCTCCTCAGCGACAAAGGGAAAGCGTCTTTCGACAAAAATCCTTCCAAGCCAAATCAACCTGCGTTCCCCACGCACGTTAAGGTAATTAATGTTATTTCTGGTGGATCTGACGTTTGTGGACTAACATATTCAACAGCCAAGCGGCTAGCAAAAGAGGGCTCCCCCTCATCCAAAGTTCCTAAGTCTTGCAGGTCAGATGACGAAAGAAAATTGGAAGCGATGTCCATTACCTTTGATGACGATGACGTGTGCGACGAGGAGCATCACGACGAATTGGTCATGTCTCTGACCATCAGCAACTGCCTGCTGTAACGCGTGCTGGTCGACGGCGGAAGCTCGACCAACATCCTGTTCAAAAACGCTCTTGAAGGTATGGGTCTTGATGGCAGGGACAACGAAGAAATCAACAGTCCTAGTTAGCTTCAGTGGAGAAGCGCAACGAACCGTCGGAGAGATCACTTTCCCGACCTTCACCAAAGGAGTCAATTTGCAGACAAGATTCAACGTCGTAGATTGCCCATCTGCACATAACGTCATCCTCGACACGCCATGGATCCATAAGATGAAAGCAGTCCCATCAACCTATCATCACACGCTCAAGTTTCCAACAAAGTGGGGCATCTAAGAAATCAAAGGCGAGCAAAAAGCAGCTAGAGAGTGCTGTATTTCGTCGCTCAAACACGCCAAGGCGTCAATCTAGCAATTAACAAGCGGATCAATACTCGACGAACCCGACGAGCAACAAGTAGACGAAGTGGTGCTTGATCTAGCCTTTCCAGATCGTGTCGTTCGCATTGGAGCGACATTGTCGCTTGAACTCCAAAATCAGGTAATCGATTTTTTAAAAGCTAATCAGGACTGTTTTGCATGGTCCCATGAGGATATGACAGGTATAAGTCCAGACGTCATCACTCATAAGTTGAACGTCGACCCGAAGCCCAAACCGGTCAAGCAGAAGCGACGCAAGTTCGCTCCTGAACGGAACCAAATCATAAACGACGAAGTACAAAAACTGATAGACACATGTAAGGTACGCGAAGTTAAATGCCCTGATGGGTTAGCTAACTTTGTTGTTGTCAGCAAGAAAAATGGCAAGTGGGGAGTCTGTATAGACTTTGCGGATCTAAACAATGCTTGGCCCAAGGATCTGTTCCCACTTTCCCACATAGACGCAATGGTCGACCCAGCGGCAGGACACGAGCTCTTGACGTTCATGGACGCATATTCCATCTACAATCAGATCCTCATGCATCTTGACGATCAAGAAAAAACCGCGTTCGTTACCGACAAAGGTATTTATTGTTATAAGGTTATGCCCTTTGGACTAAAAAATGCAGGTGCGACTTACCAGTAATTAGTCAACCACATGTTCAAGGACCAACTCGGAGACACCATGGAAGTATACATCGATGACATGTTGGTGAAATCAAAGAAAGCAAATGATCATGTCCAACATCTATCCGAAGCGTTCTACGTTCTCAGAAAATCCGGTATGAAACTTAACCCCACTAAGTGCACTTTCGGAGTTGCTGCAGGTAAATTTTTTGGCTACGTCGTGACGCAAAGAGGAATCGAGGCCAGTCCTAACCAGATCAAGGCGTTGATTAATATCCAGTCCCCCAGAAATGTCACAGAGGTGCAAAAATTGACTGGACGTGTCGCTGCGCTTAATCGTTTCATATCCAGATCGTCCTAAAAGTGTCATCTGTTCTATGACGTCCTGCGCAAAAACAAAGGCTTTGACTGGTCACAAGAGCACGAAGACACTCTACAAACACTCAAACAATATTTAGCCTCTGCACCTCTGCTATCCAAACCAAGTGACGGAGAAACACTTCAGATTTATCTGGCCGTCAGCAACACATCCGTCAACGCTTTTTGACAAGAGAAGCTGTGAGTCAACAACTCCCCATTTACTACATCAGTTAGTGTCTGTTAGACGCAGAAACCAGGTACTCTTCTTTGGAAAAACATGTACTAGCTTTAGTCATCGCTGTCAAGAAATTACGACACTACTTTGAAACTCATACTGTCGTTGTCATGACTAACTATCCCATTAAAAGTGTTTTGCGTTGACCCGAATTGACAGGTCACATGGGAAAGTGTGGCAGACTTCAGTCTAGATCTAGAGAAGATTGCAGACGATGAAGTCGCTAGGATCAGTAGCGTCAGCAATGACACTTGGATATTATTCGTTGATGGATCTTCTAATTTTCGTGGTGCAGGTCTTGGCGTTGTGCTGAAGTCACCACAAGGGGACAAGATAGTACAAGCCATATGTTGCGGCTTCAAAGCGAACAACAACGAAGCTGAATATGAAGCGTTAACTGTAGGAATGACCCTGGCAAGCGACTTAGGGGAAAAAGCGTTGAAAGTCTACAACGACTCGTTGTTGATAGTTAGCCAACTCAAAGGAGAATTTGTTGCGAAGGATTCCAAAATAACGCTATATTTAGAGGTCGCACAAGGTAAATGGGCAGAAGCATTGCCAGCTATCTTGTGGGCAAATCGCACAACGCCATGCACTACGACCAGACAAACACCCTTCTCGTTGGTCTACGGCTGCGAAGCAGTCCTACCAATTGAGGTAAGTATCCCAACTACGAGGTACGGCTTGATGACGGAACAGTAAAATTGCAACAAACTGATCAGCGACCTAGATACCATAGAAGAGTTGCAAGACACAACATTGGTACGCATGGCAGCACAACAACAAATCGTTGCAAGGAGTTTTAATAAAAACGTGCAAGCTAAGTCGTTCATCGAAGGCGACTAGTTGTGTTAAGGAAGGTCTTCCAAAACACACATGATCCCAACGCAGGTAAGTTAGGTGCAAAGTGGGAAGGTCCCTATCAAATCAGCAAGGTCGTCGGCAATGGCGCATACCAGTTGGCTCGTCGCGATGGAACAATGACCCCCCGCAGCTGGAATGCCGTCCACTTAAAAAAATATCATTTCTAGCTAAGTTTGTGTGACGTTTTCAATTCTTTACGTTTTCAATAAGTGATGAACTTGTTGTCGCAAGGTCGTTGAGATGTTAACGACGGAACAATACTGTGTGTTTCTTTTACATGGTTTTGTTTATGTTTTTCGATAAGTTCGCAACGTCCAGACGTAGCAACCAACGATTATTTTTGCTTAATAAGTCAACTAGACTGACAAAGTGTTGGGTACAACATCAATAACGTCGAATTACTTCGATGCGACACATCGGTGTAGACACGACAAGATCTCAACGTCATTCATAAGAAGACAACAACGTCATAAATATCTAACCTACTAGAGTCAAGTAAGTAAATGTGTTTTACGCATATTTGATTTTCGTTCTGATGATACCTAAGTCATAAAACAGAGACAGGTTTTCAAAGCACCTGACAATCATACCTAAACGCTAAAAAAACGACTAGAAGAGAGTAGCAGAATAACAAACAAATTATTCAAATGTTACGTCATTCCCATGAATGACCAAAAGAAACCTAAAGTTATGGTCACTCCCATGAGTGACCCAAATAAAATACACCGAGTTTTGACCACTCCCATGAGTGGTCCAAAAAGACATAATGTTTTAGAAGCAATGACAATTTAAAAGTTCATAAAACAAAGAGAAATCGTAAATCAAGCGACAGGGTCATCAGCCGGTTTATCGGAAGTTGTTGTCTCAAGCACTATCTCCGTCTCTGGGGGATTGTTTTCCTGAGGGTCAGACACAATGAAAGCAGCAGTGTCTCCGTCCTTTGGGGCAGTAAAGACGATTCAGCAGTCATTTTAGACCCCTCGTCTGCGTCAATCAGGTCCTTCATGGGGCCAATCCACTTTAAGTAAAGGTCAATGTCCTTTTTAGGATCCAACGACGAAGTATGGCCCATCATAAATTTGGTGCATCAGCTTAGCCCTTACGCGAGTTGTTATCTCAGCGTCCAAGCTAACCAACTCATCGCTCAGACCAGTGACCTCTGCCTGTAGCGTCTCCACTTCCCCAGAACGTGACGTTAGAGCATGTTCTATCTCCTTAGCCTTTTCTTTCAGCGTCTTCAGCTCCTTATCTTTCTTTTTTTATCCCTCCTCAGCAGCAAGGACCCTCAGGTTGGCCTTTTGAATTTCCAAGTCCTTCTCCTTTAGCAACGCTTCACTCTTCTCAGCTCTAGCCTTCATCGATTCATGACCCCTAATCACCGAATTCATCTCTCTCTTCGCCATCAAGAAATTTTACGAAGCCTAGGCAAAAGACAAGCGTAGTTAAGCGATTAGTTACAAGGAAGCGTCAGAAATAATGTGCATGAGTGACTGTCATACCTGGAAGACTAGCTCGAGACAATCTAACATCAGCCCTGGCATGGGACGGTCTTGCAAATGTTCTTCAGCACGAGGAAAGAGAAACTTTTCCGCTTCAAGTTAAATCGACCTATCCAACGACATTAAATCGTTAAGAACTAAATTGATGTAGGATGGATCCTCTTTGGGTGGAGGAGGGAGAAATTATGACTTTTGCATCTTGGCGTGAGGAGCGCCAGTTTCATCATCATCAACGTCGATGACGAATTGCTCTTTCACAGACGCTGCCGGAGACGACAACGCCGCTTTCACAGTTGCAGAACGTCAGCGCGGTCCTTAGCCCTCTTTCTCTTCTTGAAAACCTCGTTTATGGCCGCATTTTCCATAATTCCTCTTTGTTTCGAATGAGTAGAACCTGTTGAGATGGTAAATAAAAATATTATAGAGACGCTGAAAACGTTGAACACGAGAAATATTAGACGACGCAATTACCTGATGCCATTGACGAACAGCTCCCCTGCTCAGTGTTGGCGACTTTCTTGTACGTTCGTTCCTCCGCGTTAACCTCAATGAACTCTTCGCACTTTTCCTCAAAAGCATCGTGATGGCTCAGCAGCTTTGGATTCAAATCTGCAGGAAAAGCAACGTAAGGATAGTGTTAACGACGCGATGATCAAACAATTCAAAAGAAATTTTACGAACCTTCCATATTCTAGCCTCCTCTTAGAAACTTTCCTTATTCCCCTAAAGACGATTTCTTCAAGAAGATATAGAGGTTTTTCCAGCCTCTGTCATTCGCTTGCATACCCTCAACCAAAGCATTCATCTTTGCCCTGACATGAAGCGCCAAACGATTCCTAGCCTTGACCCTAATCTCGTAGTAGTAGAGTAAGTCTTGAAGGGTGAAGGGGTCGTCCCATTTAGCTGTCACTCTGTCCGCTACACTCAAAAATCTCTATACTTGAGGCATCAGTTACCAAGGATTTATCCCAAAGACTTGCAGTGAATTCCTGACTATGGGTGAAAAAGGTAACCTAAATTCAATTTTAGAAGGGTATTCGTACAGCACGACCCAGTCGTTAGGACAATTTTTGGGACGTTCTTTAGGGTAAGCATTTCTTAGTATAGTGTTAGTCGGTAGGTTCCCTAAGTCTAAAAACTTCATCAGATCTTCTTCAGACATGGTGGATTGTTCATCGTCTATCTCTGTGTTTTCCTCTACTAATACTTTTTCTTTTGCTTTTAAGTTAGCTTTCTCTTGATTCTGAACATAATTCCTAATGCTACGCCTACTTGGACCCATTAATTCAAACGAAGGTAGTGAAATTGACTAAATTTGGAACTAAGAGCAGCAGAGATTACCTGGTAAAGAAGAGCAGTTCAGCCGAAGTTTCCCGGAGGTTTCTAGAGAGAATCAAGTGTTTGTGTAATTTTTCAAGAGAGAGAATATTGCGTGTGGTTTTAAAACAGCTGGCACAGCTTTTTATGGCAGTTATATGTAATAATAAACAAGCAACGGATACATATTGATTGTGGATTTATGAGTTATCTTTTGTAAATTTTTTATCTTTCTTCAGTGACTCTTGGGTTATCTCTAGTGGGATCATATGATTTTTAATTTTTTCTTATCTTTAAAGCAAATGTCCTAACAGATGGTAATCAGCTGCGATGAGCGTTTTAATTACGCGGGGTGTCTCTTAGTTATTACAATTGTTTCATGACTCTTGATGTTTTCCCCATTTCAACAATTGAGGGCAAATTGTTATGGCAAAATTTTCACGTTGACACTGACGCAGTGAATAGAAGACGTTGACACATCAGACATGAGAGTGACGCTAGGACTGAGTCAAGGGTTCAACGATTTTCTAATAATCAAGGGAGCATGATTGTTATCTCATTACCCAGTTATCGTTCTAAGGGGCAGTAAAAAATGACGGTGTGTGAGTAGGAGGATCAGTAGAGATTATGCAGAGCTACCTTCGAGATTCTTGGATGCACGTTGCAGCCAAGGAGCGCTATATAAAGGCTTCGGGGCAAAAGAAGAAAGGGTTACACAAGCATTCATATCACTCGTACAAGCAATAGTACTCATAGTTTTACAACAGTCTCAAACACTTTACATTTTAAGTTATTCTTTTCATTAAATTGCAATCAAACTATTGTACTTAAAATAATCATCCTAGGATGTACTGACTGTCGTTCACTTCGAGCGTCAGTTGCATAGTGGATTGGTGGACTCATCTCCACCCGCGGTTTTTTACCCATCTTCATTAGGGTTTTTCCACGTCACCATCTTCTTGCGTCGTTTCCCTTTTATTCCCCATTGCATTTACATTCATTTAGTCGTTCTATTCTGGTTGTTGTCGTCCCAACATTGATTCGTGTCGCTATGGCAAAAATCTGCATAAACAAGTACCGTGAGATGAGTGAGACAGCAAAGAATGGATTTAAGCTCTACTAAACTGAAATCAAATATCAGTTTGATTATGGCAATATAAATAAATTTGACATAAGAATGAATATAATCGAACATAACTTTCAAAAAGTAATTTAATAAATAACTTGAATGTTCGACAATAAAACGCATAACTATATTTGATTAAACTCCTAACTGAATAAAATAATTTCGAAAACCTAATAACACAATTAAGCTATTGAAAATAATTACTCTGTCCGGGATGGAGAGGTGGTAGCTTAGTGGAGTACCACCCCGAATTCTAGGGTATTGCCCAGGGTTCGAATCCTCATCCCAACAATATGTTGGGGCATTTACTCCTAGGCTGTCACTACAAAATAATGTGCTATTAGAGATGAAGTTTGAGATGGAGTTTAATTACGTCTCAAATTTGTGATGAATTTTAGATAAATCTTTCAAAATAAGAATTGAGATGGAATTGTATTTCTGGTCTCTAATTTGAGACGATTTTTTGTTCCCGTTACTAATTTGAGATGGATTTTTTTCCTTTACCAATTTGAGACGAATTTTTTTTTATTCCATTACTGATTTGAGAGGAATTTTTTTTTCCGTTACTAATTTGAGACGAATTTTGTCTTTTGTTACTAATTTGAGACAAATTTTTTATTGCAATACTAATTTGAGACGAATATATGTTGAATCGTCTCAAAATATATTAAGATAATGAAGTAAAAATATAGGACAAAAAGATGCATTAAAACCTTTTTTTTATACTAATATTAAATTTTTTAACCTTTTCTTTCTAATTGAGTATGCAAACTCACCTTAACATTTAAACTGATATTGTAGACACATAATCGTGTCTCCCCATTTAAGGGCCCAATAATGAAACATACCGTGGTCTTAATTGGTTCGACCTAGGGGCAGAGCAGTCCGAAGGGCAATCCTCACAAAATCTCCTAACACACAAATCACTCGGCACGCCACAAATAATTCAGACGGCATACCTGCGCACACTAACAAAATCCGTCGACACACTCCATAACTCACCCATATAATTTTCTCTCTAGCCATCAAATACTCACCTCACGTCTAATACTAACCCACACCATTCTCTTAGTATAACATAGCTCCACCGCCTAATACAACAAAGTCACCACGTCATCCACAAATCCTTTGCTGCTACTCCTTTAACAACGAAAGTCAACGCCACTAATTACCCAGAATCATCAACAGTACTAATACCATAGCATCCACTGGCTACAGCATTAAGAAAATCCAAACACTTTTATTTGTTTTGGTCGACGCAACATATAACGCAATATACAATGCAAGACAACAAAACTATTTTTCAAGACTCGTACAACAATTCGATCCAAGATCCATACAAATAAAAGACCCCAAATCGTGGTATAATTCCTAAGGGTCAACTAAATTAACAAATTTTATTTTATTTCTTTATTTATTTTATTATTGAATTGAAGTTACTAACATTTTATTCATGATGTAGATTGTTAACGTATTCCTGCGACTGTAATTATTGTATATTATACTAACTCCCTGCAATATTTTCTTTTCTTATTTTTATTTCTTTTCAAGGACATTATTATTTTTATGTCTGATTGCAATATTTACCACGTGTTATTTTTGTTAATCAAGACCTAAAGAACTGTTCTAACATTAATCAGATTAATTTGGACAACCTACTAGGTTTTCGTTAAATTGGTTGCATAATAACATATCACTAAAAAATAGTCTTTTTATGTGTTTCATGAACCAACCTAGACTAAATTATTTTTACGGTGTTGAAAATATTATATGGTTATTATATTGCATAAAAATTGACATAAATCGATATTTAGTGGAGGTCAGCATTGGGCGAATGTGGTTCATTATGACCGTGTTTGTACCTTCACCCTCGAACTTAATCTTTAGTTCATTTTGACCATCTATGGAGTTAGGACGGGGAAATCTACATTGGATAAGTCCCTAAGATGTCCCTATAGTTTTCAATATCTAATTAGGTTTATGATCAGTCTTCCTTTAAAGACTTGTTGGCGACTTCAAAACAATTTTCAATAAAACCTTTACAATGGGGTAGTCAAATCAAATACGCGCTTACACCGTGTAGGCGAAATAAAAACACGCCTACAATTTGGCGACTCCATTGGGGAGGATTTTAAAAAATTTATTTTTTTAATAAGTGGGGGAAACTTGAAAAATACAATTCATACTCTTTTTTATGCTTTACAACGACATTACAATTTTGTATATGCATGGCTATTGTTTAATCCACCATAAGGACAATCTACCTTGCCTCATTAGCGCATGTTCTATGTGTGAGGTCACCCCCAGGGGGTTTGCGCTTTGTCCTTCCAAAAAGCTTCCTGCGCGATAGTGTTAGATCTTAGTCATAAGCAAACGTACCCAAGCATGACATTGATCTCTTGTTTATGACTTGAGAACTGGAGTGCGTCTTACACGTGGCCACCTCTTTAAGCCGAGGTACGAAGCGTGGGATCAATCTCATAGTCATGGACGTTTTTCAAACTTAACCCAAAGCTGACCATAGTGTCAAACATAGAACTGGACTTTAGGTTGGAACTTTTGCATCCATGTTATATGACATTTGCTTGTGATTGCAATTTTTGCCTGCTATTATCTTCTCAAATTGTCATTATTATGCGTTGTACCTAAAATCACGTCTAAAAAACAATAAAAGATCGTCAATTGGCCAAAACTTCGCCTAAACCTCTAAAAAACATGTCGGGGAGTAGTGCGCCAAGCGCATTAAGTTGCGCCTGGTGCGCCACTCCTACGCCAGACGCACCTTTGTGAGCCGCGCGCAGCAACGCTGCGTGGCACGCAGTAAGTGCGTCACATGCTTTTAGTTGATTTAGTAGTTGTGGTGGTCGATCCTATGTTCAGTCCGTCTGCATTCGCATAAATGCATGGTCATTCTGGGGGGTCTCACCTATTCAAAAATAAAAATCAGTCTTTTCATGCAAGGTCAAGTCTGTCCTAAAAAAGTGCATCTAGAAAACGGTGATGGTAGAGTTAGAATTGTCATGCATATCTACGTTCTCCCTGCTGCCCAACTAATCTTCCCTATCAATTCTACCCTACCATATACAATCAATTTCAAAAACTTACATTCTTCAAAATCAATCCTATGCCCATGTCTATTCTACCTTTTTCAAAAACATTTATTAATCATCATCATACAAGACAGTTACAAAAATATTTTCAAAATTAATCCATCATATTTTCCTAACAAAAGATAAATAACAAGAATTTGGAAAATTCTAAGCCTAATCCAAACAACTTCAGTCAGTCAATCTAATCAATCCAATCCGCTTGCATTCATTTTAGGCCCATATGCATTAGAGTCCATTTTGCATTCATATTAGGTCCATATAAATTTGAGTCAATGCATTCATATTAGGCCCGTTAGCATTAGAGTCGATCTTAGGCCCATATAAGTCTAGTTCATCTCAAAATCTAGACCCATTTGCATCTTTATGAGATGTCTAGTCCAAGTCTATTCCCGATCCATTCCAATCTAAGTCTAAGTCTAATCCAATCCAAATCTTAAGTCTATTTAGGCCCAATTCATTCCCTAGGTCTAGTTGGCATTATATGTAATCCCTAGTCAGTCTTCGGACTATAAAAGTTGAGTCTTAAGACTATAAAATTTCCCTAGGTCTAGTTTGCATTATATGTTAACCCTAGTCAGTCTTCGGACTATAAAAGTTGAGTCTTCAGACTATAAAATTTCCCTAGGTCTAGTTTGCATTATATGTAAACCCTAGTCAGTCTTCGGACTATAAAAGTCAGTCTTAGGACTATAAAATTTCCCTAGGTCTAGTTTGCGTTATATGTAAACCCTAGTCAGTCTTCGGACTATAAAATTTCAGTCTTAGGACTATAAAATTTCCCTAGGTCTAGTTTGCATTATATGTAAACCCTAGTAAGCCTTTGGACTATAAAATTTAAGTCTTCGGACTATAAAAGTTCATCTCTAAGTCTAACCACCTTTACTTGTCTACCCTGCTTTGAGTCTAGCCTGCTTATTGTAAGTTCAAAGTCTAGTACTCAGCAAAGTCTAATCATTCAGCCTGCTTGCATAGTCTAGTCCAGTCCATGTCTACATGTGCATTTAGTTAGGCCCATATCTTCATCATGGTTAAGCCCATACTAGTCCAAAATCATACCCATTTCTAATCATTTCTCATTTTCATTTTCATTTCTCATTCCCATTTCTCATTTCCATTTCAAATTTCGAAAACATTATTTCTTAAAATTTACGAGGTCCACTCAATTCTGTTCATGACCGGTCGAGAGATTACAACTTACCAATGCCTAAAAGATGACAAAATGTGAGCCTACTCTAAATCTCATCAATCGCAACATGACCACCCCGACTTCATATAAAGTCATGAAGATTACGTTTGACTGCCTTCACCATAGAGGCACGATCACTTCCTTAGGGTCTAACGCATTCACATTAGAGGCGCGATCACTTCTATAAGGTCTACTCCGGACCCTGCACCTCAAAGAAAATTCAGAAGGTGCAACCTACATTTCTATCGCAAATTCCAACGGAATAATTCCACCTGACATCTAGTGTCGAATACCATTAATGAGCTGCGAAACATGGTCGATGACAATATAATTCTAATACTTGCTACAACGAGAATCAACATCACCAACATCCCCTGAGGCAGTGCATCAACAATTCAACAGGTTTAGTCTTTTGTTTCTGGTTTCCTAGGATGAGTCAGAGAGTCCTTACCCTGAGCCATTTATATCCTTTCCCATCGACTCTATGTCACTTTAGGACTTCATCTATTATAGCCTTTCCATTTTCATTTTATTTTATTTTTCATTTTCATTATTGGACTTCCATCATTTTATCTATGCTTCTAATTCAATGATGAAACTTAAATCACCTAATGATCTTGACTAATTAATAAAAAAAATCTGAAAATAAAAAGAGAAAAATGAAAAAAGGACATATTTTAGATCAGGAGTTATTTCCTCTTCATCCTCCATGATACTTAGCCAAATAATCCCTCCATTAACCAAAGCTCCACAAATATCCTTCAAGCCTTCCAATACCCTAAACCAAACTTGTGTGCAAGCCTTACTACATAAAAAAGATAAATGCCAGACAAAAATAAAAAAGTGAATAAGATCAAAGTGCGAAAAAAAGCAAAAGCAAAAGAAAACGCACAGGTCAAAAAGAAAAAAAATGCAAAAAGAAAAAGCCAAAGGCAAAAAGAAAAGTCAAACTAGGTGGCTTGCACACAAGTTCTACCCCTCATTCAAATCCTTCAACCCATTAAAACTTTATCCTATATAATCCAAATCCATGATCTTTCGTCAAGCCTTAAACCTTTCAACCTTTCAACCTTTCATTAACCTTAACTCCTCTTTCAAGGTATGTCCAAGCCCGCTAGGTTGAAAACCCGATAGGGCAGCCTAGGCAAAAGTTAGGGCACAAAAAACAAAGAAAAAATGAATTCAATCAGATCTAGAACTACGAATGGTCTAATTCCGCAAGGATACGTAGGAATCCTCATCTTGAGATCCGACCGTTACAATAAAATAAAATAAGTCATGATCTAATGATTTAACTTTCTAGAATTTCAGAGCATACTCTTTTTAGATCCCAACATAGACTCGTGTCTGAACCTAACCTCGTTAAAGCCTTTCCCACCTACATTTATTTAAGTTACAAATTTAAATTTTTTATTTTTCAATCCAAACTCTCCTTGTCCTTGAAGGACTCTTCGACAATTCCATGGTTTCTGGCGATATTTGACTTTGCCTGTGTCAACTCCCCAAAGAAGAATCCCCAGCGAAGAACTTTGAATGATTCATGACAGATCGACGACATTGCAATCAAAGCTCAAGACGCCTAATTCAAGACAAGCTCACCCAAAGTCGGGGCTTCCTATTTATGTGGTGGTTCCTCCAAATCAAGTCAAACTCTCGAAAAATTGTAATCCGCGGACCTAGTTTACGGACCCTGATTATTTACAGAAAACAGTTTTCAAAAATCATTATATCTATTTCTTGTCATTCTATCATTCTACATATCCAGATCTCCTAACCTTGCAAAATCCTGACTTTGCATTGCATTACATACATCCTAGTCTTGCATAACCCTGACCTTGCATGACCTGTCATCTTCCTTAGCTTTGCATAACTTTAATCCACTAGTGGAAAAAACCTTAACTGTCACTTAGTTACATATCCGATTTTAACAAAAACCGCATTCGAAAATCATTAAAAAAATGGAAGGGAAAGATAGGCGGAAAATCTGATCCGGTCCTTTAGTGAACCGGATCAGATTTTAGAAACCGCTTCGGTTTTCTAAAATCTGATCCGATTCACAAAATCGGATCAGATTTTTCGTTATTCTTTAAAGGAAAAACCCGCGTTTTCCCTCCACCCAATTTCGTTTCGTCCCTCCCCTGTCTCCCTCTCACTCTTTTCTCTCCTCTCACTAACGAAGCAACCTCCTCTCTTGCACTGTTCGTTCGTTCGTCGTTCATCAGTGAAGACAAACAAAGCCAGATTTTCACCTCGTCGTTCATCACCTCGTAGATCACTCTCAGCCCCTCGGCGTTCATCTCGCCAGCACTTCTCCTCTCCTCCCTCGTCGTTCATCTTCATCGCTGCAAATCTCGAGGTTTTTTTCTTTTAGTTACTGATTTTTGTTTCGTATTTTAATCTCGTTTTAATTCCAGATTTAAGTTAATACTTTTCGTTATTTTATTTTCGTTTGTAATTCACCGATCTAGTCTTTCATAACAAAAAATTTCATGAAACCCTAACCCTCATTTCAATAGAAATTTCTCTGACAAACGCCCCTTCTTGTTTCAAATTCTTGTAGCTTCGCAATTTCTGCTGTCGATTTCAGGTATGCTTTATTTCTATTTAGAATAATTTAAGGTTTCACTCTACGTTATCATGATGTAGTTACTTTTTTGTAGGATTATCGTCGTATAATCGTGTTATAATTCCTTTGATTATGAACTGTTAATTGCTAATTTTTTATTGTGATGATAGATTTGGGATTGTAAACATTATTAGAGTTGTTGGCCTTTCTTGAAAATAAATCTTGATTTTTTCCCTAATTTACGATTATTTATGGCTTTTTGATGTATCCATGGTGTTCTTTGCTTCTTTAACGACCTTCTCATATTTACCATATATGCAACTATTGATTTTTAGTGATTAAAATTGAATTTTGCTGCTTAAAATTGGTTTTACTCACTGTAATTTTTTGAAGTTGAAGAGAACAGTGCCTACTGACTAAGATGGAAAAACATTATTGATGGTAGTGGATGTATTGAATTGAATCAGTGATGGCCCATAAAAGTTGATGTTCTAATTGAGAGTTATTTTGGGAGAGGTTTTAGAAGATTTTTTTTGTTGTTTTATATAGGTAAACTATTTACAAGTTGTAGTAGTGATGAGGATAGAAGTATAAATTTTGATGTTTATTGAAGTGATCAATTATGTTTAATGAGTTTAAGTTGATCAGTGATGGCTTAACTGTTAGTGGGTATAGAGTTAAATATGGTCAATGTTACTCAGTTGATCAAGTGATTTTGCTTATTTGGCTCATACACCTCGAAAACTCATGATCATGAATAAATATGGGAGGAAAACTTGGGCATATGTTGCTAGTAGGTTGTGTTCTTCACGAACTTGATTGGAAGAGTAGGGGAAGGGTTGTGGACCTTATGTTGAGTTGTCAATTAGAGTGTAATTTGTGATCGAATGTAGTGGGTCTTGATCAAATTCGTGTGAGATTAAACAGAATGATGTGGCTATATTAAATTACGAATGTATTATGTAGATGTTGTTGTGTTAAAGAACTGTGAGCTTTTGTATAAAGTTGAAGTCCAAATACATTTTTTTGGTTTGATCAAGATTTGTGCATATAGCGGGTGGGGAGAAGTTCGAAGCGTTGTTATAAGTTAGATTGATGTTGCTGCTAAATGAGTTTTCTTTAGGAAAAAGAAATACGAATGAGCTTAAATTGGTTATATATGCAGTAGCAATGAGTGTATTGAATTGAAATCATCGTTCTACTGAGTTTGGGACTTTCCATCGTCTGGTCACACTTGTGTTTTTGAGTCTTTCTATTTTTATCTAAGTAAAGTGCCATTTCACTTTCTAATGGATTGATACTGTCCGTTAAAAGGAAGGTGTTCATGGGATATGATCACATATCCTGATGGTCTATGGTTCTTCTTATGATTTTCCTTTTAAACGTTCTGTTCGAAACCTGCTGATGAAAACATATCTTGCAGCATGATTCACAAAGTCATGAGGAGTCTATAAGAAGCAAGGAAAAAGAAAGGGAAAAAGGCAGAGACAAAGAAGGGAAGAGGGACAGAGACAGAGATAAGGACAGAGAAAAGAGTAGGGACAGAGATAAAGACAAAGAAAAGAGTAGGGACAGAGATAGAGACCAAGAAAGAAGTAGGGACAGGGATAGGGATAGGGATATAGAGCTTGATTGCCATAGCTCCCTACATAGAGAAAGGAGTGAGAGAAGGGAGCGAAGCAGAGGCGTAGAAGATGATGATTACCGCCATAGTAGCCGAGATTATGACAACTTTGTGAACTTATTTACCTTGAGTTTTTTTTTTTTTTGTGAATTTGGACATTGATTTTTGCTGGTTTCTGTCAAAAAGTATAAGATTCCTCCCTTGTTTTCCTGATGAGTTTGAGATGTGTTTTTCTAATTTAGACAGCGGGATTATGATGAAGATAGAGAGGCCAGGCACAGACGTAGTTCTCGATCTCATTCTAGGGCTAGATCTCATCATAAATCAGGTTCATGCGCTTGTTTAAGGTCAAGATCACGATCATGTTCTCATTCTAAGAGGTAAAATTTCTAATCTCTGACCCAATCTTTTCATGTTCCTCTCTAAAATCTTTATAAAAAGCCGATGGTAAGATGTATCGATATTATATGGGCATTACTATTTATCGCCCATATTTTTTTTAGGACAGCCCTAAACTACCCCTACACATACATCCTCTCTCACTCTCTTCCACTCACTCTCACCCTCTTCCACTCACTAACACTCTCTCTCTCTCTCCTACTCACTCACTTTCTCTCACCTCACCCCATCCACCACCCAAACCACCACCACCAGATCCACCACCACCGGATCCACCACCAAGTGGCGACCACCATCACCACTGCATCAACGACGACGACACCACCGACGCCACCACCACTAGCGTGATACCACCACCGCCGGAACCACCACAAAACCGCCGGAAAAAGCATGGGCCCAAGGAAGAAGGCGAAAGATGCCGGCGAATCATCATCTCAGGTCAGTTTTAGTTATTTATTTGCCGAAAAATCCCACCACCACGTCGAGAAATTTTTTTTTTGGTTACCACCGGTAGGGAAACCATGTGAATTTTCGTTTCCTCCGCTGAGGAAACCGAATACTTTTTCGTTTCCTCCACCGAGGAAACGAAACAGATCTTCGTTTCGTCAGTGGAGGAAACGAAAAAGTATATCGTTCCCATGGAAACGAAGTTCTTTTTTGTTTCCTCCACGGAGGAAACAAAGATCTATTTCGTTTCCTCGGTGAAGGAAACGAAGATCTGTTTCGTTTCGTTCACCGAGGAAACGAAAACGTACATCGTTTCCATTAATATTTTTTTTTGAATTTCGAATGTTTTGTTGCAATTTTTTTTTAATAATATTATGTTTTGTTATATTAATGTTATGCGATAAATTTAGTTAATTAATGTTAATATAATATAATAATGACGAAGGTGCTAGATATTGAACTAAAATGATTAAATAGTGATTAATAAAAAATATTGACAATTAGGCTCAGCCGAGGGTAGGCAGCGAGAGTGTGGGTGTTGAGGGATCTGGGCCACGACACACTCGATCTCGTGGTATCAATGCATTGAGTAGGAGGGCGAGGGCAGAAGAGCAGGTTAGGGCGGATCCTATTCCTGAGGATTCGCCTCATAGTCCGGGTTGGGATACCGGGGATGAGGAAGAGTTGGAAAATGCTTTGAGTGGTGATCCACAGGAGGCAACTTCCCGCGTCACTGTGAGGAAGGGTAGAGGAGGGAGATTTGTGTCGGAGTCGTCAGGTTCCACACGTAGTCGGTCTTCGAGCAGGGCCAGAGCTGCTAGTGATACTTCATGGAGAGTTACGGAGTCTATGCCTGGGGGCCTTATTGACGGTAGCGTGATTCCTAGCTATCCGGAGCGCACGTATCTACCATGATCCGCGTACTTATACGGTGATGATGTGTCATAATCGTGCTAGTGTGTTTAGTAGTTTGAAGAGTTGGGACTTCGATCCGCAGTCGCAGCTGCGTGTAGATGTGTCTTGTATCAGCCATCTTTCGTTTATTATGTATTCGAACCTTGACTACCCACTGATTTCAGCTTTTATAGAATGTTGGCAGCCGGACACGAACACGTTTCACTTGGCTTTCGGGGAGATGACGATCATGTTGCATGACGTTTGGCAGATCATACGTGTTCCTATTGATGGTCACACAGTGAGGGGTGCTTTGTCATCTGATGATTTGTATGTTCGGTTTGAGGAGCTACTCCATGTTACTCGGGATGAGCTATTTCAGGACCCAACACCTATCTGGAAGAACGGGGGTGTCAGTGTTAGCGAGATCTTTAACAGATGCGGGAGTGCTGATCGTCCCATTGATGTGAAGATTCGCGCTTTTCTGCTCATCACAGTTGGATGTACATTGTTCACTGATAAGAGTGGTACCCGACTCTCGCCCCAGAACATTATTATTGAGTTAGATGACCTTGACTCAGTACATAGGTATTCATGGGGATCAGCGACTTTGACTTTTCTATATCGTCAGCTAGGGGTGGCGACTAGGCAGTCGGCCAAACAGATTGCTGGGTGTCTCACGCTTTTACAGGCTTGGATATACGAGTACTTCCCATGTTTTCGGCCTCTGAGAGATACTTTATCGGTGTCTAATCAGGATCCCTGGGCTAGAAAGTGGGATGTTCACATCGTCAGCAAGGATCCTGTTCGACTTCAGTCGATACGTAGACGGTTGGACAACCTTCAGCTTTCAGAGGTACGCCATTTATTTTACTTATTAATGTAATCATATATTAATAGTACATTAAACTAATCAAATTATTTATGTTTCCTATTTTCAGGTCATTTGGCTGCCATACGGGGATGATCCGGCTAGGACGGTTCCGAGGACGTTGTATGTCGGTTGCATACGCTACAGAGATATTGTTGAGCCGTACAACCCAGATCGTGTACTACGACAGTTGGGTTATGTTCAGGTTATTCCTTCTTCGATTCCTGAACCCGTCTTTGCATACAGACTGATAAGCACGAAGAAGTATGAGGTTGAGCACGACATAGCAGCAGCTGAGTCATCATGGCAGCGTTTCACGCCATATTTATTTGGTCTCAATGTTTCGCAATTGAGACGTGCTGGTCGGCCAGGAGATTGTTCATCGGACTACATGGACTGGTATTTTGCATATTCTCATCCTATCGTTCTCGCTGAGGACATCATGGATCCGACCTGGGCCAACACTACAAACACACACTATGTATGTATTTCGTATTGTAAGTTAAGAATTTTGTTGTTAATTATTATTGTTACCTAACATAACTAACTTATTAAGTCATATATTTGCAGTGGATGGCCCGACATTTTGACTGTATGAGAGCTTTGCTGGAGGATCGGCACAATGATCAACGCCGCAACACTTCGATGTCATATGAGATGATGGATAGGATGGCTCGAGATTGGGATATGGCACTGCGGTTAGATCGTGCTCGTGACCCTCCTCATGATGATGGTGATGATGTGTTTTGATGTACTGGTTTTGATGATGTTTGTTTAGTTGATGTACTATTTACGCTAAATTTGATGTACTAGTTTTGATGATGTGTTTTGACGTACTAGTTTAGATAAGTTTGTTTGGTTGATGTACTATTTACGCTAAATTTGTTTTGTTATGTAGTAGGAATTCCCGATTACTATGCGGATATTACTAACTAGAACTTTGATTTTATGCAACATGTTATACTAATCATTAGATCAATAATGATTTCATAATATGGATATCATTATACTAAATATTACAAAACATGGATTCAAACTTACAAACTATAATATACCACAAAAATTAAACCATACAAAACTAAACCATCCTTGTAGTAGTGAGTAATTGGTCCCACAAAGCCATCTCACATCATACAACTTATCCCGCCCATCAACACTGTCATCATGCATGGTATCCCATAAGTTATGAATAGGTGGTACGGGTGATCCGGGTGCCAACTCCAATGTAATGTAATGCTGATAACTGCCAAGATGTGCAATCACTAGCTCCGCAGTCGGACCTGTTAATACTGATCGGGATTCCCAAGGAAGGATAGTGATACACGGATAAAGGGATCCCCCTGGGCCCAATCCAACCAAAATGATTACGGCATTGAAAATCTGAGCAATAGGAAACAAGTCTTGCGAACATACCATCCAATGCGCCTCAGTACACGATCCTCTATACCAGATAATGCGCTTTATTACTGCGTCAATCTGATCATAGTAAATATGTCTGTAAACTTTCCGATGAGCAGCAATCTCATTTGCCATTTGAGTGCGGACCAAACCCCAATGGTTTTCACCACTCAAAAAAGCATCCGCAACGGATCGAAATCCACAGTTACCGTCTGACTGGACATTCGTCCATCTAACGATGTACTGACCAATAATCCCCGGAACATACTTGTAGAATGGAAACCCACTAGAACCGTCATCATTATCCACGTTTTACCGACCTACAACAATAAAATTATTCACTATTAATATTATAATTACATAAATATCAATATTATAGTAATCAATGCATATAATTAACAAACATAATACCTGTAGAAGTTGACATGCTCATAACTGAACCTACTGATCTGATACCTCTCCTTGACGATCCACGAGATGTGTACTCAAAACCACTCTTATTACGCTTTGTACTTGGATGATTCTTCCGTGGTCTTCCTTTGGGGTTCTCAACAACATCAGGCTCAAAAGCAGAATCACCGGGATTACGCAGTTGATCCTCTAAAACCCGGGTAGCACTCCGGAAGATGGCAGGATCACTATTTTGAACCTGGCCAACTAACTCTAAGAGGTACAGAGAATCCTGTACTGACTCAGAAACAAAATCAGGGTTGTTAACCCCATCACCAAGGATCAAAGTAGTCCAATAAGGATGTAAGTCTGTTAGGTACAGACTCTGCTTCGCCTCCAAGCGCCTGCGTATGGCGCATGCACAAGGAATGCCATGTGTGGTTCTCAATGAGCAACCGCATAGCTCATAGACCTCATTGACCAACTCCCGCCTACTTGTTTCCTCAACCCGTAAGAGCTCTAAACAGTAATACGAGACTCGACCATTTAACTTATGCAAAGCCACGTTCTTGTACAAGATCCCATGTCGACGGCGACTCTCCTCCAGGTCATTCTCCACCTTTTTCACCTGATTTTCTATCTCACTATGAGCAATAGAAAATATGGTGTCCAATGCACCTGTATTACTAAAAACCCACGACTTTAGAGCTGAGTGTGCACTTTCAACTCGGCTAGTGCACGTATTCCCAAGATGAAGAACATTGTTCGTCCATGCCCGAACAAACTTCTCTTTGTACACAAGCCATGTAGTTTCCACGTACTCGATGATTTTAGGCCACTGTCTGTAAACATCTCTCATGCATTCAACCACCGCTAGATAACCCATCTCGGAGGTGGAGTCAATTATCTTATACCAACTTCGCTTCAAGAATCTCGGACCAACATCGGGGTTGCCCATGATGAGATTCACTCTACTCTGCACATCTTTGTTGATACGCCATCTACATAACAAATGTGCAGAGTTAGGAAACACTTTCCAAACCGCTTTCATAAGACCCAAATCACGATCAGTTATGAGTGTAACAGGGACAAAATTCACATCGAGAAGCAACCTAAACTTATCCAACACCCAATTGTAACTATCAACTGTTTCGTTGGCCATCAGAGCATAACCAACAATAAAGTTCTTGTTACAAGGTGTCATCCCAATGAGCTCTAGGAAAGGCATGTTATACTTGTTGGTTTTGTATGTAGCATCCATACCAACAACATGCGGATAGGTACGGAGGATATCTGCAGACCGAGGGTGCACCATGAATGCCTATGTCATTACATTTGTCTCATCGTCTTGTCTTATCCAATGAAGGTAGTTGTGCTCTCGAGCAAGGTGGAGGAATTGTTGCATCACGTCTCTACCATCCATTGCTTCCCTTATATCCTTTTCCTTCAGGTTGTATAAGTGTCTCATATTTGGATGATCATCGGGAAATTTCTCATTAACGACTTTCATGATGCTAGCAGGTCTAACGTGCGACTTAATCATATCGCGAGCGAAAACCTTAGCCACCGGACTTAGGCCGCTCATGGGTCGGTGGCCCTCAAGGTAATGAATAAACTCGTGATTGTGCATGCCACTTAACCCTGGCTCTGCTTTGATCACCCATCCTGTTTGATTAGGGTAATCTAAAAACATTATCTTAACTCCCGCTCTACATCCACATGCTTTTGTTTTCGTAGCTACACGTTCTGCTACGCTAAGATCCCTACCTTCACACCTATATCTTTCACCCCGGTTACATTTCATATAAACATACTCTCGACCACTAGCCTCAGCTCTATGATTTGACGAAATTACCATCACAAATCCAATTTCAAGTGCTCTTGTTTTAACCCAAGCTTGTAATTCCTTTTTATCAGCCCAAAGCGTTTCATTATAGAACATGTGATTATAATCTATATAATCACCCCCAAAATCCGGCAAATAGACCTTAAACATTTTAACATTTACTATTTAGACTATTAATCTATATAATCACAACTATTCATATTAACTAAATATTCAATAAATATCCATTAACAAAACATATTTGCTAACAACCTAATAATTACACGACTATTATTTGCTAAACAGCTAATTATCATAATAATTCCAATAATACGCAAACATATTCATTTAAAGCTTATAATTACACAACCTAATAAAAAATTAACATTAACTGATTATTTGCTAACATCCTAATAATTACACGACTATTATTTGCTAACAACTAATTATCGTAATAATTCCAATAATACGCAAACATATTCCTTTAAAACTTAAAATTACACAACCTAATAACAAATCAACATTAACATGTTGAGGGTCTTATGACAACTGTTCACTCCATCACTGGTAAGTCCTGATGACTAATGTTCTTGATCATTTTGTACATTAGTCCAAATCTAATATATTATATTCTTGTTGTGTATAGCTACCCAAAAGACTGTTGGTCCACCAGCTAAGGACTGGAGAGCTGGAAGGGCTGCATTATTTAACATTATTCCCAGCACCACCGAAGCAGCTAAGGTACTTTTATAGCCGGTGCTTTTATAGTTTCATGTAGGAGTAATAGCTGAATATGTTGGATGAATTTAAAATTCTGTCAGATAGAGCTTGTTGCTTAAATCCTTTCTCAGTAATTAACTAATTATTGGACTAGGAACTTCTTAAATTGGGTCCTAAAAATTGTACATGACAAGATTGCATACAAAATTAATTTGGATTATGTAGTTCACTACTGCATCGATGTCGAAGGGAGTTTGCCATAATAATCAGTATACTTCCTTTGAATGGTTAGTAGTATATTTGTATTATAATCAGTAGCTATAAGAGCATACTTTTTTCGATACTTGAATGATGAAGTCGATAAGCATGTTGTAAATTTTGGAGTTCTTTCTTACAGCTTGACTAAATCAGATGTATGTGGACAGCTTGCAGTAGATTTTCCCCTCATTTGATAATATCGGCCTTTGTTAAATCCCTTACATGCGCAACATGATGCAGAACGTGAGTTTACAACGTTGTGATTCTTGCCTGAATAGTTCATGTTCCAACGGCTTCCTTTGTCATTTTTGTATCTAGTAGCTTTAAAGGGCTTTGTCGAAATAGCTCTACAAGATTGTCAAGTTATGAAAATTTATTTGAGATGCACTCAAGATTATTGGTCATTGTTTCAGTCAAGAAACTTTAAGTACTGATGAAGGGGATGCCAACTGAATGCTGAGAGGGTACGAGAGCTCCGATGGTCTTGACGCCGGTAAACCTGCAAAGCACACTAAAAGTACCCCGGGGGTTTTTCCGGGAACGCCCCTCCGACGCTCAAGTCAGTAATTGAGGTAGAGAGAGAAAGCAGTAATTGTAGAGAGAGATACTCTAGCTTTTTAGGTGAGAATTGAATACATGTTGACTGATGAGACAAGCACTATTTATAGTGGTTGTGAATTCCAATAAATTAGGGTATTTAGGTCAACTCCAGCAGGTGGAGGGTTGATGGCCCTAGGAGTAGGGGCGTTTTGGTAATTTTGTTTAGAATGGGCTGGTCCATAAAATGGGCCCAAACAATTAGCCCCACGCCAATTAATCGGAGTGAAAATCCGGTTTTCAGGGGCGGTTGGTTGGCGGAATCGAGTGAATTGCTCTTTCGGCGGGCTAGGCAAGACTCAAATGTTGCGTGAGCGATTTTGCAGGGCCACAACGGGGAGAAAGCGGGACCGCCGTGTGCTGGGCCGGAGCCGAGGTACGCACCCCAGCCGAGTTGGCCGAGGCACGCACCCCAACCGAACAGTCGAGGCACGCACCCCACCGAGGCACGCACCACGCACCCCGTAGAGGCACGCGCCACGCCCCCGGTAGAGGCACGCACCACGCACCCCGGTCGAGGCACGCACCACGCACCCCGCCCGAGGCACGCACCACGCACCCCCCGAGGCACGCACCACGCCCCAGGCGAGGCCTCCTCGACCAGGCCGAGGGGTTTCCTCGACCGTGGCCGAGGGGCTCCCTCGACCGTGGCCGAGGGGCTCCCTCGACCCTGGCCGAGGGGCTCCCTCGACCGTGGCACGTGCGAGCGCGGGGCTAAGGCCGAGGGGTCGAGGCTCGTGCGAGCGGCTGCCTGACCGAGGCTTGTGCGAGGGACTCACGCGAGTGCCGAAGTACGCACGGCCGAGCCGCGTACCAGTCGAAGCAGGCCCAGGGTCACCCTTCGGAGGGGCTGATGAGCCCCTGCATCCAAGGAGGCATGAAGTATCGATACTTAGTTTATCTTTCATAGCATAGGACGCTCCTTATTTGGTGGAGGAAGGTCCTAGGTCGCTCTTCGGAGGGGCTAATGAGCCTCTGCATCCGAGGAGGCATGAGGTAGTGGTACTTAGTTTATTTTTCTAAGCATAGGACGCTCTTCATTTGGCTGATAGAGGTCCAGGGTCACCCTTCGGAGGGGCTAATGAGCCCCTGTATCCGAGAAGGCATGAGGTATTGATACTTAGTTTATTTTTCTAAGTGTAGGACGCTCCTCATTTGGCTGAGGGAGGTCCAGGGTCACCCTTCGGAGGGGCCAAAGAGCTCCTGCAACCGAGAAGGCATGAAGGTTAAACTTTCCTTTCATAAACTTTATTGAAACTAACATATTTAGGATTTAATAATATGCTTGTAAATCTGATTTTTGTCAACTCATATTATACTTTGTTTATAACAACAAAAACTTAAACAAATATTTATAAGTATTACAAAATCAGATTTGAGACATAAAAATCGTTATAAGGACTAATAATATAATTATAAATATGATTTTCTTTTAACTCATACTATACCTTATTTACAATAACAAAGCTTAATTGGAATATATAAGAACTATGAAATCAAATTTTACAAATAAATTAAAGTAGGAAAGAAAATAAATTTTTTTTTATTGAGGTTACCGGACCAATTTCGCCGGCGACAACCACCGACCACGATGCACCCCTCCGGCAGCACTTCACCAGCCCACGCGTGCCTCGATTCGTCGCGTAGCCTCGCGAGTCTGAACGTCCATGCGAGTCTCGAAGCCTCGCACGCCACACTCGAGGCCTCGACCTCGCTCAGTACACCACACTCGAGCCTCGCCCTTGCTCAGCACCGCACACAACAGCACTCACACAACGTTTGTACACCGTACACCACCGCACGCATACAACACTCGCACAACACACGCACACCTCGCCTCGTACCACAGCACCTCGAACGCTCGCACGAACCGCGACTGATGTGCAGCACTAGCGAGCCACACTCGACCTCTTTTGGGCAGCAGGCACGAACCACCGGCAGACACGAACCACCGGCGAGTGGAAGCCTCAGACGCAGAGGAAGGAGAGAGAAAAGTAGTGTAGGAGGAAGGAGAAGAAAGAAAAGAACGCAGAAGACAAAGAGGAGAGAGAAAGATTTGGGGATTAAAAAAAACGGCTGGTCACTCCAATAGAATAGGGTTTTAGTTCCCTCTTTACTTTATACCCATGTGAAACATATGTTCACTAGGATTTATTTTCCAAACCAAATTTTGATTTCTTATTTTATTTGGAAAATAAAACGAAACCAAGCTATAATATAATTAGGTACAACAGTAGGTTATATAGTTAAATTATAACTGAAGGCTTACCCAAACTTAATATTTTTTTTAAAATAATATTAAAACACTTTCAACTTTATTCTTTATATTTTCTTGTTTATAACAAAATAACTCCCAAAAATACGGAGTATTACAGGCTTCCCCCCTTAAAGGAAGTTTTGTCCCGAAACTTTGAGGTAGCCAGTCTTAACGACGATCTTTTGCAATTCTAAGTCCCAATATTTCACAAGCGTTTTCTAGTTGTCGCAAGTCACATAAGCAATAATACACATAAATAACAGACTTAAGCAAACTTTAGGGGAAGCGCGAAATTCTATCGCATTCTCCCCCCCTTAAAAGAAAAGTTACGTCCCCGTAACTCGCCTACCTCTTGAAAAAGCTCAGGGTACTTCAGACGCATCACATCTTCTGCTTCCCATGTGGCTTCTTCAGTATTTTGATTTCTCCACAACACCTTCACGAATTTGACGTCCTTATTTCTCGTACTACGCACCTTGTGGTCTAGGATCTTGATGGGTTTCTCCTCATAGGACAAGGTTTCGTCTAACTCGACGTTTTCAGGTTCTAGGACATGCGACTCGTCAGGTACGTATTTCCAGAGTTGGGATACGTGAAACACGTTGTGAACCCCTTCTAACTCGTTTGGCAATTCTAAGCGATAAGCCACTTTGCCTACTCTCGCCAAAATCTCATATGGTCCTATGAACTTAGGGCTTAGTTTCCCTTTCTTCCCAAATCGCACCACTCCTTTCATTGGAGACACCTTAAGCAGCACTTTTTCACCAACTTCATAATTCTCTTCCCTTCGCTTCTGATCTGCATAGGATTTATGCCTGTCCTGTGCAGCCCTAATCTTCTCTTGAATGACTCGCACTTGGTCAACAATATCTTGAATCATTTCAGGACCTAACACCACAGTCTCACTAATATCGTTCCAGCACAAAGGACTACGACACTTTCTCCCATACAATGCTTTAAATGGAGCCATTTTGATACTAGCATGATAACTATTGTTGTATGAGAATTCTATGAGGTCCAAATGGTCTTCCCATGATCCCTGGTATTCTAAGGCACAAGCTTTTAACATGTCTTCCGAGGTCTGGATTGTTCTTTCTATTTGATCGTCTGTAGCTGGGTGAAAGGCGGTACTCATCAATAGCTCACTACCAAATGCTTCCTGGACCTTCTTCCAGAAATTCGAAAGGAATCGTGAATCCCTATCAGACACTATACTCGTGGGTACTCTGTGCAATCAAATAACATGCTTAATATATGCCTTGGCTAGGGCTCCCATACTCCACGTGTCTTTCATGGGTATAAACCTTGCAGTCTTGGTCAACTGGTCCACTATCACCCATATTGTGTTATTACCTCCCCGACTCCTAGGTAAGGCTACGACGAAGTCCATGGATATCAAATCCCACTTCCATGTTGGAATGTCAAGAGGTTGGATTTTGCCTTGAGGTCTCTTGTGTTCACTCTTAACCTTCTGACACGTCAGACATTTGGAAACAAACTCGGCTACTGCCCTCTTCATCCCAAGCCACCAAAACATCTTTTTGAGGTCCTTATATAACTTATCCCCCCCTGGGTGGACGGAATAGCTCTTATTATGATCTTCACTCATTATCTTTTGCTTCAACTCCTCACATTTTTACGGTACACACCACCGACCCTTGTAGCCTATACTCCCATCCTCATGGATTCCAAACCCTTCTGCTTTTCCCTCCTTAAGTTTTGCTTTGACTCGCTCAAGTTTCACATCCCCAGGCTAACCCTCTCTTATTTCATCTAGGAAGTTGGGCTGGATGGTTAAGGCTGGATGGTTAGGGCACTCAATAACTTTTCCACTTCCTCTTCATGAACCACTTCAATCTGGAGTTTAGAAAATTCTTCACAAAGTTTGTCGGCAACTACCAAGGTGTTCAGGCTATGGCTAGACTTACGACTCAATGCATCAGCAACAACATTCGCTTTACCTTCATGGTATAGAATGTCTAAGTCATAGTCCTTAATGAGCTCTAACCACCTGCACTGTCGCATATTAAGGTCTTTTTGGGTGAAGATGTATTTGAGGCTTTTGTGATCAGTGAAAATTCGACAAGTCACCCCGTAAAGGTAATGTCTCCAGATTTTTAAGGCAAAGATAATTGCGGCCAACTCTAGGTCATGTGTATGGTAATTAACCTCATATGGTTTCAGTTGACGGGATGCATAAGCTATAACTTTCCCATTTTGCATAAGAACACAATCCAACCCATTCTTTGACGCATCACTATAGACATCATACCCCTCATCCCCGTTAGGCAAGGCTAGAACAGGTGCTGAGGTTAGTCTCACTTTGAGTGTTTGAAAGGCTTTCTCACTATCTTCAGTCCAGTTAAACTTGCAATCTTTCTTCATTAAGTTAGTCATGGGTTTTGCTATCTTCGAAAAGTCTTTCACAAACCTCCTATAATAACCGGCTAAACCCAAGAAACTCCTTATATCTGTGACATTCTTTGGTGTAGGCCATTCACTCACAGCTTTTATCTTTCCAGGATCTACTGACACACCCTCCTTAGAGACGAAATGACCCAAAAATGACACTTTTTCTAGCCAAAACTCACACTTTGAAAACTTCGCATACAGTTGGTTCTCCCTAAGTGTCTGTAAAATAAGCCTCAAATGTCCCTCATGTTCCTCCTTGGTCCTTGAATAGATCAATATATCGTCTATGAACACGACTACAAATTTATCGAGGTTGGGTCAAAAAATCTTATTCATGAGGTCCATAAAGACAGCAGGTGCATTGGTGAACCCAAAAGGCATGACGGTAAACTCATAGTGTCCATACCTAGTCCTGAAGGTAGTTTTAGGTATATCCTGGTCAGCAATCCTCAACTGATGGTAACCAGACCTTAAATCTATTTTGGAGAACATCCCTGCACCCTGAAGTTGGTCAAACAAGTCATCTATCCTAGGTAATGGATATTTGTTTTTCACAGTAACATTATTCAACTCACGGTAGTCTATACATAACCTCAAACTACCATCCTTCTTTTTCACAAATAAGACAGGGGCTCCCCATGGTGACATACTAGGTCTAATGTTCCCCTTCTCTAGTAGTTCTTCCAACTGGTTTTTCAACTCGTTCATTTCTGCTGGAGCCATTCGGTATGGGGCTTTTGAGATAGGTCCAGTTCTAGGAACTAAGTCAACAGTGAACTCTACATCTCGCCTTGGCGGCATACCAGGTATTTCGTCAGGAAAAACATCCTGGAATTCGCAGACTATAGGCACCTCCTCAGGTTTCAATGGATCATCCTCAACCCTTCTCACCGAACACATAAATAGAGGTCATCCTTTGTCCATATAACTCTTAAGTTGCAAGGCATTGATTACCTTAATCCCAGATTCTCGAGGTATTCTCCTATATGACACCCTTTTTCCCGAAGGATCTCTCAGTTCTACTTTCTGTGCATCACAGTCTATCTTAGCCTTGAGCTTCCCAAGCCAATTCATCCCCAAAATGACGTCTAGGTTTGATAAGTTAAACTCTATTAGATCGGAAGGAAAGAAGCCCTCCCCTATTTTTAGTGAGACATTCAGGAATTTCTTAGAGCAATTAACAGTATCCCCAGACGGAATAATTATAGGCATATAAATTGACTCGGACTCAACTAGTGTTAGAGTTATAACAGTTGTATGGGCAAGAAAAGACAAAGATGCTCCGGAATCGAACAATACTTTAACAGGAATTGAGTTAATAGAGAAAATACCAGTGACAACATCTCTACGAGCTTCTTCTTCACTAGCCGTCATCATATACAGCTTCCCTTTGCCCTTATTATCATTGTTGTTGGTCACATGGTTCCCAGATGGTGCCTGGTTATTTGCATTAGTTGCTGGTTTGGAGTAATTAGAGTTCCCAGACCCATTGTATGCATTTCCACCATTCCCATTCCCATTCCTAGGCTTGTCTCCATAGTTCCCTTTCTTCTGACCATTTGGGTTAACCTTATTCTTTGAGTAGCACTCATACGCCCTATGCCCCAGTTTACCACATTCACGACACTCCACTTTGTTACCCTCGCAATCTCTCCCAGGATGGTTGTTTGGGCACTTCTTACACCTGTACACACGCTTAGGTCTGCGGTTGTTGGTGTTATTGTTGTGGTTATTGTTATTGTGTTGAGTGTTGTTGTTGTTGGGTCCCTTACCAAAGTTTCTTTGGGAGGTTTGATTGTTCTGGTTCCCATGGTGTTTCTTTTCAAACCTTTGAACCTCGGGGTTTGGATTCTCCTTTCGCTTCTCACCTTGTTTACCCCCTTCCTCTCGTTTCCTTATTGCATATAGGTGGGCAGCTTTGCCAAAGACATGGTCCAACGAGGTGAAAGTATCTCCCCCCAGTCTCCCTTGTAGGTCAAGGGTGAGCCCTAACTCAAAGTGTGAGGCCTTAGCTTCCTCAGTAGGGGCAATTTCAGGAGCAAACCTCATCAGCTCAATGAATTTGCGGTAATATTCCACAACAGACAGTTCCCTTGCTCTAGCATCATAAACTCTTGGGCTTTCTGCTTTTTGAGGTATGGTGGGTAATACTCATCTCTCACGGCTTTCTTGAAGGTTTCCCACCAAAAGTGGGCATCCCCCTGCAGGTAATAGCTTGCTAAGGGCACAGTTTTGTCATCTGGACAGGAGAGGGTAAAGAAAAGCTTATCAAACTCCCCAACCCAGTTTTCCTATTCTTCGGGTCCCCCTTTCCCATTCAGTACTGGTGGGTTCCTACGGGCAACCTTTTCAAACAAGTCTCCATCCCGGTTATGTCCTTGGGCTAGGTTAGCTGTGATCTGCACTAGATCACGAATCGATTACTCGACATTCAGAGAGGTATCAGGCGTGCCGCCTTGAGGAACCATTCTGCGCTGAAAAAATGACACAACGGCTGTTTCAGCGACATGCACATAGTCGTTTATTTATTTAACTACTATACATTGACACGTTCATATAACACGTTTTTATTGCGAACAATCATTAAGTCTCTATTGACTTGCAATATAAACATCTCAAATAAGACGTTACATCAAATAAAAGAATAAAACTGTTGTATTATTATTGAAAAGGGTAAAATTTATTGTTTCCAAGGAAAACATAATATGAATAAATAAAGGAATAAAAGAACACTAATTTGCTACTTGGCATGCAAGACTTATTAAAGCTGAAATAAACGAATAAAATAATATTCTAATCCTAATTATATAATTAAAAGAAACTAGAGACTATAATGGTGAGCTTCGTCATCTGAGTTAGGATTTTCTATTCCTTCTTCTATGTCATATTCGTCCCTAAAAGACGCGTCATCCTCAATAGGTTCATCTTCCTCCAGAGGTTCTTCTTCTATGGGCTCTTCTTCTTCTTCTTCTTCTTCTTTTCCTCAATTGGATCCCCTTCAGCAGGCTCATTCTCATTAGGATCTCCCTCTTCCTCATTTTCTAAGTCTAGTATAGGTTCAGCATTATCTTCCCCAATCACTGTGATGAATGTCCTATTATTCCCCTCATCATTGGAAATGTAGGTAACAGTTTTGAAGTTTGACGCTATGTGGCAGTCCTCCGGTATGAACTCATCCTCAAAAGTTTGGTACCTAGCTCTTTTTGCAGCTCTAAATGACATTTGCGGCTCAGATTTAACTCTAGGGTTCTCAGAATTCACATTAGTTCCCGAGCTTTCCCCCACATGATAGGTTCCTCTAACTAAAGGTGATGAGGTAGAGGGCTCCCAACTTCTTTTCTCACGAATTCTCCATTCATTTTCACAGTATTTAAGATCAGTAATGAAATGTCCTACAGTAGGAAGGTATTGGTTCCAGTAAGTGTGTTTGGCCCTATTAAAACCTCCATTTTCTGACCATATATCCCCATATCTACGGTGTACGAAAAGGTAGGGTTCCTCCTTAGGGACGTAATGCAGCATAAAGTATATTTTCTCCATTTCAGTCTTTAGTCTAGTATCTCCCTGTAAGGTCCTATACTCCATAGCAGCTTTCATCTTATGGGCCCAGATGTCCCAATCTTCCGCTATTCGGTGTTTCATCAAGTATTCCTTAGGACCTATGTCGTAAACCATCTGCGAAATTAAAGGAAGAGAATAGTCTAAGTTTTGTGAATTTAAGGTTTTTAAGTATACATTATATATAAACATATATAAGAGGTAAAACGATTATTTTCAATTTTAGAACTCCAAGTTCAAAATATTTATAACAATTTATATGGTTCTTTCCTAAAATATTCGAAATAATGTTTTAGTTCAATACTCTTTTGACACATCTTTGGAATATTATATTAATTCGAAATTTTAGGGAAGAAAATATTTCACTATCAAATTTAGTGCTTCTAACCACTATCTACGTACCTATCCTTGTACATTCTCCTACTCTATTCTCATTTCGAAGATTTCAAAGAACCTTTCACCAATTCAATCAAGCAAACCACACTACATTTCATATAATCAGATATCTGATTCATTCTACAGTATTGGCGTTACAAATAAAATCATCCCTATGATTTAATGCACGCAAAAGTAATCTATATGCTCTTATCCCATACTACCCATTTAAAAAAAAATCTTTTAAAATATCTTTGAAAATAGGAACTTTTGGCTCTGATACTTGTTTTGTAACACCCCCAAAATCCATACACGTCTAAACTACGTTGCATCGACTTTGGGAGTGTTACCGCCGTGGTGAAACGCAAGGTATAATAAAATCAAAACGTTAACAACTCCTTATTAAGAAAACTACATTGCAGCGGAAATAAAATGTTTACGTTGAACTACAACTCGGGAATCACCAAGGACCCCTTTTATTCAAACCATTAACTATGAATACTAATTATTCTATAAGTTCAACAAAAATAAAACACTTAAGAGTTTATAAACCAGAAAATATCCCCCGTATGCCAAACTCATGCAGCATCACCAGCATACCTAATCTGCTCCCCATTGAAATATCAATGGTTCATCACAGGTCAACAAACATCACAAATAACAAACAATCAGCTACGCTGAGTACGTACATAATCAGTTAAATAATACATCAAACATAAACAGAATAATAATAATCATTCCTAGACATGATACTACAAGAATACTACAATTAATTTTTTTATAGTTTAATTTTCATCGAACGGGCATCGTCATCTTTCTAGAATCATACGGGCTACTTAATCCTTAATAGACAACTTAGTCTATTGGATGGAATGTAAATAAGGCTTCGTTCCGTTCCACATCCATCACCTTAGTATGCATACCCCCAAGATCGTACGGAACCTTCCACCTACTTGAGTTATCAAAATTTATAAGGACACTACTGTCGTCACAGTAGGCCTGCATAGGAGTGTAGAGCAAGTCTCACACTCCCCCCATTGTTCATTACTTGTAGGGAGTCCAACTACAAGTTTATTGCCAAAATCCTTTCTTAGTATTGTCCATTCATACCACATTAAACATGAAATCATTTAATATTCCTTCTTAGATACAATACTCAAATCTTTACTTCTTGTAACATCCTTGTTACACCATAGATCAAAGAATACAAATCCAATAATCATGCTTATGATACGATAGAATTTCGCATAACCATGCTACATATCGATTTTCAATCACAATCATGTTACCAAACAATCTCAGCAATCACAATTGTTCCCTATCATGGTTCTAGGTTCCAATAGAATAAATCACAACCTAACATGATACTAGTAATTGCAACTGAACTGGTACGAGTTCGTACCTTGTAACGGAGAATCTTTGCTGATTACTTGAAACGTTCCGCTTATGAAATTGGGACCTAATCGAATAAATAAAAGTAATTCAGTTTTAACTCCTTGACGATATTAACAAAAACCAGCTTAACTAACTATGTAAAACTTAGTGTTTCGAATAATAAAATAAACGCTCCTGTGGGTTAAACTTTCCTTTCATAAACTTTATTGAAACTAACATATTTAGGATTTAATAATATGCTTGTAAATCTGATTTTTGTCAACTCATATTATACTTTGTTTATAACAACAAAAACTTAAACAAATATTTATAAGTATTACAAAATCAGATTTGAGACATAAAAATTGTTATAAGGACTAATAATATAATTATAAATCTGATTTTCTTTTAACTCATACTATACCTTATTTACAATAACAAAGCTTAATCGGAATACATAAGAACTATGAAATTAGATTTTACAAATAAATTAAAGTAAGAAAGAAAAGAAATTTTTTTTATAGAGGTTACCGGACCAATCTCGCCGGCGACAACCACCGGCGACGATGCACCACTCCGGCAGCACTTCACCAGCCCACGTATGCCTCGATTAGTCGCGCAGCCTCGCTCTGAACGTCCACGCGAGTCTCGAAGTCTCGCACGCCACACTCGAGGCCTCGACCTCGCTCAGTACACCACACTCGAGTCTCGCCCTTGCTCAGCACGCACACAACAGCACTCGCACAACGCTTATACACCGCACACCACCGCACGCTTACAACACTTGCACAACACTCGCACACCTCGCCTCGCACCACAGCACCTCGAACGCTCGCAAGAACCACGACTGATGTGCAGCACTAGCGAGCCACGCTCGACCTCCTCTGGGCAGCAGGCACGAACCATCGGCAGACACGAACCACCGGCGAGTGGAAGCCTCAGACGTAGGGGAAGGAGATAGAAAAGTAGTGCAGTAGGAAGGAGAAGAAAGAAAAGAACGCAGAAGAGAAAGAGGAGAGAGAAAGATTTGGGGATTAAAAAAAACGGCTGGTCACTCCAATAGAATAGAGTTTTAGTTCCCTCTTTACTTTATACCCATGTAGAACATATGTTCAATAGGATTTGTTTTCCAAACCAAATTCCGATTTCTTATTTTATTTGGAAAATAAAACGAAACCAAACTATAATATAATTAGGTACAACAGTAGGTTATATAGTTAAATTATAACTGTAGGCTTACCCAAACTTTATATTTTTTTAAAATAATATTAAAACACTTTTAACTTTATTCTTTATATTTTCTTATTTATAACAGGCCTAAAGGCCCTTTGCCACCACAAGTGAATGCCCCAATATATTGTTGGGATGAAGATTCGAACCACGGGCAATGCCTTGGAATTGGGGGTGCACTCCATTGAGTTACCACCTCTCCCTCAGGTCTAAAATGAATATGTTATAAAGTAAAACTTATTTTAGAGTTAAGTTTTAGGAAAATTCTCAATGGGAGGCTCCTATTCTTGAAAATTTCCAATGGTAGATCTAATTTCTTTTTTTCCTATTGCTAGACCTCAGTTTTCCTAATTTACCCAAAAGTAGCATTAATTAGGCTTAAACATTAATTTCATGTTTAGTTTTAATACTTCTGTTAAGTTTTACCTAACTCCTACTAACCCAAGTAATGATAAGGGAGTAAGATGTGAGGGCTGTGGACAGATTGAAACATGGGACATCTCTGGCTATAAATATGGTGCACCAACTATTTGGATATCAACAGACATAGGTGATTATGATTGTGGGAAGCCTGATGCCTCCTACAAGAAAACTTAATGGACTTTCGTATGAGAAGGCACGTGCATGCACTGAAATCTATAAGAAACATTCAAGGTCTTCAGCGGGTAACCTTGATATAACACTTGATGAACTAATTTGCTTCACTAGTTCGCTCGATGAGTGGCAATAAATATTTCCCCCCATGTGCATCCATCAAACAGTTCATCATTTCACGGGGTGAGTTCATTTACAACCAGCTTATTGGATTGGACATTACATCCAACAAGAAAGATCATAAGTTCTCTGATCTGCCTGTTCTTGTCAACCTTCGTGATGAGTGTAAAAAAAACATGGCATTTGAACAAGCAAGATACTGTGATTTGGTTGTGATGAGTTGATGCATGCATGGATGCTCCATCAAGCTATGTTTGATCGCTTTCCTAGGTTGTTGCATGGTTTTACTTTACTCCTAAAGTAGAGGTTTTACATGTGACTAAAAATATGTCTTTATTTATGTTTGTAAGTTAAGTTAGTTATTCAATAGTTGAGTTGTTTTTAATTAAAGTTCACTTGTAATAAGGTCTAAAAATGTTAGATTATTTCGGTGCTTTAGAGTCATGGTTGTCATGGTTGTATTTTAGGAAAGTTCCCTTAAGTTGGAAGATTAGGAGTGGCGTGCAAGGGGCAGCTTGTGGCCTTGTGATTCTTGATGTAATTAAGGAAAGTATTGCATATCTTTCCTTAAGTTTTTGTTTCCTTAAATTTAGCTAGAATCTAGACTAGAATTAAGGGAGGATACTTTCCTAATTTACTACTAGTTGGGCGTATGATGTAGGGCCTTGGAGAGCAAGGATTGTTTGTTGCTCTTAGCCTTATAAATATGCGCCTAACTTAATAAAGAAAATCAGTTTGTCTTTTGAATTGTTATTGAGTTATTCGAATGCTTGTGCATTGAATATTTGGTCCTCGTACCAAGAACATACAAATCGAGGTTTGTGTGCATCTACTAGTCGAGGTTAGTGAGAGATACTCTAGTTCTCGAGGGAACAAGAGCCCATCTTTTTATTTTCGTCCATAATTATAAAACACCAAAAACAATTCATACATTATGCTTCCACATTCATATCAGTTGGTATCAGAGCTTTGGCATCTAAGTCCCTTTGGTGCTTAGTCGTTCTTGGAAAAGAAGAAAGAAGAAGAAGAAAAACGCCAGCAACAGACAGATTTTTGAGGTTAATTTGAACAACTTGTTCACCCACCTCTGATCGAATTTTTGGGTGATTCTTGAGCCTATACTGGACTACTATTTGTTTCCTAAAATTTCGTAATATTTGAAGTTGATTTACTATATATCCGAGACTGATCTTTCGAACTGGTCTAAAACCGGGTAAATCTGGAACAGTTTTGGGATAAAATTAACTCTGAACTGCTGGTTTCGAATTTTTGCATGAAATTTTGGTCAAGTGTTTATTACATATAGGGATAGGTCCTGTAAAAATTTTGTGTGATTTGGAGAAGTAACTACTTCACGGATAGCAATTACTTTGGATGCAAAATTCTAGCAGTAATTTGTCAATATAAATCTATGGGTTCAAGTGGATGGAGACATGAGTTACAAGTGAGTTTCCAAAGATTTGAAAGGGCTAACCAAGAAATACAAGATCTTTTATGTCCACCAGCTCTTGAAAAAAGATTAGCACGAATTGAAAGGAGTTGTGCGAAGTTTCAAGATTAGTTCAACAACTAAAAGAGAATTGACATGAAGGAGATTCACAGCAAATTCCTGTTGTTGAGGATGAAGAAAAGATCAACACTTTATCTTGTTCCAAGGATAAAGATGTGATTTTTATAGCTCCCAATGATGAAGAAGTGATCCCTATAGTTGACATAAAGGAAACTGTGCCTCTTGTTAATGTTTCTTTTACTTTGGTTCCTAAGGTTGATGATGATATTATTGCAAATGTCAGAACTATTATTTCTTTTTGGAGGGATAATCTGCATATAATGTTGACATGGAGTTTGGACAAATTAAATTTTCGTGGAGCAAAGGATGGCCTTGATCTAATGAACATGCTAGTTGAGTATATTGATGTCCGCTTGATTTGGATGATTTCATAGATTACTTTGATGATCAAACTTGAGGTCAAGTTTTCTTTGAAAAAGGGGAGTGTGATGGGTGCATGGATGCTCCATCAAGCTATGTTTAATCGCTTTCCTAGGTTAATGCATGGTTTTACTTTACTCCTAAATTAGAGGTTTTACATGTGACTAAAAATATGTCTTTATTTATGTTTGTTAGTTAAGTTAGTTAAATTCAATAGTTGAGTGGTTTTTAATTAAAGTTCAGTTGTAATAATGTCTGAAAATGTTAGATTATTTCGGTGCTTTAGAGTCATGGTTTTCATGGTTGTATTTTAGGAAAGTTCCCTTAAGTTGGAAGATTAGGAGTGGCGTGGAAGGGGCAGCTTGTGGCCGTGTGATTCTTGATGTAATTAAGGAAAGTATTGCATATCTTTCCTTAAGTTTTTATTTCCTTAAATTTAGCTAGAATCTAGGCTAGAATTAAGGGAGGATACTTTCCTAATTTACTACTAGTTAGGCGTGTGATGTAGGACCTTGGAGAGCAAGGATTGTTTGTTGCTCCTAGCCTTATAAATAGGCGCCTAACTTAATAAATAAAATCAGTTTGTGTTTTGAATTGTTATTGAGTTATTCGAATGCTTGAGCATTGAATATTTGGTCATCGTACCAAGAACATACAAATTGAGGTTTGTGTGCATCTCATAGTCGAGGTTAGTGAGAGATCCTCTAGTTCTCAAGGGAATAAGAGCCTATCTTTTTATTTTCGTCCATAATTATAAAACACCAAAAACAATTCGTACATTAAGCTTCCGCATTCATATCATGAGTGTAAAATAAAACATGGCATTTGGCTGTTAAGAGTCTAGACTTAAATAAACCATGGTTAGTGGGGGTTAGGCAAAAGTTAACAGAAGTATTAAAACTAAACATGAAATTAATGTTTAAGCCTCAATAATGCTACTTTTGGGTAAATTAGGAAAACTGAAGCTTAGCAATGGGAAAATAAAAAAATTATATCTACCATATTGAGAATTCACAAGAATAGTCTACCATTGATAATTTCACTTTAATTAACACAAAATTTCTCGATGTAAAAAAAAAAAATCATATGCTGTAGAATTTTTTTTTTTTTTGGGGTTTTTATAAGAATCATATGCTGTAGATTTGACATCACTTTGTAGGAACAATCCATATTAATGTTGGATAGAGAAAAAAAATGAATGGTTCCTCTTACATATGAGCAATATGGTTGGGCTGAATCTTTTTGTCTATATGTTAGCATTCTTCATTTCTTTGTATGTAACAGCTCATATATGATATATCTGCATGACTCATGACTGAAAATTCTAAGGTGATCATAATGAAAATATGATCACTGAAAATGTGGAGTCTCATTGAATATGAACCACACATGTAACATGGCTCACTTTTATTTTCTTTTTCTCAAAAATATTTCTAATATATATAAAAATACCTTAAATTAATTTCTGAAAATACTTAAAATAATTTCTGAAAATCCCAAAAAATAAAATTTTCAAACTTTTTTCTCTCTCCTCTAATTCCTCTCCCCTTATTCTCTATCTTCCCCTGCTTCAAGCCTTCAACTCCTCTGCTCAACCCCAACCTCCGTCCTCCCCGCCGCCGCCGCATATCCCCTTCCCGCCGACAGCGACCGTCGACTGCCGGAAAACACTCGAAATTCGTCGCCTATTTCACGTGCAGCACCAAAATCGGAATTCTCTCTCCTCCCCTGCCTTTTCTCTCATCCTCGCTGCTCCTATCTCACCCTGCCTTTGCGGCCACCGGAGCCGCCATGCCACACTGAATTATTCGCCTCCCTCCTTCCGTGGCCGCAGCCTGCCGCCACTGTCACTGTACCTCCCCTCCTCTGTTCGTTGGAGTTGGGCGACGGGGTAAGTTTGATGATCGCCGGCGTCGTGCGGGAATGAGGGTTGGTCGTCGCCGTTGTGCGAGGAGGACCATCTATGGAGGACGACACGAACACGTCGGAGAGTGGCGACGTTACCGTTGCCGGAGATGACGTCACAGCTGCGAACGAAGTGTTTGTAGAGTTGAGGAGCGGCAGACGATGGAACAAACTGAGGAGATAGGGGCGGAGATATCTTGGAAGACGGTAGAGGAGCACTGGTGTTGAGATTTCCGGCCACCCACACCGTGTCGTCGCCTTCATGCCGTGGCCTAAGCCTGCTGCCTTCATATTGTGCCTCCCTCTGTTTTTTCGTGTTTTTTACTTGTTTTATTGAAGCATTTTTTTTCAATCTATCTAACTAATTTTCTTTATTATAAAAAAATAGCATTATCAAATTGCACGAATGCTAATGTTAGACTCACTTTATTGATGGATAATTGACCTGTAATTCCCAAAAATAATTTTAATAAGAATTGTTCTACTACTTATAAAGACTAACTAAGTAATTTATATCCCATCAAAAAAAAATTAAGTAATTAATAAGATGAATTTTGATGCTAATATATTTTAATAACTCATCTAACCACTATTTTAAATGAAATAATGACAAAGAAATATCATTAGCATCTTTAAGGTTTGAATTGCACTTCTATTTGCAGATTTTTGGGCATGACTAATCTTTTGGGACTAAACCAATCTCTTATAAGAAGTGGAAGATGAAAATTCTAAAGGGTAACGAGCATTATTAATCGAAAATGTTGTTGTACAATAAATACATGTAATTTACTGAAAGACGATAAATCTCGTGAAAATAGTTTTGCTACAAAACTATAAATTTTAATATAAGTAAAAGAAAGTAACGATAATTTTGATACTAGAAAATAAGTGACTTTTTATCTTTTGTATTATACTATACGTACTTGCGCATTTTATTAGGTGGATGATGAAATTCGCATTAATGTTGAGAAAGAATGTTCACTAAATGACATGAAACTTATTTCCAATAATCATAACTCGTAAATATATTTATACTTTTACTTATTTATGACTTAAAAAAAATAGAAAATCATATTAATTAGGTACTATTTTCTCAACGTTTTAGGTACCGAATCGCTATTTACCGTCCGTATTTACTTAAAATCGTCCGTATTTTTTTCATTATATACCCCCATGCCTCTCCCCCTTTCACCTCACTTTAACCTCTCCACTCTCACCAAACTTAACCCTCTCTCTCTACCATCAAGCACTAACACCAGTACACCACCACCATCTTCCGAACACCACCACCGGACGACCACCACCGGAGCACCACCACCGGAGCACCAACGAAGCAACTAAGGAGCACCAAAAATGTCCGATGAAGGACCGTCAACGCCGCCGGAACGAAATGTGGTAAGTTGGAATTTTTTTTTTTATGTTGCCGGAATTTTTTTTTTGCGCCACCGGAATAGAATAACGGATAGAAAATCCGTTACCCTGCTCCGGTGTTTAATTTTTTTTTTGTTTTTTATAATAATTTCTGTATAATTTATGTTTAAATAAGATATTTCTTATTTATTTAAAATAATTTATGTTTTTTATAATTTATGTTTTAATAATTTACCTTTTAATAAATAAAATTTGTGTGTATTTGGGTAGTTATAATTTTTTGTTATTTTAATTTATAGGCATTTGAATATTAATAATTATTATGTTAATTTGTGTGATTATGTCGTAATTAGGATTTTATTATTTTAATGCATGTTAGTAACATGTTAGTAACATGTTAGTATTATTTAATTCATTTGATTAAATGATTTAAGCATGTTAATATTATTAATTGTTTTTATTAGCATGTTAATCTTATTAATTGTTTTTATTAGCATGTAAAAAAAAATTAGTATTAATATTTGTTGATATTTTATTCAAATAATTAGTATTAGTATTTTAAAAAATACCATTTAGTTAATATTTGATTTTCTGTGATAATTAGTATTGATTTTGTAATTAGCGAATAATAGTACATCCGTTTATGTTAATTTTGTTAATGAATATTTAGTTAATATTTGTTGATATTTTGAATAATAGTGAATAATATTATTGATTATATGTTGTCTAATTGAAAAAATGCTAAACATTATAGGTTTATTTGCCGGACTTTGGGGGTGATTATATAGATTATAATCACATGTTTTATAATGAAACACTATGGGCTGAGAAAAAGGAACTACAAGATTGGGTTAAGAAAAGGGCACATGAAATCGGGTTTGTGATGGTTATTATGTCAAATCATAAACACGATCCTAGTGGACGACCATATGTATATATGAAATGTAACCGGGGCGCACCATATAGGGGTGAAGGTAGGGATCTTAGTGTAGCAGAACGGGTAGCTACAAAGACAAAAGTCTGTGGCTGTAGAGCGGGAGTTAAGGTTGAGTATTTGGAGTACCCAGATCGAACTGGATGGGTGATCAAAGCAAAACGGGGGATTAGGGGCATGCACAATCATGAGTTCATTCATTACCCTAAGGGCCATCGACCCATCAGCGGCCTTAGTCCGGCGGCAAAGGTATTCGCTCGCGATATGATAAAGTCGCACGTTAGGCCTGCTAGTATCATGAAAGCTGTGAATGAAAAATTTCCCGATGATCATCCAAATATGAGACACTTCTACAACCTGAAGGAAAAGGATAGAATGGAAGCAATGGATGGTAGAGACGTGATGCAACACTTCCTTCACCTTGCTCGAGAGAGCAGCTACCTTCATTGGATTAGGCAAGACGAGGAGACAAATGCAATGACTGCGGCATTCATGGTGCACCCTCGTTCGGCAAATATCCTCCGAACTTATCCGCTTGTTGTTGGTATGGATGCAACATATAAAACCAACAAATATAACATGCCTTTTCTAGAGCACATTGGGTTGACGCCGTGCAACAAGAATTTTATGGTTGGGTATGCTCTGATGGCCAACGAAACAGCTGATAGTTATAATTGGGTGTTGGACAAGTTTAGGTTGCTTATTGGAGTGAATGTTGTCCCTGTTACACTCATTACTGACCGTGATTTGGGCCTTATGAAAGCAATCTGGGAAGTGTTTCCTAACTCTGCACATTTGCTATGTAGATGGCATATCAACAAAGATGTGCAGGCTAGAGTGAGTAATATCATGGGCAACACCGATGCGGGTCCGAGATTCGTGAGCCGAACTTGGTATCGGATAGTCAACGCGACCGACGAGAGGAGTTATGAGGCCGAGGTTGAGAATATGAGAGATGTTTACAGAAAGTGGCCTAAAATAATCCAATACGTTGAAACAACTTGGCTTGTGTACAAAGAGAAGTTTGTGCGGGCATGGACGGACAATGTACTTCACCTTGGGAACACGTGCACTAGCCGAGTTGAAAGTGCACACTCTGCACTGAAGTCTTGGGTAGCACAACTGCCTTGGACTCCATCTTTTCTATTGCTCACAGTGAGATAGAAAATCAAGTGAAGAAGGTTGAGAATGATTTGGAGGAAAGTCGGCGTCGGCACGGAATCTTGTACAAGACTCAGGCATTGTATCAATTAAATGGTCGAGTCTCGCATTACTGTTTAGAACTCTTACTGCATGAGGAAAATCGTATGCGGGAGTTAGGCTATGAGGTATATCAGCGTTGCGGTTGCTCGTTGAGAACCACACATGCAATCCCATGTGCATGCGCCATACGCAGACGATTGGAGGCGAATGAGAGTCCACTGACGTGACTTACATCCTTATTGGACTACTTTGATCATTGGTGATGGTGTTAACAACCCCGTGTTTGTATCCGAGGCAAAGACAAGATTCTCGGTACTTCTTAGAGTTGGTTGAGCAGGTGTTCAAAGTAGTGATCCCGCCGTATTGCGGAGCGCAACCCGGTTCTAGAGGAACATCTCGCGTAATCCCGGCGATTCGGCTTTTGAGCCCCGATATTGTGGAGAACCCCAAAGGGAGACCACGACGAAAGAATCACCCGAGTACAAAACGAAAGAAGAGTGGTTTTGAGCACACATCCAGTTCGTCTTCAAAGAGAAGCAGATCTTTAGGTTCAGTTATGAGCTTGTCAACTTCTACGGTAAATATGTTTGTTAATTATATGTATTGATTATTTATAACATTTATTTGCAACGTATTGATAAATTTAATGTTGATTAATTTGATTGTTGTAGGTCGGGAAAGCGTGGATGGAGAAGAGGGTTCAAGTGGATTTCCATTTTACCGCAGGATTCCTGCGGTTCTTGGCCCATTCCTCACTAGATGGACGAATGTCCAGGCAGACGGTAACTGTGGATTTCGAACTGTTGCAGATTGTTTTTTAGGGAGTGAAGACCATTGGGGTTTTATCCGCCAAAATATGGCAAATGAAATTGCTGCTCATCGGGATGTTTACAGAGGTATTTATTATGATGGGATAGACGCAGCAATAAGGCGCATTACTTGGAGTGGGGGGCCAGCATCTCAGGCTCATTGGATGGTTACTTCGCAAGACTTGTTTCCTATTGCGCAGATGTTCAATGCCGCAGTCATTTTGGTCGGACTAGGCCCAGATGGACAACTATATCCGTGTATCACTGTCCTTCCTTGGCGTGCTTCTGAATACACGATGGGTCCAACTAACGAACTCGTGATAGCACATCTTGGTACATTTCAGCATTATATTAGATTGGAGTTACTTCCCGGATCACCCGTACCACCTATTCATAACTTGTGACATACCATGCATGAAGATGGTGTTGATGGTTGGGATCAGTTGTATGGTGTGAGACGCGCTTTATGGGATGAGTTACTCTCTTCTTAGTATATAGTACATAGTGCGATCTATTCATTGTATTATTTTATGTATTCTATTTGATAATCGAATTTGAGCCGAAGAAGTAGTATTTGATATGATATTAATATATAATGTTGGATCATAATAAGTTGCAATGATTCAAATTGAAATAATAAATTGCAATTCATTATAATGTAGTATTAACCCAACTGGTAAATGAAATAATAAATATCATCATAAAACCAAAGTCATATATACCTAACAAAATAATATCATCACAAAATATAACTACATAATACACCCGTACATAAATAATGGAATGAGAACACTGATATGCAATGACTACATGTCATGATGGTGGGCGTCCTCATCAGTGTCCCGTGCCCGATCTAGACGCAATGCAACATCCCAATCCCGAGCGAGGCCGGCCAACATCTCATATGCCAAAGAAGTGTTGGGTCGCTGATCATTGTGCCGATCCTCCGTCAACGCTCTCGTGGCGTCAAAATGTCGGGTCATCCACTGCAAAAAGTCAGTTAGTTATGTTATGTTATCTATCAATAATATAACATATAAAATAGTAAACAAATAAATGATTAAATTGCGTACATAGTGGGTGTTTGTAGTGTTGGGCGGGGCGAATATGCGTCCTATCTCGCAAAGAATGAGGGTAGGATGGGAATATGTACAAAACCAATCCATGTACTCCCTCGAACACTCTCCACGACGAGTAACCCGTCCCAACTGTGATACGTTGAGACCCCCAGCATATGGCGTGAACCGCTGCCATGTAGACTCAGCTACTGAGACCGAGAACTGAACCTCATACCTCTTCGGGTTGCTCGGTCTGTATGCGAAATCAGCCGAATAGGAGGGGTAGGAAATGACCCGAACAAAACCCAACTGTCGCAAAGACACGATCCGGGTTGTACGGCTCAATGATCCCTCGATAACGTATGAAACCGACATACAACGTCCTCGGAATCGGTGCGGCATGTCTTCCCCATATGGCGTCCAATCGACACGAAAACGGATAAATGTAATAATTTTATTAGTCTAACGTAGTAGTAATATATGAGAACATAATAATATATATTTTACTAATGCATTAAATATCGTACCTCCGAAACCCGAAGTGTGTCCAAGCGTCTACGAATGGACTCCAGTCGGACAAACTCCTTGCCGACGAGGTGGTAATCCCACTTTCGTGCCCGGGGATCATGATCACTGAACGCTAGCCCCTCTCGCTGAGGTCGGAAACACGGGAAGTACTCGTAAATCCAGCACTGGAGGAGCGTGAGACACCCGACAACCTGTTTGCTATCCGCTCTACTCGCAACCCCTAGCTGACGATATAGGTAAGCCAAAGCAACTGAGCCCCATGAGTAAGTATGAACCGAATCAAGGTCATCCACTCACTAATGTTCCGGGGGCATGAGGCGTGAACCACTCTTATCGCTGAAGAGGGTACACCCAAGTGTCGGGAGCATCCATGCTCGAACTCGCACATCACCCGGACGGCCCCGATCCCCGCACAGATCGAAAATCTTCTGAACGGTAACGCCACCGTTCCTCCAAACCCGTGACTCCTCACATAATAACTCCTCACGAGTCAAGCCTAGGAGCTCCTCAAACCGTACATATAGATCAGAAGTAGGCAAAACATCACTCACAGTCCGACCCTCAATAGGTTCACGTAGGATCTGCCAAACGTCATGTAACATGATCGTCATCTCTCCAAAAGGCATGTGAAACGTGTTCGTGTCGGGCTGCCAACGCTGTAAGCAATGGAAAGTCAAGGTGCCCAAACATAATCCGTGGTAGCTGCGCAATACAAGATCTATCCAAGCGCTGCAACGACTGCTGCGGGAAACCCCAAGTCAGCAACGGATCAAATGCACTTGGAGCGGTTATGGCACAAAGATAACATCACTAGCAATGTATCGTGGTATATAAGGGCGCCGACGTGACTCCGTCAACTAGAAATCAGGGTATCGTCAAGTGGGCCCCCAGGCATCGCCTCGGTAACTAACCACGACGTATCCCTAGCAAGCCTCTAGTCCTGGCCGCCCCGACTACCTCCGAACCGGGACCCCGAAACAAACCTCCCCCTACTACCCTTCCTCACAGCCACATGGGAGGCGGCTTCACCCACATCAGCTCCATCACCACCGCTCAAAGCATGATATAACTCCTGCTCGTCCCCAGTATTCCATCCTGCACTATCAGGCGCGTCCTCAGGAATAGGCATCTGCCTAGCCTGAGCATCACTCCTCGCCCTCCTACTAGATGCATCAACACCACGAGATCTAGTGTGTCGTGGCGTCGATCCCTCAGAACCCTCAAGACCCTAATAATCAATTATGTTAATTATTTATTTTTTATTTAATGTCTACGTTATTATATTGTAATTACTACTAATCTATAACCATTGACACTCTAATAATAAATTACTAAAATGATAAGGATAAATAATACTAACATACATTAACATTGGTGATGGTGTTAACATATATTATTAAAATATATTAACATGCGCAAAGTAAGTAAATTAGGGCATTATTATATAACTATCCACTTTCTAATAATTAATTAACTAAAATTACAACAATAAATCATATTAACTTGTTAATATCATTAGTAAACATGCTAATAAAAACAAATACCCTACACAACTAATATTAACATGCTAATAAAAACAAATTAACATGCTAATATCATTACAATAAATAATAGTAATATGCTACTAATATAATATAATAACATGCTAATATCATTGAAATATTTTAATAATATAATAACATGTTCAAATCAATTTATTAACTAATTAAATAATAACTATTAAAATTAAATAATACTATTATCACATGCTATTAAACAAATAATAAAATTAAATCAAACAAATTAAATAATACTAACATGTTACTAACATGCATTAACATAATAATAATAAAACTTAATTACAATATTATCACACAAATTAACATATTAACTATTCAAATTAAATTAATAAATTCAAATAACTATTGACATAAATTATAAAAACCCAAATAAACAAAAATTATTATTTTTAATTCAAACAGAAATTATTAATAAATAAATTAGGAACAAACATAAAAATATAATTATTAAAAAACAGAAATTAATAAAAACATAAACAAAACATAAATTAATAAAAACGAAAAAAAAAACCCAAAGTCCCCCCACCCTCGCCGAAAAACACGAACACAATGAAATTTTTTTCGAAATCTGCAGCAGGGCAACAGAGAAAATCCCATTACCACCGCACACGGTGGTAACGGATCGCTTTACCAAGTTACCACCGCAGCGGCGGAACGGATGGGATCCACGTTACCTCTCCGCAAAGGGTAACGTAAAGTAATCCGCTACCATGGTAATGGATCACTTTACCGTTACCACCGCAGAGGTAACGTGGATCTGATCCATTACCTCAGCGGTGGTAACGGTTAAGTGATCCGTTACCACTGTGCGGTGGTAACGGGATTCCTGTCCGTTGCCCCGCAGATTTTGAAAAAAAAAAAAAAAAAATTTCACCATTTTTTCCGGCGACAAGCGTGAGTTTTTAGGGGTAGTTTTCCACTACTAATTTCCGGCTTAGGGTTCGGTTTTAACCACATAAACACCAAAACTAACCTCGATTTGATGATTCTCCCACTTCCTTTGCCTTCTTCCTTGGGCCCATGCTTTTTCCTAAGCAAGTTGTGGTGGTGGTGGTCGACTTTTTGTCACGCGGATCCGGGATCTCGCGGTGGTGTGCTTCGCGGTTGTCTTGTCGGTGTGGTGATGTACTTCCGGTGAGGGGGTGTCTGGTGTGGTGGTGTGTGGTGTGGTGGTGGTGGTGGCGGGCAAGTGGTGGTGGTTGCAGTGGTGGTTGCAGTGGTGGTTGTGGTTGTTTTGGTGGGAGTGAGTGATGAGTGAGGAGTGAGGAGTGAGGAGTGAGAATGAGAATGAGAGAGAGTGTGAGAGTGAGAGTGGTGGGGTATGGGGTAGTATTTGTAGGGGTAGTTTAGGAGTATTTAAGAAATAATACGGGCGATTTTTCAGTAAATACGGGCGGTATTTAGTAACCCCCTTTAGGTATCACTAAATGTCTACATCCGACTCATGACCTACCGTTTTAGGTACTATAGATAATTGAACATATTTTTGGTATGATAATTGAAGAATCATCCTACTCATGACCTACCGTCCTATGCTCCTACTGGCATCACTAAATGTCTACATCGGGACCTTGATGGATTATCCGATCCAACAATAATGCATGGTGATGTCCCATAATCGTGATACTGAAAGCTGAAGAATGTTCCGCCTTATGATGAGGTGCCTCGCCTAATGAATGATGCTTTCCTTGGATGACTATTCTTATACGTTATACGTATGGAAAGTTTAGTTCTACTACGGTCAGCCGATAACCAATAAAGAGGCATAGATACGACTTAGAGAGAATATAGGGGGTATGTTCTTTTCAACTTATTTAAGCACTCTAATGCTTATTTCAGATTTAATCAGATCAGATCAGATCAGAAAAGTTCAGATCAGATCAGAAAAAATCATATCAGATTAGAAAAAATCAGATCAGATCAGATCAGAAAAGTTCAGATCAGATCAGAAAAGAAATAAAACATATTGCACGAGTTCGGTAAATCAGAAAAGTTCAGATCAGATCAGACCAGATCAGAAAAGTTCAGATCAGATCAGACCAGATCAGAAAAATTCAGATCAGATCAGAAAAGTTCAGATCAGATCAGATCAGACCAGATCATAACAGAAAAATTCAGATCAGACCAGACGAAAAGAACATAACCAGAGTCAGGATTAAAAATTCATTGTTGGCTAGATAATTGGTGGTCTTCTACTAATTTGGTTACCTTGTTAAACTTGGATATCTTTGATATCCACAATTTTGGATCTTACGATTGATCGTCAATTTATTAGTATTACATCATTTTTGGCATATTGTTATTTTTTTATCTCTCATAAGGGTTGCCAACCCTTAGGGTCACCCAAACATTTTCCTTTTTTTATTTAGAGGTGCAACCTCAAATAGTTAAGATTATTATTCAATGTATCTCTTTAATTACATGTAGATAATCTATCTACACTAATATATTAAATGGTGTTCCTATTAAAGTATATGTTGGCACGTGGAACCCCCCATTCACTAGAAACATGTAATTTCATATGCTTAATAAGTAATATGTATTACAAAACTTTGTATTGTAAGATTCGAACATGCGAGCAATAAGTTGTAAATACAATATCTTACCATCTCAACCAACTATTAGATGTGTTCTTCACTCCACATCAATATATATAACTTGAAATATAAATATATATAACAAACTAATTTGAAATAAATATAAAAACAAAACTAGAAGTATTATTCAAAGTAAAATTCGTGGCATCACCCGAGCTATACACTAGTTATTAGATAAACCTTGTTGAAATTTTTCAAAAAGAATTCATTGTAAAGTTGGCCACTTGGCTAACCCATAATTCTTGTTCTCCCTCTAAATAGGAGTTTTCTTGGATTTGGAACATAAATATTGCTCCAAAACTCAAAGGTTTTTGGTTGGCAAATATTGCATAACGGTCTTCCCACCCGTTATAATTTGGCTTATCTTAACATTTTTTTTTTTGGTGAACACAAGTAATCCAAGTCAATTAAACATCGTTATACTCCGCGAGATACAAATCCTTACAATAACTAGGGGCTTATCTTAACATTGACATCACTAATATTAGCCCTCTTTACCAAGTAAGTGTTGGCCCAGTGGTGATGGGGACTGGCTTTGGTAGGACGCACCTGTGTTCGAATCCCCGCAACACCCTTGGGAGAGGAATGGAACCTAACCACCCCGAACTTGGCCTCGATCCGGATGTAGCCCGAAGGGTGAACCGGGTGCAAACACCAAAAAAACTAATATTAGCCCTCGTTGCGATACCCAAATTGAATCAAACGACCATTCAATTTTTGCAGTCTCCACTTAATAGGAAATATTGGGAGACATACATCGTTGTCTCATGACTTATTAATTCACGTCTCTGCAATCCTTACTCGTTTTTTGTAATCTGCGACGCGAATAATGTCAGCCTCCTAGTAAAATAGATTATTAGTTCATTATATGGTATTCGGAGAACGAGTATTGTTTTTATTCACAGAGAAAGCTTAAAAGGTTAAAAGGTATTCTTTTGAGAGGAAGAAAAATAATTTCATTCATAAGGCATAGCCAAACGGAACTTACAATCAATTCCTGAAAAATCGAAAATTTCAACATAGGTATATAACACCTTAGAACTAGATACATCGCAGATTTGATTAAAAATAGCCTTAATAAAAAACTTCATCTGAAGCAATAATACAATATGTGAGTTCGCCCTGATTCGGCTTAACTTCCGCTGATGCATAGTCGCTTGGATGAAAATACTTCCGTGGTCTTCAAGATTCTTACAGAGAATAGTGATTGTTAGATCTTCCTTCTTCATTAGACGAACAAAAAAAGAAATTGAACACCCTAAAATAAATACCATCTTAAGGATGGGATATACTTATTGGAAGCAATTAAAAGGGTTTTTGGGGCTTACCACCGGTACGAACACCAGTGGAAGCCCCTACAAAGATTCACAATTGAGACCAAGAAGAAAAGTGATGAAAAAACAAAGAGACAGAAGAAAGAATGAAGGAAAAACCTTCAAAAAAGAAGAAAAACCTAGCGATGGAGGCTAGGAAAAAAACCCTCCCAAGGAGAAACCCTAGAGAGAAAAAACTCTCCCAATGAGAAACCCTAGAGGGAACAATAATCAATTCGCTTCACACTCAGGTTTAAAGGTATTCTGAAATAAAAAAGAACACATAAAGGGTAGAGCGTAGAATTATACTCCCTCCGTTTCATATTAATTTACTCACTTCACTTTAGGGGAGAACCAAGGAGAAAGTGTAAAAGTATGAAAGAGAAAATTGAAAAGGTGGAGAGAGAAATTGAAAAGTGAGAGAGATAATTTAAAAAGTGGGTTAAAATATTAAAAAGTAGATGACATGAGTGGAAAAAGAGTGACATGTTACCAAAAATAGAAAAAGCAATAGTGTGTAGATTAAAAAGAAACAGACCAAAAAGGAAAGTGTATAGATTAAAAAGAAACGGAGGGAGTAAAAAATACAAGGGTATGGGTATTCCATAGCATAACCCTAAAAAAATAGAGTATCAATAAAAATAAGTTGTATTCTATAGAACTCTGGAGAACTGAATAGGGCCTTAGTGGAGATTAGTGAAGCCTATTAAGTACTGAGTAGGGTAATTGAGGTTAACCATTGGCAGATTTAAAGAATGGTAGAAATTCACATCTTAATATATATGAAAGAAATAATTAAAGAAGAATAAGGATGAACCAATGGATTACATCGAAATCAAATGCGTAACAAACATGGGTTCAATCTAAGGTATCAGGTGGCACATATAAAACAATTGAAGGTAGCTACATCCACACATCTTTATAAACTAATAAAATCTAATTCTTATATATATTATCGTATCATCAAACTAATTTAAGGCTAAAAAAAGTTAATAGTTTAAAGGCTGAAGAAATTTATGTAGGAAAAGGCGAAAATGATCTACAGACCCCTGCCGTACATAATGATCTACTTGATCCACAGGTTATTTCTCAATCATGTAGTCGGTGGCATAATTTACATGTGTTTAATATTTTTATAGTTGATGTAGTTATCTGATCTTGGAGTTGTCTGATACTTCAACCAGTAATTATCCCTTTAAATAGATAGTCTTTCCCTTGCATATTTACAAACTAAAAATAGAGCGAGTGAAAGTTCATTGTCATTTGCTACCACTACAAGTTACAACCAAGATGGCAAGATTTCACCTCCTAAATCAGCCAGTTCTTTCCTTGCATTTTGACAAACCAAAAATAGACCGGGTGAAAGTTTATTGTCATTTGCTACCCTTACAAGTTACAACCAAGATTTCAGCTCCCAAATCAGCCACAAACGAAAAGACCCAGACAAAAGAAACTAGATCATACAAGGCAAAAGCTGCCCCTTTATAGCAAAGATATTTTGAGCCTCCCCATCATGTTCCCTTTCGAGTTGAGTATTATGATTTAGTTTAATTTTTGCTTATGCATATTGGTCACTTGTTTGGTTGATTATAAAAAATGAGAAGTGAAAGTTCCTATAAAGTACTAGAACATTATGAATATGTTTGGTTAACAAAAATATAAGAAGTTTTACTTCTCACAAGATCGTAAAAGTTCTTGGTTGGGTTTCCATAAGTAATTTGAAGTGGAACTTCCCATGCATGCATTGCATGATCAACCAAACAATCTTTTGCTCTTCGATTATAGCTATTGAAACTATATAAGAAAACAATTTACTCCCCCGGTGTCACACACACACAAAAAAACAGTTTCCTCTGTTCTTTTGTTAGTCACCATACAAAGACTTTTACGCTTGTCAATGCAATACTTTGACTATTATTATCTTTAATTATCAACAAGTAAAAGGTATAAAAAGTTCCTCTTGTAAATATATATATTGAAAAAAGTATAACAAAATCGACAGACATTACTCTTCTTACATAGAAGTTACCGGTCAAAGTGGAGTGTTTGAGTAGTGCAAAATTTAAATGGTTAAGTAACTAGCTAACTAGTATTAAAATTTCAATTTTCAGCTTGAGAATCAACTACACCAGTTAGTCAAGAAGATAAAGGGAAAGATGGCGAGTAAACCAAAAGAAGGTGATGAATATCATATCGAAGAGTTGGTTATAATTGATTCCATCCAAAGGTTAGGTCTTGCATATTACTTTCAAGAAGATATCAATGCAGCATTGCAAAAATGGAGTAAAGTGAAAGAAGGTGGTCATAACCTTCATGATGTTGCTCTTGGCTTTCGGTTATTGAAACAAGCAGGATATAATGTGCAAGCAGGTTAACTAACAATATATACAATCATATTTTGTTTGCAATAGATTATTCATGTCAAAAACTATAATGGGTCCAACATGATCATAGCGAACTATAATGGATATTATATCATTGATTGGACTGAAATCAAAGTTTGAAAACAACTAAAAATAACTATAAACCTTTGAGAGTTGACAGGGGGAAGAGTAGGGGGAAGTTAATTCCAACCCCATAATGCCCATAGAATAGGGGTTTAGTCCTATAAATTGAGGTTGTGAGATATAAACCAATAGTCTATACTCTAGACCAAACTTTGCTTGCCTCGTCTATGTGGACTTGAAAGATTTGTTGAATCAATAGAATGACAGGTTCGTCATGTGATATGGCCATGCTTGTTGCAGTGATTACATGTCCTAGTCTCCCTGTCTTTAGACTTGGACCTTCCCTTTGAGTTATCACGACCTTTGAGACCCGTACTCTTGCTTCTTCCACAATTCTCAACAACAAGAGCATGTGAATTATCAACTCCCATCTCCTTTCTTCTTATCTCTTCATTGAACATGCTTTATTTGATCACATTCAAAGACAGCACACCTTCCGGAGTAGAGTTCCTAATAGTCACAACCAAAGTCTCCCAACTGTCTGGCAAAGAACTCAACAAAAACAAAGCCTGCAATTCATCATCAAGAACAATCTTCATAGTAGTCAACTTGTTAATAATATCCTGAAAGTCACTCAAATGCTCATAAACAGACTTTCCACCTTTCATTTTCAAATTAACAAGTCTCTTGATTAATAAAGCTTTGTTATGCGCGGTCTTCCTTTCATAAAGACCTTCCAATTTCTTCCACAAATTATATGGGTCAGACTCTTGAGACACATGGTTGAAAATGCTAATATCAACCCACTGCCTAATAGTCCCTAAAGTATTTCTATTCAACTTCCCCAATCTTTCTCTTCCATTTTCCCTGGTTTTGCAGATTTTGAAATGGTGCCATCGGCTTTTGTGCTTGTTTCAATTGGATCATATAAATCTTTGCAAAACAACAAATCCTCCATCATGGGTCTCCAAATGAAATAATTGGTTGATGTCAATTTAACCATTGAACTACTTCCACTACCACTAGTAGACTCCATAACAATGATCAAATTAATCTCCGGCTCTGATACCAACTGATAGGACACTAGTATTATATCAACTACCCACAAGGATCAACTCCAAGACAATCAACCAAACAATACAAGTCAAATACACCACAAATAATTCACCAAAAAAATAACCTAGCAATCAACCAACAATGGGCAGCAACTAATAATCAAATGTAGAAGAATAAAATGCAATCAACACACACGAATTATACGTGGAAAACCCCTTCGATGTGAAGACTAAAAACCACGGGACTTTTGAGAAGTTCACCCTTGTCACCTTTCTCTTATTATGATAAAGTTGAGGGCAAAAGAACCCAAATCAGTCATACAAAGGTTCACAACCCACCAACACTTCCATACATAAGAGATACACAATTGAGAAATAAAAGATGAAGAATAACACCTAATTTCGTAGGTTCTGTCCTGCTGCGACCACGGACGAACAAAAGCTCAAAACGACGATCCATCCGTTCAATATGAGGCCCTATGTGTTCCCAACAAGCTGACAAACAATCAGCACGATCCAACGGTTGAAACTCCAGAAAATGACAGTTTCTCTTCTCTCCTTTTGAGTGTGTGTTTTCTGATTTTTCTTTCAGCTGACCTCACTTCCTCTTAGGTCATAATCATACATCAAACCATTTAGTGACCTGTCCATTTAAAATTTATTCTCTTGATATAATTGCACAAATCTAAAGATCGTAAGACCAGAATACATTTAAGTATATAACAGTACAAACAAACATCAATGTAGTGAAGCACATAAAATTTTCTTCTACATATTATACACATGAAAGGAGTAGCTTGCTGAAGGTTTAACAAATCCATATGTTAGCCCAAGTGACACATTAATGTATGGCAACTGCAAAACCGGAAAGATAACGGAAGATTTTACAAAGTTTGAAGCAAATAATCGAGTAACGTGATCATAAAAACTTCCTAAACAAAAGTAGTTGGTTATTGTGATACATAACAATGTTCGATGTATTCTCCAAATTGGCAGAACCAGGGAATTTCCCTTTCCTGAAATTAAATAATCAAACTTGATACCATAATTTTAAACTACGTACTAGATTTTACTAAGCTTTATTTAAAAGATAATGACATAAAACTAGTGGGTTCATTTCAAAAACAGAAAAAAGAAGAAGTGGATAAACTAATAAAAGACCACCCAAAAAGAAAAGTGAGTAAATTAATAAGAGATGGAGGGAGAGATGGAGGGAGTATATTGGCTTACTGAAAGGATTGTTTTTAGTGGACAAAGTTCTACGATGAACAAACTTATGTCACCATCTATTGGGATCCACGCACTGCTATGTCTTTCTTTCATGTTTTATTTCTTCTTCTTTTTTCCCCTTAATCCCCTAATCATTGAGAGTGTTTTACATAAACAGGCATTTTTGATTGCTTCAAGGACAAAGATGGGAGGTTCAAACAAGAACTATGTAAAGACATCAAAGGGTTGATGAGTCTCTTTGAAGCATCTGAGTTGAACATCGATATCCCAGGCGATGAAATACTTGATGAAGCTGCTTATTTTACTTGGAATCTTCTAAAGAATTCATTGAGCAACGTTCATGAATATGAGGCTGTAATAATAAAAAATACACTTATTAATCCACACCATAAAAGACTTCCAAGACTTACTGCAAAGAAGGAACTACCCAACTTTGAAACTTTGCTAAATTTCTTACATGATTGCTTGGGTGCACAAGATTGGATTAAGGAGATACAAGATCTGGCAAGAATTGATATCAACATGGCTCAAATCACCTTCCACAGTGAAACAACTCAAGTTTCCATGTAAGCTTTCAAAAGAAATTCCCCTAAATACAAATCAGCAATATTTTTGCTCTTTCAGTGCCATATTAGTTGTCATAGTTTGACATTTGAAATCAAAGTTTTGAAATTTTGTACAATTGTTAACTTTTCACTAATATGTAAGAGACATTATAGTTACATGAGATCTTATTAAATAAGTTTTATAGTGTCAATTGAATATATCGACTTTTTATATATAACTAGTTTTTAGTTCCGGGCCATGCGCCGGGTTATTAACTTTTTCATGTCAAAAAATTCCATCTGTTTGCGTAGCTTACTGGTTAAAACTTTAGTATATTAACTTGAGGCCACGTGGTCGAATCTTATACGGAGCATGTTTCTATTTTTTTAAATATATAATGATGGCATAGAATGAAACAACTAAAAGGAGAGTGCCATGTGGTGTGTAGACTTGCTTAAAAACACTTTTTAGTATATTAGTATAGATTCAACATATATTTGTAGTGAAGGTAGTTTATTAAAGAGCTCGAAAGTCAAACTGATGCAATTAATATGAGACCGAAAGACTGAAATTATATTTCGGTACTAATAATTTGTAATTTTGGGTTGTTCATGCATTAATTTGAATTTTAGATGGTGGAAAGAACTTGGCGTGGCCGAGGTGCTGGAGCATGCAAGAAACCAACCTGTAAAATGGCATATGTGGTCCATGGTTGTTCTCCCAAGTCCAGATATGGCAGAGCTAAGGATACAACTTACAAAATCGATATCGTTTATTTATGTCATTGATGATATCTTTGATGTATATGGAAAACTTGAGGAGCTCATTCTCTTCGCGGAAGCTGTGAATAGATGGGAATATGCAGATATCAACGGATTACCAAACTACATGAAAATATGTTTTAAGGCACTCTACGACACTACAACTGAGCTGAGCCAAAAGGTTTACATAAAACATGGTTGGAATCCCGGAGGTTGTTTACAAAATGCGGTACGTTCATGAATCGTTTTTTTGAGTTAACTGATATCATTTGAGTAAACCCTTTATATACTTTACCATTATTACTCAAAGTCTCAAACTGATATCATTTATAAGAGAAATTATATTATAATTACTAACAGTTATGTTATTTACCAGCAAACTCATATCATTTTCCCCTATTTCATTATCATTTGTCAACTCCTTATCATTATCACACAAACTCGTATCATTTATTAGAAATCATTATTACTCACTTTTATGTCATTTTTCAACAAACTTGCATCATTTTCCCTTCTTTCATCATCATTTGTCAACTCTTTATATACTTTATCCTTATTGCATAAACTATTATTATTTATAAGAGAAATAATATCATTATTACCCACTTAATTATATGTCATTTTTCAGCGAATTTCTATCATTTTTTCCTATTTCATTATTATTTTTCAACTCTTTATACACCTTCTCATTATTACTCAAGCTAATATCATTTATAAGATGAAAGATATCATTTTTGTTGACTTTTATTCTATCCATTTACAAATATGATATATATGTGAACAGAATAGAATTTTTTATTAGATAAATGACGATAACGGAAATATTGTCTCGAGGAAAATGTCATTCTAAAGGTTTAGTTAAACTAAATAAAACATAAAAATTAAATCCTAAAATAATTAAATCCAACAATATCCAAAAGGAGGCAAAACAACCTCATATTTCCAATGAAGGAAAAATAAATAAGAAGTAAAATAAAATATCTTATAAGCTTAAATAATCTTCCCTCAAATCCTATAACATAAAAATACTACACTTCATAATCACTAGTAAAAATATATCAACAAACATCCACAATTAGTGGGGAGTAACTAATAACTCTCCCAGCCGAATCACGATCCATATGAGAATTATAAAAATATTAATAATCAAGTAATATAACAACACCATGAGAATAAAAACTCAACCATACATATATAAACTACTAAAACAATATAAACAACAATATAATAATAATAAAATTCTAAAACGTTAAAAAAATAAATGAACACTCATATAAAGATAGAGAAAATTTCAAATGAAAGATAATATTTCCCTAAGATAGGGGTTTTGCGAGATAGTCTCAATCTTTTGAAATCTCTCTCCACGCGGGTTTTTCCAGTGATTTCGCTGGTCGCCATGGGCAGACCTCAAGGATCCAAGAATTCCAAGAGTGTTGCAAAAGGCAAGGGAAGTGCGAAAAGGCCATCATCATACAATGTAAAGAAGACGAAGTCCATGGATGAAGTTATGGGAGTCTGTATGCTGGAAGTTCCAAGTTCAGTACCAAGTGAGGAAGAAGGTGAGATTCTATCTCCTCGTTCTTCTCTTCATGAATTGCAAAAAAAATCTGCATACAAACAATTGTTTTCACAATGGTTGAATGTCATAAATAGTGGATCTAAATCTCCTAAGAGGGTTTCTTGGGCTGTTGAAATTGAAAAATCTGATGAAATTGGCGAGAATAATGAAATTGAATATGTAATTCCACAGCATGAAACTATAATTCCTCAAAAATTGAATGATTCATGTGATATTAATCCTAAGCAATTAAATAAAATCAATTTTGAATCATGTGAAATCCCTGAAATTGACTTTGATGATATTCAAGATGAGATTACATTTAGGGAATCCTCCATTGTGTGTTACATTTTGGGTACTAATCCACCATTAGTGGCGGTGGAAGGGTTTATTAGGCGGATTTGGGGAAAATTGAGACTTGATAAGATAGCATGCGTTGGTAGGGGTTTTTCATTGTGCGATGCTTAACTGCGAAAAACAGGGATAAGATCTTGAATGGGGGTTTTCAATTGTTTTGATGGGAAATCAGTAATAGTTTAGGCATGGAGGCCAGACATGGAATTCAACAAGAAACATGTGAAGAGTATCCCAATATGGATTGAACTTCATGGGCTTGATTTGAAGTATTGGGGTGAGAAGAGTTTATCTAAGATTGTTAGCAGAATTGGACAGTTTATCAAGGTGGACCAAGCGACCATGAATATAGTAGACTACAATTTGCTAAAATCTTAATTGATGTTGAAATAGATCAAGTATTCCCATAATAATCCAGTTTAGAAATGAGAAACGAGTCATTGTAGAGCAAAGGGTTGTTTATGGCTGGAAACCCATTCTTTTGTGCAAGCTACAATGGGTATGGATGTGAAAAGGATGAATGTGTTAAAAAGACTAGGGTGAAGAAAGTGTGGGTGGTGAAACAAAACGATGCATCCAAGATTCAGGTGCCAATGCCATAAACTTCAAAGGAGTTTAATCTGGTAAATTCAAGGGGCTCAAGCAAAGTTGACAAGGTAATTGCTCCTACTCCAGTGAAGAATCAGTTTGATGTGTTGACTTCGGCAAGCACAATTGAGTTGTTCTATGGTGTTGAACAACACTAGGAGGTTGAATAACACAAGGATGTTGGTGTGCAGGGGTTGGAGCCCCCCGACCAACATGGATAGTATACATGTCTAGAATTTTAGGGGATTGAACAAGCTTACAAAACAGCAGGAGGTTAGTAATTTCATTTGTAGCCATAATATTAGGTTGTTCAGTCTCCTGGAGACAAAGGTGAAGATTCCAAAAATGGGAAGGCTTTACCAAAACTTGTGTTCAGGCTGGTGTTTTACAACAAACAACAGAATTGTAGATAATGGTCGAATAGTAGTAGCCTGGAGATTTGAATCTTTTTCAGTTGATATCCTGCATGTCACAACTCTATTAATTCACTGCAAAATTGACCCAGTTGGGTAAAGCCCAAGTTTTCTGTGTTCATTTGTTTATGGATATAATGAGATAAGAGAAAGAGATGAATTGTGGAAGGAGCTTAGTTAGGTTAAATCTGATGATACCTGGATTGTCATGGGGGATTTTAACACAGTTCTCAATCTAGATGTGAGAGTTGGAGCTCCTGTTCGAATTAATGAGGTGCAACCTTTTAGAGATTGTGTGTCACATTGCAACGTATCTGATATCAAGCATTTTGGGAAATTTTTTACATGGGTGAATAAGTGTTAGAAATGGATTGAATTTGACAAAGATGATTACAAAATGAACAATGAATCTTCTAGGCGTGTTGGGACACTTTCCCAAAAGCAATATTCCTACCCTACACTGAGCACGGGTTACAAGGAATTCACTTCCGAGATACAAAGAAGAACAACGAAGATCACACTCGTTATGAAATTCGTAGAATGAGAATAAGAAAATAAGAATTTGATGCAATGAAGGAAACTTGTGCTTATGGAACTTTGAGAGAGTTTCTCTGGTTTCTTTTCATTCACATATATTCAATCTATCTTCTTAGAGCCTTTGCAACGCTTTAAAAGAAGCAAAATACAGCAATAACCGTCACTCGAAAAACCGCAAAACAAGCGAAAAAACAGGAGAGCTTGCGCTCCTCCTCCCTCTTCTTCACTTCGCGTTTTTATATGATTCCCTGCCTATTTCGTGCGAACGCTCCAAACCCGAGCGCGCGCTCTTTCACCAATGTATTACGTACATTAGTCAACTCTAATTCACACGTTACTTCAAGTCACGACACCTTATCCTATGTGACTTAACATAACGAACCATGAAAACCAACACTCCGATACTCTAAATATCCAACAATCCTCCCCCATTTAGAGTATCTAATTGTATAATTAGCACATACATCATTACCAACAAATACATCTCATGCATAAATGAAAGTGTATAAAACTTGAACTTCCATATAGTACAGTACACATTCCAAGTATCCGCATCCAATTGGTGTCGCTAACGATTGAACCAATTTCAATACATAATGGAAACCCGGAGATACTATACACACAAGATAAATTACTTAAACTCATTATAAAGCGACACATAAAGCCTTGTGTCCATAACTATTCATAAGTGTATCAAAGCTATGCCCCAATAGCTCCTTGAAGCGGCTAAACTTCACACTTACATAGGTAGATCTCTAAAATACATGCTACTGTGAAAAGCACAAACAAGAGACCTATTAAGCTATACAACCTCCTTATACAACACAGTGATAGAACTACAACTAAGGATGAATAAAGGTTCTACAATCATCTAAATGAAGGAATTAATCTTATTGAACTTAGGACCCAACGTCATATTGGGCATTAAGTTAAGATTCCCTCATTCGTGATTCTCGAGGGGCTCCAATCCTAAACCGATTGCCATTCTCTTTACATTATCTCTAGCCAAAGCCTTTGTAAAACAATCCTCTAGATTATACGTTGTACGTACATAGTCAACAGTAATAACACTATCCTTGATAAGTCCTTGGATGTAACTATGCCTCACACCAATATGTCTTGACTTACCGTTATATACTTGACTATATGCTCTTGCTAAAGCAGCATCGTTGTCACAATGAATCGCTATCGGCGATTTCGGTTTTGGCAACAAAGGAATCTCAATCATGAGATTTTTTAACCACTCCGCCTCTTTACTTGCGGAAGACAAAGCGATAAACTTCGAAGTCATGGAGGAATCCGCTATGCAAGTTTGTTTCTTAGAAGCCCAAGAAATAGCACCTCCCCCGAGTAGAAATACCCATCCACTTGTAGAAGAGTGATCCTCTTTATTAGAGATCCAACTTGTATCCGAATACCCTTCTAAAACCGAAGGATATCCACTATAGGATAAACCATAGTCCTTGGTTTTCCCCAAATACCTTAAGACACGACGAATAGCTTGCCAATGTTGCATACTAGGATTACTAGTATACCTACTAAGTTTGCCTACCGCAAATGCGATATCCGGCCTAGTACTCGTCATAGCATACATCAAACATCCTATCACCCTCGCGTACTCAAGTTGAGACACGGCACTACCTTCATTAGGTAGTAATTTCTCACTAGGATCCATTGGTGTTGATACAAAAGAGCAACCACTAACATCAAATTTCTTAAGAACCTTTTCGATGTAGTGAGATTGAGACAAACTCAGTTTACCTTTGCTTCTTTTAATTCTAATTCCTAGAATGACATCTGCCTCCCCCAAATCTTTCATTGAGAACTTAGACGAAAGAAAAGATTTAGTCCACTCAACTTGGGATAAATCAGTTCCAAATATTAACATGTCATCTACATATAAGCAAATCATTACACCATGACCATTATCATCAAATTTGCTATATACACACTTGTCTGAATTGTTCAATTTGAAACCGTTAGACAACACTACCTCATCAAACTTTTGATGCCATTGCTTAGGTGCTTGTTTTAGCCCATACAAAGATCTAATTAACTTGCAAACTTTTTATTCTTGACCTTTGACAACAAACCCAACCGGTTGTCTCATATAAACCTCCTCATCTAACTCTCCATTCAAGAATGCGGTCTTGACATCCATTTGATGGATCACAAGATTATGGATTGCCGCAAGAGCAATCAATAATCTTATAGTGGAGATTCGAGCTACGGGTGTATATGTATCGAAATAATCGATACCCGACTTTTGGGAAAAGCCTTGTGCCACTAACCAGGCTTTGAACTTGTCAATAGTTCCATCGACTTTCATTTTCTTCTTGAAAATCCATTTACACCCTATTGGTTTATATTTAGGAGGTAGGTCCGCTAGAACCCATGTGTTATTCCCCATGATCGAGTCCATTTCATCATCAATAGCTTCCTTCCAAAATGGAGCATCTTGAGATTTCATGGCCTCATCATACGTTAATGGATCCCCTTCCACATTATAGACATATGGAAACTTAGTTAAAACACTATCTCTTGATCCCTCAACTAAATATACATGAAAATCCGGGCCAAAGGATTTCTCTTTCCTAGCCCGTTTACTTCTCCTAGGTTGTGATGATGTAGATGCAACATTTTCATCTAACTCTTGATCATTAGTTTGATCAATTTCTTGAATTTCGGTACTTGGAATTATATCCTTCGGTCTAGGAACCGATGAATATCTATTTTCATCAAAAATAGCATCTCTTGACTCCACAATAGTGTGAACCGACCAAAAGTCGTTTTGTTCTATAACATAGAACCTATAGGATTTGCTATGAACATCATACCCTATAAAGATATACCCTATAAAGATGCATTCAACTCCTCTTTCACCTAACTTTTTACGTTTAGGTTCCGGCACTTTAACTATTGCCCTACATCCCCAAACTCTAATATAACTTAGATTTGGTTTTCTGTTGTACCATAATTCATAAGGGGTTACTTTGTTCTTTTTCATTGGAACACGATTCAAAATGTAACAAGCGGTTAAAACTGCTTCACCCCAAAATCCATCACTCAAACCCGAATAAGATAACATTGAATTAACCATTTCTTGTAAAGTTCTATTCTTTCTTTCCGCTATACCATTTTGTCGTGGTGTATAAGCCGCGGTTGTTTCATGTATTATTCCTAAAGCTTGGAAATAACTAGGATTATGAAACTCACCACCTCTATCGGTTCTAAACCGTTTAACCTTGTCACTTAATTGCAATTCTACTTCATTTTTATAGATCTCAAATTTATCTAGGGCTTCATCTTTAGTGGACAACAAATATACATAACAAAACCGTGAATGATCATCTATGAATGTTATTATATATTTCTTGTTTCCTAAAGACGGTGTACTATGAAAATCACAAAGATCACTATGTACTAAATCAAGCAACTTAGTATCTCGTTCCACATTATTAGGGAAAGAACTTCTGGTTATTTTGGTTAGCATGCATGTCATACACTTCTCAATACTTGGATCAAACGAAGGAATTAAATCATCCTTAGCCATAGAATATAACTTTCTATAATTAACATGACCAAGTCTTAAATGCCAAAGAGAAGAATTGTCATTGATAACACACACACTGTTAACTAAAGCATTCGAAATGCTAAGTTTAAACATACCATTACAAAGATAACCAAGTCCAACAAAAAAACCACCTTTAGATAAAATAAACTTGTCCGACTCAAAAACCATTTTAAACCCTATGCGATTCAGGATAGCTCCAGATACAAGATTGCACCTAATTTCCGGAGCAAATACAACATCTCTCAACACTAGAGATTTTTCGGAACTAAAGACTAACTCTACTTGTCCTACACCAAGAACTTGAGCTGTAGAGTCGTTGCCCATGTATAGAACTTCTCCATTGTCCACCTCCTTGAAGGTTTTTAATGAAGACCGCTCCTTGCACACATGCCTTGAAGCTCCCGAATCGATATACCATGAACAATCATCCTGTACACAAAAGATTTCAGAAATCGTACACACATAATTCAAACCCGAATTACATGAAGATTGTGCACAAGTACCTTGTTTGTCTTGGGATTGGTTAGACTCGCCTTTCCCTCCACCTTGCTCATTCTTTTTGTTCATCTTCTTCTTCCAAAGGAAGCAATCCTTCTTGAAGTTTCCGGGCTTGCCACACTCCCAACAACCACATTGTTGACCAACTCCACCATTCTTAGGCTTTTTGGAATTGTTGCCTTTGGTGTAATTGTTAGCCCTCTTCTTAGGATTTGAGTCTTTGGACTTTCAATCCTCCACCATGTTAATGGTAGAAGAATTAGGAGTTACCTCCTTTTGTCCATCTTGAACCCGAATGCCCTCTTCAATCCGAAGATGAGCACCCAATTGTTCCATATTTATATCATCTTTTCTATGTTTAAGAGTACGTATTCCTAACATCCTTCCAACTTGGTGGTAATTTGTCAATTATTGAAGATACAATAAAAGTCTCATCCATACTAATATTGTGTTGTTTAAAGCTTCCTACAATCCTTTGGAGTTCATGGAATTGTTCCATCATTGGCCTAGTTTCAACCATCTTAAAGTTATTAAAATTGCTAACTAAGAACTTCTTACTAGAAGCATCTTCGGCCATGTATTTCGACTCAAGGTCATCCAAAAACATTTTAGCAGATTCATAGAATTAATAGACATCAAACAAAGTGTCAGACATACCGTTAAGAATGTGACCACGGCATATGTAGTCATCGTTCTCCCACTTGGTCCTTCTCCTTGAGGCCTCCAACGTTTCTTCTTCCACAAACTCGGGTTTTGGAGTACTCAAGACATATGCAACCGAAAGAGAAGTGATAAGGAAGTGCATCTTCTTCTGCCATCTACGGAAACCCACGCCTTCAAACTTGTTAAGTTTATGAAAATTCGAAGTCATGTCACGTACCGTAGCCATCTTCAAGTAATATTGCTTTTGGATTGTTAGAAATGGATTGAATTTGACAAAGATGATTGCAAAATGAACAATGAATCTTCTAGGCGTGTTGGGACACTTTCCCAAAAGCAATATTCCTACCCTACACTGAGCACGGGTTACAAGGAATTCACTTCCGAGATACAAAGAAGAACAACGAAGATCACACTCGTTATGAAATTCGTAGAATGAGAATAAGAAAATAAGAATTTGATGCAATGAAGGAAACTTGTGCTTATGGAACTTTGAGAAAGTTTCTCTGGTTTCTTTTCATTCACATATATTCAATCTATCTTCTTAGAGCCTTTGCAACGCTTTAAAAGAAGCAAAATACAGCAATAACCGTCACTCGAAAAACCGCAAAACAAGCGAAAAAACAGGAGAGCTTGCGCTCCTCAAAGGAGCGAGCGCTCCAAGGAGGAGCGAGCGCTCCTCCTCCCTTTTCTTCACTTCGCGTTTTTATATGATTCCCTGCCTATTTCGTGAGAACGCTCCAAACCCGAGCGCGCGCTCTTTCACCAATGTATTACGTACATTAGTCAACTCTAATTCACACGTTACTTCAAGTCAGGACACCTTATCCTATGTGACTTAACATAACGAACCGTGAAAACCAACACTCCGATACTCTAAATATCCAATAATAAGCAAGAGGGGGAAAATAGAGTATTCACAAAGATAAACAGAGCTATTGCTAATGAAGCATGGATGTCATGTTATGAGAATGCAGAGGTGTCATATTTAACATAGGATGAACAAGATCATTATCCAAAGATGTTGGAGAAAGGAAGAAACCTTTCATATTCTTCAATATGTGGATTCAAGCTCCAAGATTCATGGAAGCTGTTAAAGAGGTCTGGGAGTCTCCTATTAGGGGATGTCTTATGTACAGGGTGACTCGAAGCTTAAAAAGGCTAAAAGTAGAGTTAAAGAAGATCAATAAAGATGTCTTCTCAGATGTGCATGTTAGCACCACTCAAGCTTATCAGAAGCTTATTTAGATGCAGAATTTGATGTATGAGCATCCTGAAAATGTTGAGAATAGCAAGCAGGAGAAAATTACAGTTGAAGAGTACATAAGACCTCAAGATATGTATCTGAGTTTTTTGAGACAAAAGTCAAAAGCACAGTGGATTGATAAGGGTGATGATAACACCAGATTATTTCATCAGTCAATCAAAGCCAGAAGAAGTGTTAATAAAGTTCATGCTATTCAGGATGGCAATGGTCAGTGGGTGAACACATGTGAGCAAGTGAATGAAGCTTTTGTCAACTTATAGACCTACTAGGCAAGCAACTTCAACATAGGTGTAATGTCAAGAGTCAGATTATTGATGGGGGTCTAAGACTGTCTAGTGAGCAACAAAGGCTGCTAGAATGCAACTTCACTAGTGCTGATGTCAAGAGAGTGTTAATTTCAATTCCCAATGACAAAGCACTAGGATTGGATGGTTACAACCATTACTTTTTTAAGCAGACTTGGGATGTAATTGGTGATGATATAATTTTGGATTTCTTTGGGACAGGAAATCTTCTTAAGAGCATTTATGCGACTTGAATCACTTTGATACCTAAAGTGAAGAGTCCATCACATGTTAGTGATTACAAACCAATTGCTTGTTGTTCTGTGATCTACAAGTGCATAACCAAGCTTCTTTGTGAGAAGCTAAGATTGATTTTACCGTCAATTGGTTCTGATACTCAAGGTGCTTTTGTTTTTGGTAGAAGCATCATGCATAATATCTTACTATACCAATATATTCTTAAGCTTTACAAAACCAGCCAGAAGCAGACATTTTGCTTGATGAAAATTGACATTTAAAAGGCATACATATGATACAATATGTTGGGAATTTTTGGAGGAAATCGTGCATTCTTTGAACTTTAATTTCATGCTAGGATCACTAAGTTGATAATGCTATGTGTTACAAGCCAAAGCCTCACCTTGATGTTAAATGGAGTTCCTACTAGGGTTTTGATTTCTAAAAGGGGTAATGAGGCAAGGTGACCCTATGTCACCTTTGCTATTTGTCCTATGTATGGAATATGTCACAAGAATTATGAGATATGTGGGGAAGCAACATCAATTTATGTTCCATCCAAGATGCAAAAGCATGGGTATGAATCATTTGTGTTTTGCTAATGACATGATTCAATTCTGTAAAGGTGATTATCAATCTGTGTGGATGATGCGTCAAGGAATGAAACTCTTCTCCGCTTCTACTGATCTGCAATCTTTGGTTGTGGAGTGGAAGCTCAGGAAATGCAAAGAATGGTGGCATGCTCTCGGTTTAAGCAAGGAAGTCTACCTTTTAGATACTTGGGAGTTCCACTAAGTACCAAGAAGCTATCTGCTGCTGATTGTGAACAATTAATTGATAAAATGTTATGTAGGATCAGAGTGTGAAGCACCAGGCAGAAGACAATAAGTGTACGCAGTGCTCTTGAGCATTTGTGTTTATTGGTCTCAAATATTTGTTTTGCCTAAGAAACTTCTGAAGAAAGTAATGCCATCTGCATATCGTATCTTTGGATTGGAATGTGCAATTCTTCCAAGTCAGACTATGTTAGCTGGGATGAGATTTGTACTCCCAAAAGCAATGGAGGTTTTGAATTCTGATCTTTGTGTTCATTGGAACATGGCAATGGTAGGAAAGCAAGTCCGGAGTATAGCCATGAAAACTGATAACCTATGGGTCAAATGGGTCCATGTGATGTATGTAAAGGACCAAGGTTAGAGCCAATTTTGTGCTTTAAAAACAGCAAGTTAGGCTGTTAAATTTACTTGTTAAGCTAGGAACATTCCAGGTCAGTTAATGTTATTTCCAATGTATGTGGACTTCTTGGCTTTCTACTCCTCAATTTAGCACTGTTGATATGTACAAGAAATTGCATAATCCTAGTCAGATGCAGAATTGGTGCAAGGATGTTTGGGACCATCATAAGGTGCCCAAGCACAATTTCATAGGTTGGCTTGCCATGAAGAATAGGCTACAAACAAGAGACAGGTTGCATGCTTTAGGAATTTGTCCTACAAATCAGTGCTTATTGTGTGAAAATGGCAGAGAGGTCGTGGAGCATTTATTTTTTGCTTGTAGCTTCGGCAAGCAAGTGTTAAGGGAGATAAAAGGATGGTTAGGCATACAAACAACTTTAAATAATCTTGTTCACTTCATGGCTTGGATAAGTAGAAGATTCAAAGGAGGTAGATTCAAGAAACAAATCATCAAAGTAAGTATTATGGCGACAGTCTACAAGATTTGCAAAGAGAGGAATAATGCTTTGTGGAACTTACAAATACACATTATACAGAAGGTTATGTTAGATATAAAAGATGTTGCAAAGAAAAGGAATGAGAAAAGAATTCCTAAAAAGATTAGAGATGTAGACATAAACTGGTGAAATAGCTTGTATTAGATGTTGGCCCTGATCTTACTTAAGTCCTGGTCTCTGGTTTATCCAGAGCTTTGAGTGTCCTTTTTTGGACTTAGGTTGTAATTGTTAATATCAATATATTTAGCTTACTTACCAAAAAAATTTAATGGAATATTATATATATATATATATATATATATATATATATATATATAATTAAAATACTAATACTAATTAGTTTGAGATAGAACCGAACACTAGTGGGTTGCAAGTCTTGCAACCCACTTCCTCATTAAAAAAAATCACTTTATACGAAATCAAGTCAGGAACCAATGCACCGATTTTGTGTCATTCAACTTTCCGAGAAATAAAGTGAACTCCACCAAAGTTAAAAAAACAAAGAACAACAAAACAACAACATTCAACATTAATTAAATTAAATACAATAAAATAGCATTAAATTAAAACTAAAAAAAAAGAACAAATAACAAGTTAGCAAAAACGAGTGTGAGAGAGGAACATGGCAGTAAATTAGAACTCCAAGCACAAAAACATTCAACCTTAATTATATTAAATACAAGAAAACGAAATTACAACAAAACAACAATAACATTCAACATTCAGATCTAATGAAAATAGAAAGGAAAAATAAAATTACAAATAAACTAAATACAAGAAAACAAAAATTTAAACAAAAACAAAAACGAAATTACAAGAATAAGCTAGGAGAAGAATAAACAAAATTACAAGATAAATAAACAATGAAATTGATAAGATAAATTGAAGAACAAAAATTTAACATGGATAAAATTCGCAACTAAATTCAACTAATCTAAATTATTTGAAACAAAATAAACCCTAAAAACCTATATTCGAAACAATCTCAACTAAATTCGCGACTAAGTTCGAAAAATCTAACCTGGATTGAAGGTGGAGATATTGGTGGCGCAAGTAGAAAAGAGAGGTGCATGCGGAGGAGAGAGATGCAGTCGTCGATGAGGAGAGAAATGAGCGATGGCGACGAGACGACAACAGCGACAGAGATGTGGATGGTGGAGGCGCAAGCTTCTTCTGTGTTGGTTGCAGCAGATGTAGATGGTGGTCGCAGCAGATTGTCAATTGAGCTATGGAGGAGAAAGAAAGTGCGAAAGAGGGAAGAAGGTTTGAAGAAAGAATGTCTTTTGGTTGCAGGTGAGAGAAAACGAGGGATGAGAGGGAAGTGAGAGAGAGGAAAAGATCGAGCGTGAATTTATGGACCATGGCTGGGCTTGAGTTCGTGAGAAATGGGCCACGAACCATTAACTGATCGGTCCATAACCTGTACCGGATCAGTTAATTGATCCTAAAGCTTGCCCATCAAAATAATGGATTAACGGACAAAACCAGATCAACTAACTTGTGTCATTTAAGGCTTTTTCAACTAGTGGAAAATACTTACAACCAACAAATCATCATGTGGATATTCCTCCTCATGAACCACGACCGTCGTTCCCTTTGACTTCTTGAGCTTCTTCAAATCCGCATATTGGAAGTGCCCCTTCATCACAATATTGGCTGGTGACATCAAAACCACGCACCTTCTTGCCCTTTTTACCACGTGCCAACACAGTGAAGGCTCCCTCTTGGCTTGAGGATCCTCCTCCTTGCTTCATCAACTTTTGGCTTATAAAAGGCAAACAATAGTACCATCTAAGGTCAATGTTGTCTTCCCTACCAATAAAAAATAACATTATTAAATTATATTGGACATGATAATAGGAGCAAAATTGCCTTGTCTTCATCCTTGAAGGTATCATCTAAGGTCAATGTTGTCTTCCCTAGCCCTCCCTTTCCCCATAAACCACCCCCTAACCCTTCCCCAACCCTCGATACCACCCTACCTCCTCCTCAAGCCGTGACACCCCCCTTCCTTCCCCATCCCTCGAAACCACCCCTTGAGGCTCCATCCCCACCCCTCCTTTACCCCTGAAACCACCCCCAAAAACCACTAAATCCACCCCCGAAAACCACTAAAAGCAGCCACAAACCAATGAAAACCCTCCGCCCTCCCATGCCCACCTTCAAAACCCACTCCCCTTCGACATTATTCTAAGAAAAGTACGTGCTACTCCAGAAACATCTCCAGACGAATAGCGTATCGACGGAAACGTAATAAAGCTCCACGTGTCCCTTGGTGCTGACGTTGGTCAGATCGAAGCGGGAGGAAGTAGCTGAGGATAAAGAGAGGAAGGTAAAGAAGAAGATTTAAGGGAGAGAAAGAGCAACAGGGAAGGAGGAGAAGAGAATTTTTTTATTTTATATTTATTTAATAAAATTAAACTAAACAATGAAATGGTAACAGGTGTCCTGGTTTATCTGTTTATCAGGTTGTATTGGATTTTATCTTGCTATAGGAAAACTAGTATAAAATTTATATTTTTAGAAAATAATCCAATGATTGTATTATTTTGGGAGATCAATCGACCAAGGTTTATATTATTCTAGGCAAATACTCCCATAAATTAAATAAATATAACAATTATAGAGTTGACAAAAATATATTTTTGTACGATCTAAATATTATAAAGAAAAAAATATTATACTTTTAACAAAATTACTATTATTTAAATGGAAATAAAAACGAAAAATTAAGAGCGAAATTTTGGGGTTTACATCTATATCATTTTTCACCAAAACCTAATTCTAACTAAACCAAACAACTTAATTGTAAAAAAAAAAACAACTTGAAGCTCTCGTACTCTATCTCCCATTCACTCTCTCTCTTTTCCACCTATTTTCTCTCTCCTCATGAGATTTGATTCAAGTGAAGAGATAATGTTGTAATTGAAGAAAGAAATTGAAGGCAAGAAATATAACTCGATTTTCAGAAATTAGACCAGGGAAATCTCCAATCAAATCTTGAACAAATTCAAAGTACGAAAATATTAACAAATTAAGAGATTTAAAGGAACGAATTTTACCAGAATTTTAACAAATTATAGAGGAGAAGCAACTCAATTGATCAAAACGTGATGAGAAATTGAAGCATGTTATGATTTAATCAAGTTGTCCTAAATCACATTGAACTCATAAATAGAGTCCTATTTCCTTCTTCCTTCCTAACACCCCCCTTAAGTTGGAGCATGTGAATCACGAATGCCCAACTTGGACAACAAAAATTCAAACTGAGTCCTACCATGAGCTTTAGTAAAAATGTATGCCAACTGAAATTTGGTAGGAACATAAGAAGGAGTAACAAGCCCCTCAGTCACTGCATCACGAACAAAGTGACAATCAGCTTTAATATGTTTAGTGCGCTCATGAAAGACATGATTCTTGGCTATATACAAAGCCGACTAACTATCACAATATAACCACATCCCTGCAGGATGCTGAACTCCAAGATCACCCAATAATTGTTTGAGCCATTTTAATTCACAAACTATGGTAGCCATAGAACGATATTCTGCTTCTGCAGAGGAACGAGATATTGTAGGCTGCTTCTTAGTCTTCCAATAAATTGGAGAATATCCCAGCAGAACAAACCAGCCACTCCGGGAACGTCTAGTAATAGGACAACTAGCCCAATCAGAATCACACCACCCTTCTAGGCGGAGATCACTATCTGAACAAAATAAAATGCCCTCACCTGGATTTTTCTTCAAATATCTAACAACTCTCAGAGCTGCCTCCTAATGAACTACTTTTGGTAACAGCAATATGCCAAATGAGGTCTAGTAACAGCAAGATAAATCAATCTGCCCATAAACGACGATACCGCTCTATGTCGTCCATTAATGGACCATCAGCCAAAGCGAGCTGATGATGCTGCTCTATAGGAAAGTCTGCAGGTTTAGCACCCAATAATCCACACTCAGAAATAATGTCCATAGCATATTTTCGTTGACTCATAAATATTCCCTTAGGACCTCTCGCAACTTCCAAGCCTAGGAAGTATTTCAGAACACCCAAATCTTTCATCTTAAAACATATTCCAAGATAAGACTTGAAGTTCAGCAAAGCTCCCTGATCATTCCCTGTAATAATCATATCATCAACATAGATAAGCAAATTCAGCTGAATTTTCATCCTTGTCAAGGTGAACAAGGAATAATCAGAATACAACTGTTTAAACCCATAGGATTTTAGAGCAGTAGCTAATTTTGCAAACCAACATGTAGGGGTCTGCTTTAAACCATACAAAGATGTTTTCATCCTGCACACCAGATTATTATGATTTTGGTTAAAACCAGGAGGAATCTTCATGTAGACTTCCTCTTCCAAATCACCATGAAGAAAAGCATTATACACATCCATCTGATGAATTTCCCATTTTTTTCACAGCACCAATAGTAAGGAAAGTATGAACTGTCGTCATTTTTGCCACAGGAGCAAAAGTTTCATTATAGTCAATACCCTCTACCTGATGATGGCCAAATATAACCAATATGGCTTTCCATCACTGCAACTTTCCCTACTCATCATATTTTTCTGTATACACCTAATTACTTCCCAACGCCTTCTTGCCTGGAGGTAAGGGTTGCAATTCTCAATCATGGCCTTACGCCATCCTTCATGTTTCATAGCGTCCTTAAAAGATTTAGGAGGGTTTCCTGCAGTAATAGCAGCTAGATATCTGCGATGTTTGTCAGAAAACTTTTACAACTAACATAATGTGTAATAGGATAGGGAGTACCTGAGGACTTTGATGAAGCAGATGGCAGAGCAGATGGACTTTTCTTTTTAACTACAGTATGAGTCACATAATCCTGCAATTTTTTAGAAGGAATTTTGGTACGTTTCCCTCTGCCTAGACCGTCATTCCCATCCTCCACACTTACTCCGGGACCCACGGGGTCTCCCTCACACGCCCAACCTCCTCGGGGGTTGCATCATCTACACGCCCATCACCTGCTGGAGCCTCGGCCACACGCCCAGCACCCTCAGGTGCCTCGTCTTCCCGGCCAGCACTATCCGGTGGCTCGCCCTCACACCCAACCGCGCCATGTTCCCCTTCAACTCCCACGGAACCGCGACATTAGTGATATCAATATCATCATCACAAAATTCCATAGTAACTTCCAACCCATCCACATGAACATCACTCGAGGGTTCAGAGGAAGCAAAAGGAAATTTATGTTCAACAAATTTCACATCTCTGGAGACAAAATATTGTTTGGTCTCTAAGTCAAATAATTTCCATCCTTTTTGGGTGAAAGAATAGCCGACAAAAACATATGTTCTACTCCTACTAGCAAATTTATCCCGACCATGATTCAAATTATATGCATAAAAAATCCTTATATCTGTCATAGCAGGTGGTTTCCCAAACAAGCACTCATATGGAGTTTTATAATCAAGGACAACAGAAGGGGGTACAGATTATTAAATGGCAAGCTGCTTGAACACAATCACCCCAAAATTTCAAAGGAAGATGAGCTTGAAATCGCAAAGCACGTGCTACATTCAAAATATGTCTGTGTTTCCTTTCTATCCGACCATTCTGTTGTGAAGTTTTAACACAAGAAGTTTCAAATATGATCCCTTGTTTCGCAAAATATGGTTTAAGACAATTAAACTATGTGTCATTGTCACTCCTAACACGTTTAATTGTCTGATTAAATTGTCTGTCAATCAATGGTATAAAATTCAGGAACATAATTTAAACTTCAACTTTATTATATAATAAATAGGTCCAAATAGTATGGGAAAAATCATCTACTATTGTTAAAAAAATATAAAGCACCACAACTAGATTTATTCGATATGGGCCCCATAAATCACAATGAACTAACTCAAATATTCGACTAGCTCTACTATCACTCCGAGGATAACTAGTTCTAGGTTGATGGGCACGAAGATAGACATCACAACCATCTATATTGCAACTATGACTAGTACTACTAACGCAGGGCAAAGCACGCAGAACCTTTTCCGAAGGATGACCATCCGTTTATGCCACAAATCCATAGATGATTCTCCATTCACAACCATGATCTTCGCCTTTAGGACAACCCGGAAAAAGAAAAGTCCATCTTTACGCTCACCCGCTCCAATCAACGTCCTCGTGCTGTTGTCCTGTATTACACATAAAGTTTTAGTAAATTGAACGTGGTAATTTTCTGAGTCTAATAACTGCAGAATTGAAATTAGACTACAATTAAAATTGGGAACAAATAAAACATCAGTAAGTTTTAAATTGCCATGGAGCACGACATGTCCCTCATATGTAGCATCTGCTGAACTACCATCTGGCAAACCAACAAGGCATCCTTCTATCTTTTTCGCATTCCTCAAATGCAAAAATTACCGGTCACATTATGTGTGGCCCCCATGTCTAATGTCCAAGAAAACTCACTGTTCAAACTATGTTGAGGTAAATTTAGCAAATAAAAGATATGCCTCCATTGTTCAGCTGACAAGCCCACTAAACCTGAAGATTCTACATCCCGGGTGAGATGTACTGCAGCCACCACACCGGATTGTTCACCGACGCGCGGCCAATCGTCGCCATGTTCGCGCGCATCAGGGCGGCAGTATGGTTGCATCTGCGGCCTCCCCTGCTGCCACAGGCTGGACGGCCACCATGAGTCCCTCGTGGAAGTTCTGGGTGGTGATGCTGAACGGGTATCACTGTTCTGGGTTTTAACAAATCTGTGGTGGCATCCTCATCTTCTTTGTTTCTGGATTTGAAAGTCTTGGTTTTGTGATTATCAATTTCTGTTTTTTTTCGCTTTATTTTTGCGGAAAAAATTAAAGGGTTTAGAGGTTGGTTAGAATAATATGGCGTGGGATACAAAGTAGCTGGGTCACCCATGGAGGAGTAGGCGACGACAGTAGTGGTTTTTGGGGTTTGAGATAGTTTTTTTTTCTTTTTCCAGATTTAAAAAAAAAATTAGGTTTTAGGTTCAAGGAAACCTAGCTCTTGATACCATGTTAAGATTTTTTTTTTTGAGGGAAAAAGAGCGAGGGATATATTAAATTAAATCAAGCGCCCCAAAGTAGTAATACTTTGGGGGAAAGAGTCCAACCATACAATCTCGTTGTTCGGAAAGCAATCCCAACGAGCAAGTAAATGAGCAACAACATTCCTCGCTCTTTTAACATGAGAAATAGAAAAAGAATTCAAACATTGCGCAACATTGCTAATGTCATTAAAAACATGAAAAATAGGAGCCAGCAATCCTATCTTCTTCTTACGAATTGCATCCACAACTCCCAACGCGTCGCCTTCAAGAATAATGCTGGTGAATCCAAGTTTGTGCGCCAAACCTACACTAAAACGCGCAGCCATAGCCTCTACTGTCGCAACATCCCAGCGCACCACATCACGCCTCACACCTGTAGCTAGCAGCGCACCATGTTTGTCACGAACAACAGCTCCCATACCCACCTCACCATTGTTACTAAGGTGCGCATCAAAATTTACTTTCACAATCCCAGCAGGAGGGGCAGACCATGAAGCAGGGGAAGGAGAAGAGAAAGTAATGGATGGAAATACCTTCACTGCATAGCCACAAATAATCGTTCGTTTCGAACCAAGCCACTTGCTAGCTCCACAGGATTTGGGTTCTCGGTCTCATAAATCATCTTGTTGCGACAAAACCATGTTGTTATTTTCATTCATCAGAAATTATATTTATACAACCTAAGGACAAAGTTCTAAATCACATTGAACTCATAAATAGAGTCCTATTTCCTTCTTCCTTCCTACCAAAGCACCATTTTCATCTTCCTCGTTTCTGTCAGATTCAAGCAATCTGAGAGGTCCCATCAGCGTAGCGGTGTGATTGGATGCGAAGGAAATCTCGCCGCCGATGGCGATTTGTCGGAGAATGGAATCGGAGAAGATAGAGAGGGAAGCTCGTCGGATTATGGCGGATATGGAGCCGTTTTTGAGGTAATTATGGTGGCAAAGGCGACGTTATCGCTGCCGAAGAGGTTTGTGGTGGAAAATTTGTGCGAAACTATAGATCAAACTTTTTGCACCAAATTCAACGAATTCCACTAGAAATTCGCAAAAGATTTGCTACAATTTGAGAGCTTGAAATCAACAAATTTTACTAGTAGTTCAAGAAATTTCAGATGTTTTGTAGAGGTGGACGTGGAGAAGAGGACGAGGAAGCCTGAAGCGAGAGGCGGCGAATAACCTAGAAAATTTTGCAAGTTAGTATGAATACTAACCGAACAAAGCAAGTACGAAAAAGCCATTGAACAATAAGTCATATCAGACCACACAAGTTTGACTTGCGTCCTTAAGACTAGTTTCATCTTGATCTTTCCTCTTCGTCTTGTTCTTCGAGACTGAATCTTGAGATTTCAAGGTCTCGGTTTTCTTTGAGGATTTATGAATGACAGATTTTAAGGATTTGTATGAGTTGATTTGGTAGATTAGGATTTAGCAATTGGTGATTGCAAGTCGCCTGATTTGTAAGAGTTAATTTGGTTGATCCGGTCCACACTTTTTCTCTTGTCTTTTGTTATGGTGATGTTGGATATTGAACTATATAAATAATTGAGGTGAAGCTTATACAGGTGTGAGTATTTGTTACACAATAAACTATTGTGTACCAATTACACTGAAAACATTGTGAAAACTAAATTACTGTTGTTTTTTCCTCTATAACTTGTTTTTCTTCAAAAATCATTATATATGTGTATATGTGAATATGTGTATATATATGGATATGTATACGTATATGTGGTATTAAATCAAAGATATATTGTACATGTTTTCTTATGCAGTGGTCGGAGTTATGCAATGCTTTATTGGTGGAAGCAAGATGGTTTGCTACTAAACGCTTGCCGACTACTGAGGAGTACTTGAAGAATGGATTACTTAGTTCTGGAGTCTATGTTGTTTTTGCTACCATCTTCTCCCTCTTGGGTGAAGCCACACATCTTTGGAACACCCATCGAGAAATTATATCTGCAACGAGTACAATTCTTCGGCTTTCGGATGATCTAGGGACTGCAAAGGGATGCATTTGATCTAACTTTATTTTGCTAAACTTATCCAAATATAGGGGAATTTACCTGAACGTATTAAAACTTATTATAACTTATTGAAATATGTCTGAACTTATTTGGAATTATTGAAACTCATATGAGCTTATTAGACTAGAAACATATGTTGTTGTCTCTCTCTCTCTCTCTCTCTCTCTCTCTCTCTCTCTCTCTCTCTATATATATATATATATATATATATATATATATATATATATATATATATATATATATATATAGGATGAACCTTGGTCTAATGATTGTAAGGCCCTCCTACCACTTCAGATAGAGGATCGATTCTCACCCTTTACAAGAAAGCTTTCTCCCCCTTCTTGCAACGAAACACACCCAAAACTTTTCACCTCTACCTCTAAATTGATCCGAATTGTTTATACAATTGTACATTTATTTATTTTAGGAAACATCGACAATTTTTTACGTAGATTGCAAATAATACTCCCTGCATCATCACAAATCAAATGCAACATTTACTTATGGTAGTAATTGGCCATATAATTTCACTAATAAAAACAATATGATTTGAGATTTTGATAGATAGTGTATTTTTGTATTATGAACATTTCATGCGTACTAAAATTATTAGTGTTCAAAATTGTTTGCTTTTTTACACTTCAAAATTGTTTTATTGAACATTGTAAAAAATCAAATATCGTAGCTAAATAGGATGGGAGAGATTATTATACTTACACATGACTAGTATATCAAAAGCTCAGTAAGTATTTTGTTTTGTAGGATGAGAACCAAGACGGAAACGATGGGTCATTTATAGCTTGCTACATGAATGAGCACCAAGGGATCTCAGATGAAAGTGCACGAGAATATGTTCTTCAGATGATTTCAGATGCATGGAAACGCCTCAATAAGGAGTGTCTTTCTCATTCGCCATTTTCATCAGATTTCAAAACTGCGTTCCTAAATTTAGCTAGAATGATTCCAGTTATGTACTCGTATGATGACAATCATCGTCTGCCGATCCTGGAGAAACACATTAAGTCATTGCTTAATGAGTAAACCAGGCACATCTTGTCTATTGGCGACGTTGGACAATTATATGTACCTAATTATTCTCATAGGGTGTAATACTTATCGTTACTTAGCAAAGATAATGTAGTATATAATACAGTAAGTGTTGGGCTAGTTATGTATTTCGAAACACTTGTTATGAACTACCTCTCTTCTAAAATTATGTGGTTGTTTGGTATATAGGAAATTGTGTAGGCAATAGAAATTTCCATGATGTTAAAAAAAAAATTTAATTCCTATGATTTTCTAATTGGGTAGTTGTTTTTTTGGGTAAATATATGGATGCATTAGATAAAGTGCAATAGAAGTTTTAAGCACTATCATAGTTTAAAGGCCTCTTGGCCCGAATGTTAGAGATTAGTGATAATTGTTCAAAGGAGATGTCTAAATTCTGCAGTTTTAGTTCCTTCCATGGAGATTTGGAAATCTGGAGAAACTCATTCTGTAGTAGGTCTCCCTTCCTAGCTACCCAAGGAAGCGCATCTGCCTCGCTAACTTGTGCCCTCTCCACTTTTTTGAAGTAGCTTCACACATCCCTCCTGCATAGACTCCCTGCACATTCTTGTAACATTAGTATATATACCTATCACGTATTCTAGCAGCCCCCATGATATTATCCACATCAATAGCTGAGTCATATAAGATGGTACAGTCTTGCCATGCTCGCTTTTTAGCCCAATCCATGGCTTCTTTATTGGCAGTCAGCTCCGCAAAGTTGGGATCATTACTTGCTGTTTTTCCACAGATACCTTCAACCCATAGGCCTGATCTGGTTCTGCAAATTGCTCTCATACCTGTTGTGAGGGAAGAAGGACAAAATGAGGCATCTATAAGAATAGTAAAGCAGTGGTTTTGGGAGGGTTCAAAAGGTGTAGATTAGGGATTTAGTGATCTTCCTGGTCTTGAGCAGGAGAATTCTACGCAAGAATATTAGCTTGTTTCAAAAAGTGGTCCTGTTTGAGATCCTTACAATTAAAAACCCATTGGTTTCTTCGAATTCAGAGTCTCCAACACACAAAGGAGAACCCAGCCCAGGGGATATTGTGATGATTAGGCATAGGGGTCAGAGAGGAGATGTTCCTAAGAGCCATTCATTAAAAGGCATGCTAAAGAAATGGGGATGGGTAGTTGTTTGGTTAATAGTAAGTGGGAAAAATGGGGGCAATAAAAATTCCTTAGGAAATTGAAATTCCCACAAAAATGTATTCACTTAGTCGCCCCTTGGTCATTCATACTTCCCACATCAATTGATGAAAGTGCAAATTCCTTGATATTAACCAAACATATTAAGACCGTTTCTTAGGATTTACCTAAGGGAAATAACTTCCTAGGAAATAGAACTTCCCATGGGAATTAAATTCCCATGTATACCAAAGAACTACATGTATGTTATAAATGTGCTAATTAAGATGTGAACCAAGACTTTGTAATCCCCCGTAATTTTATGAATTTTATAAATTCATTTTAATGTATATTATATATATTTTAATGTTTAAATGATTTATTTCCTAAAAGGTTGACTATTTTAAAGTCAAAGGAATTATTTAATGATTTTAAAAAGTCAAACATTTTATTTAGTCATACTTTGAAAATTATTTAAATAGCTTAAAACACCTTTTGGTTTAGTAAAAAGAATTTTAAATTGTGTTAGAGTAACCCAACTATGCAAATCACCCAACCATTAAATATTATTTAAGCCCAAACCTTATAGTTTTTCCTATGAACATCTTCATTAAACTAACCCATCAAAGCACAACTCATTATTGGACCCCTAATAGGGGAACCTATAAATACCCTTTATTACACAATTCCCCACACATTAAACACAATTTATTTTCTCTCTCTTCTCCTCTATTTTTCTCGGCCCTCTCCTCTTCTTTTCTCTCTCCTATGTTTTCTCCTCCTCTTCGTGCAATCCGGCGACCACCACCGGCCCCACCACCTACCGGCAGCAGCAGCCGCCGTCCTTCCCCTTGTGCCGTCGTGTGTTCTTCCTCCTCTCTTCTTGTGGTTATTTCTCCCTCCTCAAGTTTTATTTAATGTAAAGTTGATATTTTTAAGGATTGATTTACTGTTTTCATGTTTAAAATTATAGTTTGATGATTTAAATATAATTTCAGATTATGTAATTTGTATAATAGAGTGATTAAAATTTCAGATTTAATAGTTATATTTAAACTAGGGTTTTAAGTATCAAAGCATGGATTTTTAGGGTTTTATAAGTTGGAAAATCATGGTAGTATATTATAGTTATGAAATTGAGTATTCTTATGATTTTAATTGTGTTTAAGTATGTTTAAAAAGGATTTTATTAAATTATTAGTTGCCGAAAATTTTGTAAGGATGCTTATGAAGGAGTTTTTGTGATCAAAGTATGATTTTTTAAGGGTTTTAATGGCTAGTATAGTACTATACTAGGGAGTTTTAGTAATTGAAGTTTTATTGATGGGAAAGGTTTTTAAACACTTTTAAAGAGGGTTTAGAGTATTTTAATATTGCTGAAAATTTATAAAGTATTGATTTGTGGTTATGTTTGATTATTTTAGGCGGAGAATTCTCTTTAAGTGACTTTTAAGCTTGTTAAAGTGGGCCTCAAACTTTGTCTGCACAAGGTACCTATATACCTATGTGTGGGTTGGATTAGTATCATGTCCTAAGGATAGGATTTATGGAGTATCATGTATAGGGAACTATTTATAGTTCATATGTGATTTATATTCAAATTGAATTTTCATGTTTTATGCCGTTGTGTAAAGCATGTTGGCTATGATGATGATCTTATGTTTGTATGGATGATTGATGCAAGCATATGGGATTGGGAACTTTATTTATTAATTTACATGAGGGATTAATATTTATGTTGGTATTGGATTCATTGATTTGGATCATGTTGTTCCCTTTGGATTATTTAACTATTTTATGAGGACTGAGGGCCTTATTTGTAAGTTGGTTATTCACCTATGAAAGGTTGGTTGGTTGTTGACTTGGTCAACAAATGAATAAAGGTTATGGATTTAATGATTGAAATTATTTTTGGATTGTTAAGTTGATGATCACCTTATCTAATCCTAAGATAAAAATGGAAGTTTGTGTATCTTTAATGATTATATTATTTGTTCTACTTGTGAGTCATAACAAGTAAATAATTTATTAATCACTTAAAGTGGAAAGTGAATTGCAATAGCTATAGACTTGTGCACGTTTGAAGTGTTGGACTAGTATGAGTTCGAGTACATGGTGGTTGCCCATGGCTTTTGTTGGGACCAGATTGATCACCGTGTCCTATTTTTATTTAAAAGGTTCCTCGATATCGTAGGTCAGGGGGGTACAGAATCACGCCCGTACTTCGACTTCTAAATTGAAGACTGGTTTGATTTGGACAACTCTTTCCATTGCCTATTCCATCTAAAGTAAGTAATTAATTATAACTGGTTGTGGAGTCTAGTTCAGTAAAGTAGTCTGCTATGTTATATTATTATTATTTATTCCTGCTTAATGTTTATTAGTATCATGTTAGATTTTATGTTTATTTACTATGTAGTACTCAGCTTTGCTGATTACGTGCTTTGTGTGTATGCGTTGATCATGGCTATGCCTTATTGATCCTGTGATGACCCATTTGGTGAGCAGTCTCTCGGGATCAATAGAGCATCGTCGATTACAGGTTTGAATATGATGCATCATGGGTTCGGGAATTGGAGAGCTTGTGTTGTCTTTACATTTTACTTTGACTTTATGTTTTTCATAGTTGACTTTGACTATAGTGGTTGACTTTTACTTTTGAGGTTGACTTTTGACTTTATGTTGGTTTGACTTTTAGAGTTGACTTTTTGGCTTGACTAAGTTTTATTTTCAAAGTTTATTTAATTATTATTTCCGCTGCAAAATTCTGAATAAGCCGACACGTTATCACACGGGCGATAATGCTTTGATAATTCTCTAAGTATTATACTAAAAGGTATTTTAGAAAAGAGAGAATTGTTGGAGTGTTACAATTTTGACTAGAACCCTCCGTTATTTATTAAATGTAATACAATTGGATTTTTACACTATTTACACACAACCCTATCCTATAAATTATGATTTTTATGAAAAAAGAAAGGAGGAAGTATTAAGGAAGGAAAAATTTATTGATAATGACTAACAAAGGTAATAGATTACACCATTGGGAAGATATAATGTTCCAAAAATTCATAATCTTTTAATTGATTACTTAATAATTATGTCATTTGTTTATGTTAGAGAAAAGAATATATAAATGGTCACGCTTAATGGTTTGATAATATTCTCTATAAAAGGAGATGAGTAATATAAATGAAATACATGAGCACTTAATAAATGAGTCGTATATATAAAAATAAGATTAGGACAACTAATTAGGGGTATAAGCGAATTGTGAAAAGTGCAGAGTCCAATCCAGTCCAGCCCAAACTTGTTAGATTGAACTAGACTGAAAAGATTATAGACTGGTCTCAGATTCAAATTTTCGAGTCCAGATATTTTTGGGCTGGATATGTACTCACCCCTCTGGCGTACAAAAAGTTCAATCCAGTCCAAAAATATTTTAGCATATATATACACGGTTTACTTTTCACTATAACGAAGGAAAAAGTGAAAAAGTAGGAGAGACATAGGAGAGGAATTATGACATGTGGGGAGTAAGAAGTACAAAAAGTAAATAAATGAATAGATGAGAGAGAAAAATAGGGGTAGGTAGGGGGTTTTAAGTGGGTTAATTAATTTGGTGAGGGATCATGTGGGGGATAAAAGTGGGGAATAGTAATTAGGCATTTTACCTTATATAGATAAAGTAACAGTGTAACCATTCAAAAGGAACGACTCAAAAAGGAAAGTGTTTAGATTAAAAAGGAACGCAGGTAGTATATAATAACAGGTTCTTTGGTATTGTTTTTCAAGTTTTGGACTTTTCAACCTTTCCACTTTAACTTTTTTAGCCGCCGCCAGAATTTTCACGTACATTCCAAAAGTCCAAAGTGAAACATGAAAAGTCAAAATTTGGGAACCCTTTACTCCTTAATTTAAATAAAATGATAACTCTAGTCCCCAGCAGGGGTGAAGCAATGGAGGGGCCTAAGAGGGCCATGGCCCCTCCTAAAAGCCCAGCCCTACCAATAATATAAAAGGAGCCAAAAATATATATTAAAAAATGCGAGTAAAGTGGCCCACTGGCCCCTCACAAGTCACATGTTTACTACCTTACGTAAGTTCCAAAGATGAAAGACTTTAGACTTCCAACCACTCCATTGAATAGTGTGCTAAAATATTATAATATTAAATCTATTACTCTACCCACTAGGCCTCTAGCTGTACTAATTTACTATTCATCATTTCATCTTCTCACCTCACTGTCAATAATTTAGCCCATTAGATCTTCTCCCTCTCATGTTTTTATCATATCACCATTTTGTTCGGTGATCTACAATCCTCAGTCTCATTGCCGAATTATTAGAGGTACATTTCTCTTTAATTTTTTTTTCTTATTTAATTTCCTCATCTGTTTAGGTTAATGCTATTTTTTCATTGGGATTGCAAAGTTCTTATTTTCTGGAGGCATTTTTCTCTAATTCCCATTTAGGGCTTTTGTTTTGCTGTTAATTTTTTGATTACATAAAACCCCATTTGTTGATTTATTGTATGTTTTCTGGGAAGTATTATAGTGAAGAGCAGAAGTTTGCTTGATTTTGGGTCATAAATTTCCTTTAGAAATGGTTGATTTAGCTTTTTTGGCAGTTTGTTTCTGAAAATTTTCGACAAAGTAGAATGAGTTTGATTACGATATTATCTAATATCTAGAGCAGATTAGAATAGTGAATAGTGTTTTATCATGAATGTTTGACTGTACATGAAAGCAAATTGATTTGGAGGCCATTTAACATGGTAAGGAGAATGCCCAATGCCGGTATATATATATATATATATATATATATATATATATATATATTCGTACTCGTCGTACCGAATTCACTGAGGGTAGCGTACCGTATACCCGAACCCGAACCTTTTCCGAACCGAATCTCGTACCATGTAACATTGCTTGGCCCCTGCTCTTGCCCAAGTCTGGCTTCGCCCCTGGTCCCTAGTAGTCGGGTTAGTTATCTTCCTCATTAGTCACTCCTTAGTTACTCATTTGCTCTTTGTCTCTTCCTACCGTGCATTCTCTCTCAGTCTCTCTGCCTCCTATACTACTAATCATAACTCATCTCACTGTATAAATTTCCTTTTCTCTGTTTACTCTCAACTTAGAAGGCGTTTTAATTATTAGTTTGGTGTAATAGCTCTATTTAAAGAGCGTTTATTAAATGCTGATTATATTTCTGAAGTTAATTATGTTCCGAAAATTCTTATTTTAATTGAGTTTGGAGTATGATTTTTATTTGTCGTGTTTGTAATATATTTTTTTATTTAATTTTATGGAGTTATTATTATTTTATATTTTGGGTTTTATGAGAAATGAGTAGAGTGGTATTTGACAAAACAGAGTCAGTTTCATTTTTGTTGGTCTTATCATTGTCGTTTCCTTAATTAAAGAACCTCAAACCCATATTTCTCTCTCTCATCGTGACCCTCTCTCCTCTCCTGTGATTTGCTTCATCGCCATCTCCTTCCGTCGTCGGAGCCTCACCGGTGATTCGTGGCGTTGTTTTGCCGCTGCTGCCGCTGAATTTGTTGTTCCTGCTGCCATAATTTTTTTCCCTTCCCTGCTCGCGTTTTCTCTCTCCTCGGTTGTCTTGTTGCTGGTCTTGTTCTTCCTCCTCTGTTCGTGTTCTGCCGCCGCGGTGCTATCGTTGTTGGTTGGTTGCCGTCGCTGCTGCTCTTTCTCTCTCCTCTGTCGCGGTGCTGCTGCTGGTGGTTCTCGTCGCCTTATCGTTGCTACTGCTATTTTGTTGGTTGTTCGGCAAAGTACCAAGGTACTTTCTCCCCCTTCTTGTGTTGTGAGTTGTGTTGATGATGATGATGATGATGTTGTTGTATTGTTTGTTTTGATGTGTGGCTATGTACTGTTGTTGTGCTGTAGTTGTTTTCAATTCTAAGAGCACCCAAGTATTAATTTGATTCTTTGCAATATAAAATCAGTTGGTAGTATAGTTGGGTCTTGTAGCCTTAGTGAATTAGATCAATTTTACCAAAAAATAATTTGCAAATTAATTCGTGTTGAAGTAAGTAAATGAGAAGTCAAGTTGGGTCGGTGTTTGATATTTCAATGGAGGTTCTTAGTTCCGTTTTACGTATGTGGTTTGGAGTTCAGTTTATTAGAATTGAAATCTAGGAAATGATGTTATAAGTTCCAAGCTATACTTATTAAATAATTTCACCAGTGTTCCTTATCCTAGTTATATTGAATAGTACCAATTGAATATATTAGTTTGTATTAGCTAATGTTACGAAAAGGATTTGAGACAACTTACAAGGATAGCAATCTATAATTGATGTCTATTGACTAACTTATATAATCAGAATTGGATCAATAAAGGTAGTTAGTTTGATGAAGGATGAATTGGAATGATATGAGTTAGTAAGAGATAGTCTAAGTATCTTTAGTTCTATTATTGATAGAAATCAAGTTATCAATAAGTATGGTAGTAATTCAAGTTTATTGTTGAGTTATAAGCTAAAAGGGTAGCAATGATAGTTATCCATTGTGACATGTTCATTAGTTATGGTAGAGATTACATAATTGCGTTAATAATATGAAGAGTGTTAGAAATAGTCTAAAAATCATGGACTTGATTATCGAGGTTTGTCTCGAAAGAAATTTGAGTTTAATATCTGTAAAGGGAGTAATATAATAAAGTCAGAGGAAATATTTATTATTCATTTAAGTAAGTTAGTACGTGAATTCAACTACGTAAGTAAGTATAAGTTCATGAGTTACTTAAAAGAAGCTTCAGTTATTTGATTGAGTGGTTTATTAATTGGTTATGAGGTAGAGTCGCTCCACATAATTACGAGTTTGATATGTGAATAGTTCGTTATTGATTATGTTAATTGGAATTCGATCAAAGGTGTAGTATGAGTCATAAATAATTGTTTTCATTAATCAGGTTGATTAATGAACCTCGAATTGTGGAGTTAAGTTAACTCTCCTTAGTTAATTCTAAGTGAGAGACCTATTAAGAGTATCGTTGGTATTCGATAATTGTTATTATCATTATTGAGATGAGTCTACATCGATATTTGTGAAGTGGAAAAGAATATAAACTTTTTATATGGAAGAGTATGAATTACGCGTAAGTGGTTTAGTAATTCAAGTTAGTTAATTCTAACTCTGGGACCCTGTTGTCATTATGATGGACGTGTTATTGAATATGATTAACTATTAGTTGTTGTGATTCATAAGTTTTATGATTGTAATTGGATTGGACGTAAATGCATAAATATATTGACCTTGAAATACGTATGAAGGTACCATAATATATGAGAGTAGTTCTCTAATGTGAAGTCTTCTAATATGATTGGTTGCTCAAAAGATGTTAAGAATTACTAATACTATTGGATGAGTTATATGAATGATCTGATTGAGTTTTGAATGATCACCGAAAGTTACCTAAAGGGGAAAGTAGCCTCGTCTGAGTCGACGGATGAGGTGAAACGAACAGTACCCCATGGACTGTGAACCTTGGGGGCCCCCCACAGGGAAATCTGCCCATTGCTCTGTGGGCGATAATCGGGCGATATATCAGGTAATGTGAAACCTGTGGATGGCTGATTGAATCAGCGGAAAAAATGTACTCCGGACTAGTCGTGGATATTGGTCAAAAGTAAAGAGAATGGTTGGGTTACGACCCCCACTATCGAAGTGTAAGCTTTGTCTCCTCCACTGCGTTCTCTTTCCCCTGATTAAAAGAAAGTTATCTCGGTTTATGAAAGTTATTTTGATATTGGATTCCCGATAAGGAATCGTATCATGGTAAGTTGTTCGGTATTGGATTCCCGATAAGGAATCATATCATGTAAGGTAATGAATGTTTATTCATTTCTTGAATATGAATATTGATATTGGTTTCCTGGTAAGGAAGCATATCATGGTAAGTAGTAATGATATTGGATTCTTGATAAGGAATCATATTTGATATTGGATTCCTGATAAGGAATCATGTCATGAAATGTTGTCATGTTATTTAATTTTTGATAAGGAATTATTTGTAAAGTATAGGAAAATGATTGATAATGTATTCGAAAACATAAGTTTGGATTTCTGATAAGGAGTCGATTAAAGAAAATAAAGTACGTTAATTATCTCAGAGATGGTAAACTTAGTTTCCTGATAAGGAGCAGTGATATACTTAAAAGACTAATTAAATAAAGATATATGAAATATGTCTCTGTTGTGATTGCGTGGAAGTGACCGTGCTGTAATTGTTGTTAAGTGAATGATGATGTAATAGAAAAGAAATAATCAGATAAAGATATGATATGTATGTGGTGAACAGGAGTTGATGTGATGTGTGTTATGATAGTCTGACTGTTGTGATTATGTTGACTGTTGAGTCTTTTTCAAGTAAAAACCACCAAAGCATGTGTTAACCCTATTTACGGGTTTAGTACTCAGCTTTGCTGATGTGTATGTTGTTTTGTCATTTCTGTGGCCTGTCACTTGGTGGGTGGCAGTATCTTAAATGTTTCAGGTTGAAGACATAAGTTAATATTTTGCAAGTTGAAACTGATACGAGCTGGAGCAGTATTATATTTGATTTCGAAGTGAGGACACTTGACTTTGTAATAGTTAGTTATCAACCATTTGTTTAAATTTTATATATTTAAGAGTCGTTAGTGCTCCTGATTCTCTGTTGGTTATTGCTCCGCGAAAGCGTTGAGGTTGTTGAGTTTTGGAAGTATTTTACTAATTGAAACTGTAACATGTTTAAATTATTTCCCGCTTTAGGGTTGTCCTATTTTCAAAGGAAACTCCGCCGGAATTTCTAATGAAATTTATTAAAATAAATTCTGAGAATCAGGCGTTGTTATAATAGTTTATTAAATTGAATAGAGTTGGGATTTGAGTTCCACACCCTCCGATGTAGTTCGGTGAGTGTGATGGTAATAGTTCGGGACTCTATACTTAATTATCTGTAAGCTGGTCGGGAGAATTCGGGCTGTTACAAGTGGTATAAGAGCTAGATTATTTTTGGATACGTCGTGATCTCCATATCATGACGTAGGGATTGAAAATAGGTTTAAAGGATTGGCTAAAGCATTAGGTATAAATGAATCAAGCCGTATGAGTGTTTGCGTTCTGGCGTGTGCTACATGAAGCTATTACGTGCATATGTAATACTTTGTGTATATATTTGATAATGATTATAACAATTTGTTAATCTTGTTATGACAATTTGTTATGACTTGATTGTCTTTGATCTTAATTACTTAGTGTGTGACTGTGTGTGTTTCAAGAAAACTTATATGATTTGCTTAAATAAACGAATTTCAAATGAGATCTCCGCAAATAAGATGATTGGAATCCAATGCCAACAAGTTTGCCCCTTTTGTTTTCATTGCTCCTTGATTTCGCGAGTCAATTTGAAGTAGAGATACAAAAGATGATGGTGGAATGGAGGCTAGACGTCTAATGTCTTGCTAGCTTGAGATTTTGGGTTTTTTTAAAAAAATGTTTGCAAGTTTTGAGGACAAAATTTTTAATAAGGGTGGTAGTATGTAATAGCTCAATTTTTTAGAGCGTTTATTAAATGCTGATTATATTTCTGAAGTTAATTATGTTTCGAATATTCTTATTTTAATTGAGTTTGGAGTATGATTTTTATTTGTCGTGTTTGTAATATATTTTTTTTTTATTTAATTTTATGGAGTTATTATTATTTTATATTTTGGGTTTTATGAGAAATTAGTAGAGTGGTATTTGACAAAATAGAGTCGGTTTCATTTTTGTTGGTCTTATCATTGTCGTATCCTTAATTAAAGAACCCCAAACCCATATTTCTTTCTCTCATCGTGACCCTCTCTCCTCTCCTGTGATTTGCTTCATCTGTAGGATTATAAGTACTCTAAGCGGAATTTCATGAATCACATTCATAAGCACTTAAAACAGGATCTCATGCATAAACATTCAAGGATCACATAATAATTAAGAATTAACATTTGACGCGTGATTTCCACAAAGCTCTTCGAGATCCGGAGATAGACCGCACTGAGATTCCTCTACTAGGTCCACGAATCCGGATCAATGCTCCACCAATGCTAGTTGGAAGGAAGATGGACTCTTCTATTTCTTGGAAAGATTACGTAACTTTGAAAGAGAGAAAAAGAGGAGAGAAAATAATGAGAGAATAAAACCGACTACTTTATTTTCTCACCCACACCTAATTATAGGAACTAATTAGGTTAGGAGTCCTCCCCTTTTCTATCTCCTTGGCCGGCCACTCCTAGAGTCCTACATGGGCTCTAGGTCATTCTTTTATTGATCCCGGATTGTGTAAGTGTGACTTTGTAGGATCCATCTAATGGGCCCGGGTTTATTATTTACTAAACCCGAAGTTCCATAGCATCCTCTAGCAAGGCGTATAGACGACCCAATTTAATGAATTTATTATCTCCATAATATGATCCACGTTATATTTAGTAATTGCATTAGAGTCAAGGACACAATTCCTTCAATCTCCCACTTGTCCGAGACGAGTGTGCAATCTTCAAATTCCTTAAGTCTCTTAGTGTCCAATTTGATAGTATGACCATATCACTATATCATCCATACTAGTCTTCAAATTAATCCTTGAAATCCGAGTTCGAATTGACAAACAAATGATCATTATATAATCCATTTGAGCACGGCCATGCATTTTTCAATTCTCACTCTCCAAGGGGCCAAGACACCCTTCCTATCTCATATAGGAAGACTTTTCAATCTTGTGGCAACCAAAACTCCCGCTCAACTTTTAGCACAATCCGAACACTGCCTTTATAGTCCCCTTTTACGGTATGACGTTTGACAGCATCAAAGTTATACCAATCATTAGGCTAAGTAGTGTTCCACTCTTGTCTTAGGAATCCACTAATATAATTACGAAGTTATAGAAACTTCTAAGTAGGTCTGTTCGATCATGTATCAACTAGACATGTCCATATGATTGACTAAACATCTCCATGTTCCCATAGCCCATGAAACGGCGCTATCAATCAATCTTATATGCTAATCCTTTAACAAGTCATTTATGTCCAATTTAACGACTTAGATTAGGAACTATAATATTCTATGAATTCTGTTCACTTATGGTGTTTCATTCATCAAATCACATATTTGACAAAACCATTGAATTCAAGATATATTTTGGACATTTTATTTAATACCAAACCAAAATTAAATAAGATAAAATTTTATTTCTCATAAACATAAAATAGCAAAACCATGTCTCTACATTGAAATAAGTTTCTCTAAACCTAGTACAATCTAAAGCCACTCTAACATTTGCTTCAAGCCTATAGCCCTAGCGTGACACTCATGCTTGGGTTGAGGTAGTGGTTTAGTGAGCGGATCAGCCATATTCTAATCCATGTGAACTTTGCAGATCTGACATCCTTCCTGTCAACAATCTCCCTAATGAGGTGATACTTCCTCATTACATGTTTGGATTTGTTATGTGATCTCGGTTCTTTTGCTTGTGCAATAGCACCATTGTTATCACATAACAACTCAATCCCTTCCAGAGCACTAGGTATAATATCCAGCTCGGTCAAGAACTTCTTTATCCAAACTGCTTCTTTAGCTGCTTCAACCGCTGCTAAATATTCTGATTCTGTCGTAGAGTCAACTACAGTGCTTTGCTTTGAGCTCTTCCAGCTCACTGCTCCTCCATTTAGACAAAAGACGTACCCTGACTGAGAGCGGTAATCATCTCTGTCGGTTTGGAAGCTCGCATCAGTATAACCTTTAATAACCAACTCACTTTCACCTCCATAGACTAAGAACATGCCTTTAGTTCTTCTCAAGTACTTAAGGATGCTCTTAGCTGCAATCCAGTGTGCTTCCCCTGGATTTGCTTGGAACCTGCTACACATGCTCAAGGCATATGCAACATCTGGTCGAGTACTTATCATGGCATACATGATAGACCCTATAGCCGAAGCATAAGGTATGCTACTCATTCGCTTCAACTCATCAGGCTCAGTTTTCCATGTGACATGGGAATGAATCCTCTCTTCGAGTTTTCCATGTTGGACCTTGCAAGAACTTTATGAATATAAGTTTCTTGACTTAGTCCAATCATCCTTCGAGACCTATCTCTATGGATTTTAATTCCCAGTATGTACTCAGCTTCTCCAAGGTCCATCATGGAGAAACAACTTTTCAACCATTCCTTGACTGACTCAAGCATTGGTATGTCATTTCCCATGAGTAGTATGTCATCTACATACAATACCAAGAAGACTAAGCTGCTCCCACTAAACTTCTTGTAAACACAAGACTCTTCTTCGTTTTTGAGGAAACCAAATTTCTTGATTGCCTCATCAAATCGAAGATTCCAGCTCCGAGATGCCTGCTTCAATCCATATATGGATCTTTGAAGCTTGCAAACCCTTTTATGATTTTCTGGATCCTCAAAACCTTCAGGTTGTGTCATGTACACATCCTCATTCAAGAATGCAGTTTTGACATCCATCTGCCAAATTTCATAATCATGAAATGCAGCAATCGCTAAAAGTATCCGAATTGACTTAAGCATTGCTACTGGAGAAAAGGTCTCATCATAGTCTATACCATGAATTTGTCTAAATCCTTTTGCAACCAGTCTTGCTTTATAGACATAGACATTCCCATCTTTGTCTATTTTCAATTTATACACCCACTTGCATCCAATAGGGTTAACCCCATCAGGCAAGTCGACCAGGGTCCAAACTTTATTCTCAGACATGGAGTCTAACTCGGATTTCATGGCCTCAAGCCATTTCTCAGAGTCTGGGCACATCAAAGCTTGTTTGTAGGTAGTAGGTTCTGAATTCTCCAAAATCATTATTTCAGAATTTTCAGTTAACAGGAAATCAACCAACCTCTTGTTTGGAATCCTTTCTCTACTAGACCTACGCGGGGTCTGAGCATCAAGAGAAATGTTCTCTTCAACTTCTTGAAGATCTTCGCTTGAATTAGATTCAAGTGGGACGGTAGGAGGTTCACGCATTAAATACGTCATCTCCTGAACTAGACTTTCGTCTTGTCGGGCCGTCTCTGACATGGTGTGAACCACATCCAATTGTTGCTCATCTCGAATTTCTTCAAGAATTATTTTACTCCCACTTGTCTTTCTAGAAACAAATTCCTTTTCAAGAAAGACACCATCACGAGCAACAAACACTTTGTTCTCTTGACGGTTATAGAAGTAATAACCCCTTGTCTCTTTTGGGTATCCCACAAAGAGACATTTATCTGACTTGGGTGCAAGTTTGTCGACGATAAGAACGTTTTACATAGACCTCACATCCCCGCATCTTAAGAAAAGACAAGTTTGGAGTTTTTCCATTCCATAACTCATATGGAGTCTTTTCTGACCTTTGACGGGCTTCGTTTAGTGTGTGTGCAATTGTTTCGAGAGCATATCCCCAAAAGGAAATCGGAAGATCGTAAGACTCATCATTGATCGAACCATATCCAATAAGGTCCGATTCCTCCTTTCGGATACACCATTTAACCGTGGTGTTCTCGGTGGAGTCAATTGTGAAAGAATTCCACAACCCTTCAAATGATCATCAAACTTTTGGCTCAAATACTCGCCACCACGATCAGATCGCAGTGCTTTAATTGTCTTACCAAGTTGATTTTGTACTTCATTCTGGAACTCTTTGAATTTATCAAAAGATTCCGACTTATGTTTCATTAAGTAGACATATCCATATCTACTCAAATCATCAGTGAAGGTAATGAAGTAGTTAAACCCTCCCCTTGCCTTTGTGCTCATGGGACCACAAACATCCGTATGTATGAGGCCCAAGAGATCGCTGGCCTTTTCACCCTTTCCATTAAACGGTGACTTTGTCATTTTCCCCATCAAGCATGATTCACATACATCAAATGATTCAAAATCAAATGATGGAAGAATGCCATCCTGTTGTAACTTTTGGATGCGCTTTTGGTTTATATGACCCATTCGACAATGCCAAATGTAGGTTAGGTTTGATTCATTTGATTTTTGTTTCTTGCTATCTATGTTATAGACTTGTAATGACCTATCAAGCACATATAAGCCAATTATGAATTTAGCACTAGCATAGAACATATTATTGTAAGAAATGGAACAACATTTGTTCTTAATCTCAAAACAAAACCCTTCAGAATCCAATACAGAAACAGAAATTATGTTCTTAGTTATAGAAGGAACAAAATAACAATTATTTAATTCTAAAACAAAGCCAGATGGAAAATGCAGACTATAGCTTCCTATGGCAAGTGCAGCAACCCGTGCTCCATTTCCAACGCGAAGCTCTACCTCGCCCTTTGCCCGGCCTCCTACTTCTTTTTAGTCCCCGCACATCATTAACTATGTGAGAACCACAATAGGTATCCAATACCCATAAAGAAGTAGAAGTCAAATTGATTTCTATAACAAATATACCCAAGTGGAAGCCCCGACTTCTTTTCCTCCAAGTATAGAGGGCAGTTCCTCTTCCAGTGTCCTATCTTGTGACAATGGAAGCACTTGCTTTCCGCGGCCACCTTTGGCTTGGCGGTTGGCTTAGGTTTTTCAGCAACAACGGCAACTTGCTTGCCTTTGTCCTTCTTCCCTGCCCATTTCTTCTTAAAACCCTTTCCCTTCTGAACCATTAGAACCTCTTTCTTTGGTTCTTTAGGGATATTCCTCTCAGTATTGACCAACAACCCGTGCAACTCTTGCAAAGTCTTTTCTGACTCATTCATGTTGTAGGTCATCCTGAACTGATTAAAGTTGTCTGGCAATGAGTGGAGAATAATGTCAGTAGCCAACTCAACCCTGTAAGGGAATCCAAGTCGTTCCATGTTTTCGAAAAGACCCATCTTAGCGAAAACATAGGGGCCAACAGCTTGACCCGGCTTCATGTGACATTCTAGTATCTCCTTAATGGTCTCATACCACTCAACTCGGGCCTGTGTTTGAAACATAGCCCGCAGTTCTTGCATGATGGTATAAGCATCCTTGGTTTCGAACCTCCTTTGGAGGTCCGACTCCATGGCTGCTATCATCAAGCAAGTGATCGGTACAGACCTATCATTGGCCTGCTTAGCACGACGTTTGTCGGCTTCAGACGACTCATCAGTAATCACAGGAAGTGGGGTTTCTAAGACATCCTCTCGACCCTCAGACCTCAATACGAGTCTTAAGGTTCTTTCCCAGTTGATGAAATTTTCACCATTCAGCCTGTCCTTTTCAAGGAAAGGACGAATGTTGAAAACAGAATTGTTGTTGTTGTTAGACATGGTATCTACAGACAGAATAAAACAAAGTTCAATATTATGTCTATAAAACAACCTAAAACATGCAAAGGTTTCTAGGTTGATCACCAATTCAATTTTAATGTCCCATTTGAATAAGTGAATACAAGATCCTTTCAACAAGCAACACTAAGCAGACGGAGGCCTTATCTTAACGTTACATTCTCATGGTAAGTAAACTCCTTTACTAATTATAACACTTTATAATTCTTGTTTAGATTAGTAAACATCGCTGCTTAACTATCTCTTGCTTCAAAACCCAAAACTAACGCTTTTGATGATTTTGTTAAGGATAACCAAACTAAGTAGTAAAATTCGCAATTTTACCTTATCTCCCAAAATTAATGATAATACCCTGCGGAGGCATGACCTATTACTATTAATTAAGGGTTAATAAGCACTTTATGTTTGGAAAAGCTAACCTTAATATTTGCGGGACCTAAGTTTATTATGTTGTTATGAATTAGTGAACTCTAGCGCATCAACAAACAACATACAATAAACTTATAAGCATTTTAAATAATAATAAAATGCGAAAATAAATGATCTAGTATGGCCCCTAATCCTAAGAACTAAGCATCAATGGCTCCTTCTTGGATTTTTCATGGATCTCCATCCATCTTAGCCATGGGCCTTCTCTTGACGGGCTCGTCTTTGGATTACATAAGTATCAAAATTATTTAAATAATAACTAAATTAAACAAATTACAAAAATACTTAACGATACGCAGATCGTATTTAAAATTACAAGAATACATCACGATACGCAGATCGTATTTTCTAACTTAATTTGGGCCATACGAGTCATACATAGCAATTATATCAAAATATTAAAGCCACATAATAATATCACATATTATTCTTGCCATCAATCAAAATATCAAATATTCTTAATTATAGCAAGTAGATAAAAAATTTAAGTAATTCCTAACCACCTAAAGATTCTATCCTAGAAAATCTAGCATATTAATTTTAATTAGATTAAAGAATCAAATTATGAAATGAATTTATGACCCAGTCAAAATAACATAATTAATATAATTGGAATTTGCTTAATCTTCTCAAAATTCTGTTTTACAAAATTTCAAACAAAATTTATTCAAGATACTGCTTCCCATTTTTACGGATGCCAGTTTAACACAAGAGAAAAAAAAATTAAAATATTGAAAAAACAGCCGTGGAGGCCACGACCGGACCCAGGAAGACAAAGGGTCGCGGTCCCAACTCCACGCCAACATACACGGCGAGAAATCGGCCACCCACGCTGCGACTTCACCGAACTCGCCGCAACCCATCTCGAGCCGACGCCGCAACAACCTCGCGGCGCCAAAGAAGCGCCAAGAAGACGCCGCTGCACACGTCGAACGTGCTTCGCAGCGTGGTGGCCGCCTCCACCGGCCTTCGCCGATCGCCAAAGATATCAGTCAATCCCTTGCCGACGTCCGGACGGCGGACCACCGGAAGCGGTCACCGATCGTGGTCGCTCCTCTTCCTCGCTCCTTATTTTTTTTAATTTATTTATTTATTAAAGGAAATTAAAATTACAACATTTGCAAAATTAATTTAGTGATCTTAATTAAATTAAACATAAACCCTTTTATGCCTAATTCAGAAAATTAAATCAAAATCTCCATTTTAATTAATTTTAGGGTTATTCACATAAATTAATCTCTAATTCATATAAAACTCTTTTCACATGAATTAATTTTCATACATAAACAAATTTAAACATGAAAATCAGATTAATAATATGAACTTAATATTCGAAATAAAATCAGAATTTAAATTTCGAAAATTAGGGTTGAATTTTCAAAAATTCGGCCACTCTATATTGAAAAATTAAGCAATTAAATCTCCATTTAATCAATTCCAATTAATTATTCATTCCATAATTCAATTCCTCCCCTTAATCAAATTAAAATTAGTCATGAACACATCAAAATAAATATAATTATTATGACCAAAAAAATTATATGCAAGAGGCTAAAACTGATACCACTGTAGGATTATAAGTACTCTAAGCGGAATTTCATGAATCACATTCATAAGCACTTAAAACAGGATCTCATGCATAAACATTCAAGGATCACATAATAATTAAGAATTAACCTATGACGCGTGATTTCCACAAAGCTCTTCGAGATCCGGAGATAGAACCGCAATTGAGATTCCTCTACTAGGTCCACGAATCCAGATCAATGCTCCACCAATGCTAGTTGGAAGGAAGATGGACTCTTCTATTTCTTGGAGCAGTATTACGTAACTTTGAAAGATAGAGAAAAGAGGAGAGAGAAAATAATGAGAGAATAAAACTGACTGCTTTATTTTCTCACCCACACCTAATTATAGGAACTAATTAGGTTAGGAGTCCTCCCCTTTTCTACCTCCTTGGCCGGCCACTCCTAGAGTCCTACATGGGCTCTAGGTCATTCTTTTTATCGATCCGGATTGTGTAAGTGTGACCTTCTAGGATCCATCTAATCGAGCCGGGTTTATTATTTACTAAACCTCAAGTTCTATAAAGATCTCTACAGCGTATAGGCACCCAATTTAATGAATTTATTATCTCCATAATATGATCCACGTTATATTTAGTAATTGCATTAGAGTCAAGGACACAATTCCTTCATCATCGCCATCTCCTTCCGTCGTCGGAGCCTCACCGGCGATTCGCGGCGTTGTCTTGCCGCTGCTGCCGCTGAATTTGTTGTTCCTGCTGCCATAATTTTTTTCTCTCCCCTGCTCGCGTTTTCTCTCTCCTCGGTTGTCTTGTTCTGGTCTTGTTCTTCCTCCTCTATTCGTGTTCTGCCACCGCGGTGCTGTCGTTGTTGGTTGGTTGTCGTTGCTGCAGCTCTTTCTCTCTCCTCTATCGCGGTGCTGTTGGTGGTGGTTCTCGTCGCCTTATCGTTGCTACTGCTATTTTGTTGGTTGTTCGGCCAAATACCAAGCTACTTTTTCCCCCTACTTGTGTCGTGAGTTGTGTTGATGATGATGATGATGATGATGATGATGATGATGATGTTGTTGTTGTATTGTTGTTTTGATGTGTGGCTATGTACTGTTGTTGTGCTGTAGTTGTTTTCAATTCTAAGAGCACCCAAGTATTAATTTGATTCTTTGCAATATAAAATCAGTTGTAGTATAGTTGGGTCTTGTAGCCTTAGTGAATTAGATCAATTTTACCTACAAATAATTTGCAAATTAATTCATGTTGAAGTAAGTAAATGAGAAGTCAAGTTGGGTCGGTGTTTGATATTTCAGTCGAGATTTCTTAGTTCCGTTTTACGTATGTGGTTTGGAGTTCGGTTTATTAGAATTGAAATCTAGGAAATGATGTTATAAGTTCTAAGCTATACTTATTAAATAATTTCACCAGTGTTCCTTATCCTAGTTATATTGAATAGTACCAATTGAATATATTAGTTTGTATTAGCTAATGTTACGAAAGGGATTTGAGACAACTTACAAGGATATCAATCTATAATTGATGTCTATTGACTAACTTATATAATGAGAATTGGATCAATAAAGGTAGTTAGTTTGATGAAGGATGAATTGGAATGATATGAGTTATTAAGAGATAGTCCAAGTATCTTTAGTTCTACTATTGATAGAAATCAAGTTATCAATAAGTATGGTAGTAATTCAAGTTTATTGTTGAGTTATAAGCTAAAAGGGTAGCAATGATAGTTCTCCATTGTGACATGTTCATTAGTTATGGTAGAGATTACATAATTGCGTTAATAATATTAAGAGTGTTAGAAATAGTCTAAAAATCATGGACTTGATTATCGAGGTTTGTCTAGAAAGAAATTTGAGTTTAATATCTTTGTTTATTATTCACTTACGTAAGTTAGTACGTGAATTCAACTACGTAAGTAAGTATAAGTTCATGAGTTACTTAAAAGAAGCTTCAGTTATTTAATTGAGTGGTTTATTAATTGGTTATGAGGTAGAGGCACTCCACATAATTACGATTTTGATATGTGAATAGTTCGTTATTGATTATGTTAATTGGAATTCGACTAATGGTGTAGTATGAGTCATAAATAATTGTTTTCATTAATCGGGTTGATCAATGAACCTCGAGTTGTGGAGTTAAGTTAACTCTCCATAGTTAATTCTAAGTGAGAGACATATTGAGTGTATCGTTGGTGTTCGATAATTGTTATTATCATTATTGAGATGAGTCTACATCGATATTTGTGAAGTGGAAAAGAATATAAACTTTTTATATGGAAGAGTATGAATTACACGTAAGTGGTTTAGTAATTCAAGTTAGTTAATTCTAACTCTGGGACCCTTTTGTCTTTATGATGGATGTGTTGTTGAATATGATTAACTATTAGTTGTTGTGATTCATAAGTTTTATGATTGGAATTGGAATTGGAATTCGATTGGACATAAATGCATAAATATATTGAACTTGAAATACATATGAAGGTACTATAATATATGAGAGTAGTTATCTAAAGTTAAGTCTTCTAATATGATTGGTTGCTCAAAAGATGTCAAGAATTACTAATACTATTAGATGAGTTATATGAATGATCTGATTGAGTTTTGAATGATCACCGAAAGTTATCTAAAGGGGAAAGTAGCCTCGTCTGAGTCGACGGATGAGGTGATACAAACAGTACCCCATGGACTGTGAACCTTGGGGGGCCCCACAAGAAAATCTTCCCATTGCTATGTGGGGCGATAATCGGGCGATATATCAGGTAATGTGAAACCTGTAGATGGCTTATTGAATCAGCGGAAAAATGCACTCCGGACTAGTCACGGTTATTGGCCAAAAGTAAAGCGAATGGTTGGGTGACGACCCCCACTGTCGAAGTGTAAGCTTTGTCTCCTCCGCCGTGTTCTCTTTCCCCTGATTAAAAGAAAGTTATCTCTTTTTATGAAAGTTATTTTGATTTTGGATTCCCGATAAGGAATCGTATCATGGTAAGTTGTTTCGGTAATGGATTCCCGATAAGGAATCATATCAGGTAAGGTAATGAATGTTTATTCATTTCTTGAATGTGAATATTGATATTGGTTTCCTGGTAAGGAAGCATATCATGGTAAGAAGTGATGATACTGGATTCCAGATAAGGAATCATATTTGACATCAGATTCCTGATAAGGAATCATATCATGAAATGTTGTCCTGTTATTTTATTCCTGATAAGGAATTATTTATAAAGTATAGGAAAATGATAGATAATGTATTCGAAAACATAAGCTTGGATTTCTGATAAGGAGTCGATTAAAGAAAATGAAGTATGTTAATTATCTCAGAGTTGGCAAACTTAGTTTCCTGATAAGGAGCAGTGATATACTTAAAAGACTAATTAAATAAAGATATATGAAATATGTCTCTGTTGTGATTGCGTGGAAGTGACCGTGCTGCAATTGTTGTTATGTGAATGATGGTGTAATAGAAAAGAAATAATCGGATAAAGATATGATATGTATGTGGTGAACAGGAGTTGATGTGATGCGTGTTATGATAGTGTGACTGTTGTGATTATGTTGACTGTTGATTCTTTTTCAAGTAAAAACCACCAAAGCATGTGTTAACCCTATTTACGGGTTTAGTACTCAGCTTTGCTGATGTGTATGTTGTTTTGTTATTTCTGTGGCCTATCACTTGGTGGGTGGCAGTATCTTAAATGTTTCAGGTTGAAGACATAAGTTAATATTTTGCAAGTTGAAGCTGATACGAGCTGGAGCAGTGTTATATTTGATTTCGAAGTGAGGACGCTTGACTTTGTAATAGTTAGTTATCAACCATTTAATTAAATTTTATATATTTAAGAGACGTTAGTGCTCCTGATTCTCTGTTGGTTATTGCTCTGCGAAAGCATTGAGGTTGTTGAGTTTTGGAAGTATTTTACTAATTGAAACTGTAACATGTTTAAATTATTTCCCGCTTTAGGGTTGTCCTATTTTCAAAGGAAACTCCGTCGGAATTTCTAATGAAATTTATTAAAATAAAGTCTGAGAATCAGGCGTTGTTATAATAGTTTATTAAATTGAATAGAGTTGGGATTTGAGTTCCACACTCTCCGATGTAGTTCGGTGAGTGTGATGGTAATAGTTCGGGTTAACTCGACCAGAGACTCTTCTACTGTGCTTAATTATCTGTAAGCTGGTCGGGAGAATCCGAGCTGTTACATTTGGGCTGGGTCATTTATTTTTTTGGGTAACGGGAGCACTTTATTAAAATTGAGTATTAATAAAGTTTAATACAAATCAAGGGGAAGAAGTAGTAGTTGGCACTAAAGGCCCAAAATTACAACACAAGCATAACTGTTCAAAAGTAATATCATCACGCACAATGTTCATTTCCTCCCAAGGTGGTTTGGAAAACTGGAGGAAGACGTTGGTCTCCATGCTCCCCTTTCTAACTGCTCTTGCTAATATATATATATCCCTGATATGCTCCCTGTTAGTTTTTTGTACTAGCTTCACCCATCCTTCCTGCAATAACTCCCTGCATACAGTTGTGATATTAGTATATCTATCTCTTATCCTAGCATTGCCACTGATATTATCCACAGCTATCATAGAATCCGATAATATGATACATCCCTTTCATTTTCTTCTTTTGGCCCAACCCAAAGTTTCCTTGATAGCTATCATTTCAGCAATAGTGGAATCATTACTAACAATACTCCCACAAATGCCTTCAATCCATGCGCCCGAGTTGTCCCTGCATATTGCTCCCATTCCTGCACGGAGGGAAGCATGGCAAAAAGATGCATCTACCAAGATAGTAAAGGAGTGGTTCTGGGAGGATTCAATGATTTGGGTGTTTAGTGGGGTTAGCAGGGGTCCAGGTGTTAAGCAAGAGAATTCTACTGCAAGAAATATAGTGTTTCACAAATTGATCAATTTTCATATCCTTATGATTAAAAACCCATTGATTCATTCTAATTCATATTCTCTAACACACAAATGAAAATAGAGTTGCCAAGGGGATATTAAATTGGTCTTTCATAGGTCTAGGGGAGATGACATTTTCCAGAAGCCAAGTGTTAAAGTCCATGCTAAAAAAATAGGGTGGAGGGGTGCACTTGTTCCAAACCTCAAGGGCTCTAGCGCAAACTCAAAGGACATGTTCACCAGATTCCTCTATAGTATGACAGAAGGGGCAATTATGATTATCATACACTCTTGTTTTGCAAAGTGCTAACTTGATTGGGGTACAATCCCACAAGCAAGCCCAAAGGAAGTTCTGAATTTTAGGGTGGCAAGGAGCAGTCCATATCCTATCCCAGTTTAAACCCTGAGATTGGGTGGGAGACAACCCCTGCTGCCACTCATCTTTATAAATCTTCTTAGAGTCAAAGAATTTACCTTTTGCCACCCAATAAACTAGAGTATCCTCTTGATCCTGGTGCAGGGTTAATTTGGTGATGGGTCATATATTTGCTATTCGCATCTTATTATACACTTTAAAAATGTATGTAACTTACTTTATAGAATGGATGTAATGTGTTTAATTTTTCAAATTTCAATTCTGAGAAAACATTGTGATCAAACCTAAATTGAGAAAAAAATTAATATAATAATTGGTTGTACCGAACAGGATAAGGACTCAAGAAATTAAAAAAGTTTCGGACTAGACTGGACTGGACTCAAAAAAATTGGTGAGCATTTGCACTCAATTCTTTTTTTGGTGAAATGTAAGATAAAATTTACTTTTTCAGAAGATGGCAATATTGCAAGCAATGTAGCTAAAGAAGTTGAATCACACAAGGGAGGGGGAGAACCTTCCATCTTGAATGGATAGAGTCCTCTGCTGGAATGTAAGAGGACTCAATAGCACCAGGAAGCAGTTGGAAGTGAAGAATTATGTTCACAAGACTGCATCTGCTGTTGTTGGCCTCTTAGAGACCAAGGTAAAAGCTTAAAACCTTGGTAGAGTTTATCAAAATATATTTAGTGGGTAGTGCTTTACTTCTAATTCATGCTTCAATGATAGAGGTAGGATTTTAATAGCATGGAAACCTAATAGTTTTAATTTGAACATTTGTAAATGCTCTGAGCAGTTTATTCATTGTTACATTAAGCCTGTGAGTGGAAGTCTGGGTTTCCATGTTACTTTCATTTATGGATTTAATGAAAGAAGTAGAAGTTTGGCTTTATGGGATGAGTTGAAGGCTATTAATACTGCTGACCCATGGCTATTATGTGGGGATTTTAGTTGTGTAATCAGTACTGAGGAGAGAATAAGTGCTCCTGTAAGGGAAGCAGAAATGGTAGATTTGACAGAATGCATGATATTTTGTGTATTGCAAGATATAAAATGTTCTGGTAACTTCTATACTTGGAACAACAAACAGGAAGGCAGCCATAGAGTATTTTCCAAGCTTGATAGGATGATTGCAAATCAGGCATGGACAGATGGTTTTCCTTCAGCTGAAGTCTCCTTTCAGAATGAAGGTGCTTTTGATCATACACCTGCCTTATTGGCTGTTTATCCAGTTGATAATACTGGTAAGAAACCTTTCAAGTACTTCACCATGTGGAGGAACTCTCCTAAGTTCCTGGACATTATCAGGAGAGTTTGGAGCACTAAAATACAGGATACAAAGATGTATCAAGTTATGAAGAAATTAAAGGCTATTAAAGCAGAGCTGAAACTGTTGAATAGGGAAGGCTATTCTGATATTCAAGCAGCAAACATACAAGCCTATAACAACATGATGAGTGCTCAACAAAAGATGCATGAAAACCCAAGGGATATGCAGTATGCTGAGGAGGAATTAGTAGCTACTCTAATATAAACATCAGGCTTATGTGGAATTTCTTTCACAAAAAGCCAAAGCCAGTTGGATCAAGGATGGAGATGAGAACACATCCTTGTTCCATCAGAGTATAAGAGCTAGGAGAATGCAGAATCAGATATACAGTATATATGATGTTGCTGGTACATGGTGTGATGATAAAAATTTTGTCACTTAAGCCTTCTTAACATATTACCAAACACTTCTTGGTGGTAATGTTACAGACAAGAAGCCAGTCATACAGTAGATAATTCAGGAGGGTCCTGTTATCACAGATGAACATAGGGCTATTGTAACTGCTTCCTATACTGTGGAGGAGATTAAAAAAGCTTTATTCTCAATCCCAGGATGTAAAGCACCAGGCACAGATGGTTTTGGCTCCTATTTCTACAGAGATGCATGGACTTTCATTAGAGATAAAGTGGTTGCTGCTGTCTTGGATGCACTCCAAAGTGGAAGAATCTTGAAAGAGGTAAATAATAGTGTAATTACATTAATTTCCAAGACTAAATGCCCTAAAAATGTTACAGAATTTAGATCAATCTCATGTTGTTACACATTATATAAATGTGTTACTAAGGTCTTATGTAATAGATTAAGGGAGGTGTTACCTGATTTGATCATGGAAAATCAGGGTGGATTTGTCCATGGGAGATATATAATACATAATATCATGGTGATTCAAGATTTAGTTAAACACTATGGTAGGAAACAAGTTCAACCTAATTGTTTACTAAAGATTGATTTACAAAAGGCATATGACACGGTTAATTCGGATTTTCTTAGGGAAATGCTAGATGCTTTAGGCTTTCCATTACAGTTTAGAGTGTTGATTATGGAATGTGTAACAACACCTAAATTTTCATTGATGATAAATGTAGTTATGAAAGGATTTTTTAGTTCCACTAGAGGACTGAGACAAGAGGACCCAATTTCCCCTCTTCTCTTTGTTCTTTGTATGGAACTTGCTAGATTGTTGACTAAGCTGGGAGAGTTTGAACAATTTCATTATCATCTAAGGTGTAAGGAAGTGAAGCTTACACACATGTGTTTTGCTGATGACTTGATTATGTGCTGCAAAAGGAGAGTTTGCTTATGCTTATTTACTTTTGAGAGCTTTTAAGCTATTTTCTGATACCACTGGGTTGAAAGTAAATGTAGATAAATCTGCCATATATACATGTGGAATGAGCAACAGAGAACAACAAAGAATTGTAGATGTATCTGGGTTCACACACCAAACTCTACCATTCAAATATTTGGGTGTTCCGATCTGTGCAAAGAGAATCAATGCAACACAATGTGAAGCTTTGATAAAAAAAATGATAGCCAGGATAAGAATATGGAGTTCTAGGAATTTGTCATACACAGCCAGGATACAATTGATTAATTCAGTTCTGGTGAGTCTTCATCAATATTGGGCTCAAGTGTTTGTGCTAACTCAGCAAGTTTTGAAGAGAATTACTCAGATCTGTAGGTCTTTCCTATGGAGTGGGCAATATTTCACTCTTAAATCAGGGAATGTTGCATGTGACAGGATCTGCACTCCCAAGAATACAGGATGTTTGGAATTCAGGGATGTGTTCAAGTGGAACATAGCCTGTCTTGCCAAGTATGTATGGGCCATTTCAACAAAACAGGATAGTGTTTGGTTGAAATGGGTACATTCTGTATATATTAAAAATGATGATTGGTGGGGATATGTTCCTAAATCAAGTTCTAGCTGGTATTGGAAGGAAATATGCCAAGTTAAGGAAACTCAGGCTGACTTTAACAACATGTCCTACTACTCTGTGAAGGTTGTGTATGACAAGCTGGTTGATGGACAAGTAAGAATTACTAGGGATAAAACAGTTAGGAATAGGTTAAATCTACCTAAACATAGATTTATCCTATGTTTAGCTATACATGAGAGGTTACAGACCACAGCAAGGCTGGCAACAATTGGAGTAAGCAGCAGTGACTTATGTCTACTTTGTGCACAATCAAGAGGAGATCATCAACATTTATTTTTTAGATGCCAATTTAGCTCAGCTTGTTTGAAGCATCTTAAAACCTGGATGAAATGCTCAGCTCAATCTGAAGATTTGCAGCACTTGATTAGATGGACTCAGAATAGCAGAAGAACTAAATTTCAGAAACAAGTGTTTCTAGCAGGAGTTGCAGCATTGGTATACCTGATCTGGCAGAGTAGAAATAAGGTATATTGGGAACAATGTGTGACTAATATCACTATAATTTGTAAACAAATAGAGAGCATTGTTAAAGCAAGAGTAAGTGCAGTGTTACCTCAAAAACTTTCGAGGAAGGATAGTAACTGGTTTTCACAGTTTATAAATGGGAGTAGCTACTTTGTAGTGCTTGTAAGTTAGATGCTTTGTACTAGTCTTAGGGTGAGGGAGTCCAACATAGTTGGTTTGCCTCCCCTTTTATTGGTTTAGGCTGTAAATGGTGGTTTCTTCTATCAAATTTCTTACTTGCTTAGCAAAAAAATAAGATAAAATTTACCAAAAGTAAGGGAAATCCCTTGTCAACATTTACATACAAAGCATATAGCAGTACATAACATTGCTACTGCACAACCAACTCATCTATTACAAACTAAGACAAGTGAATCAAACTAAGCAATTTCCTCACTAGACCATTTAGTACTAATCTTCTTTCTAATAATTCTACAACAAACCTCCTTATGAATAGTACTAATTCTACAATAAACCTCCTTCTGAATAGTACTAATTCTACAACAAACCTCCTTCTGAATAGCATGATTCCTGGCTAATTTGGACTCACTTTATTCAGTCAAAAAAAACTTTGGACTAAATTTTGATTTGACAAAGTCCAATTCAATCCAATCAACTTACACCCCTACAATTAATGAAATAATTATAATAATTTTAACACATTAATAATAACCCGTGCATCACACAAGCATTAAAACTAGTGGAATAATATTTTGTGAATTAAGAAGAAATAGTTATTCGATATGGTTGAGTCCTATTTGGCAATTAATGATTATCCTCTTCATAGTAAGGAAAACATTTGTGGAATTCAAGTATCAATTAGAGGAATGAGATTATGGATTATAGGAGAGAGACGGGAGAACTAAAGCTATATTTGGGGGATGAGTAAAGGTGCACATTGTCCCTCCATCTTATAAAATAAATCGTGTTTGTTTGGTTTTAAGATGATGAGTGTTTTTGGTATGAATCATATGTAATGAAAATTTGTCATAAACCACCTTTTATAAACACTTTTTTTTTTTATCATAAACTACCTTAAAAAAAATGGAAACGCAATCACCTTTTGTTCTTTTTTTCATGGGGGGAAGCCACCACTTGCCGTGATCCAATGGTTGACTCAACTTTTCCGGCATTGACCATCACGTACAACGCACGTGAGGTGAGTAAGTTGCACCCCTTTTTTTTCCAGATTTTCCCTCATTTCTTCCTCCTTCACTCCCTCTCCCCTCGATTCTCGATTAAATCTCCTTCTTCTTCTTCCTCATTCACTCTTTCAAAGGTTCATGTAATTTTTCGAAGTTTTTTCTGGGAATTTTTCTCTCAATTCAATCAAGTTTTTCTTTCTAGGTTTTTTTGTTATTCTATGTTCAATTAATTGCATTTTTCTAGGCATTTATTTCTCAATTAAATGAATTTTCTGGGACTCTTGTGTTTTTTCGTCTTAATTCTTTTGTCATTTTTGCATAGGATTTTGTTTTTTTGTTTAGTATCTCTCACTAAAATGCAATTTTTCTGGGTTTTTTCCTCGCAGTTGAATGAAGATCTTTTTTCTAGGGAATTTGATCGTTTCTTTCAATTGAATTGCATCTTTTAGTGGAATTATTTTCTCTCCATCAGATAAAGTTTATGGAATTTTTGTTGGTGAAAGATTGGATCAATTTTTTTCCTGGTCAAGTATAATTGATAGATGAATCAATTTTATCTGGGAATTAAACTTTTTTCCTAACTATTACATTACATAATTAGAATTATGAATGTTATCGCAGCAAAAGATGAAAGAGGAAATAGTGAAGACACAGAAGTTGTGAGGGGAATGGAAAATGGGTCTGCTTGGTGCAAACTTTTGAGATAGCTTTTAGTTTTTTTGACTCAGCCAAATCACTAATTAAGAATATATAGGAGTGTTGGGTTAGGTAGTGGTATGAGTAGCTTTTAGTGGTAGATGTAGTGTTTTGGTAGTGTTTGTCAAAAGCTGCAATTTGTACCTTTTGGAGTAGTGCTTAGTGGTGTATAAACTTTATATTAAAGTTTCTTTGAGTTTTTGACTAGTTATTTGTAAACAACTACTTTGAGAGCTTCTTTTACCAAACATCAATATATTATATCGCTACTTTTTGACAGCTAACAGCGAAAAGCTACACACCGACCACTGACAGTTACCAGCATAGCTAACAGCTACTCTCACAACTAAAATCTACCACCACAACTACTATTGTCGAACACGCTAATGTGGATGTGTAACTGAATTTACGATTGCTCTTTCGTACAACTGACAATAGAGTTATTGGACTCAATACAATACCGAAACAAGGTCAAAAACAAAAACTTGATTGAATTGGAGTTGTGAACCTTTTAAAGAGTGAATGAGGAGGAAGAAGATGTGAAGATTGGACTATCTTATAAGTTGCGTGGATTTAGATATCCGAGTTTTTATATTTTGAATTTAATAAGCATTACTTAGCGAAGCTAATTATTCCGGATATCACTCCTGTAAATGACATAAAAGAAGTGTCATCCTACAACACTGTTGTGTACAAGTTTGAACAATATATACAACTTTTTCTTAGTCTTCTTCTCTTGAGAATCCTTTTGCAACTAAATTACCAAACATGAATATGATTTGAGTCGTATTTTTGAATTCTCTTTGGCACTCTACGAATGCTCTAGAGTTGATTGCAAAAATTTCTTCCTAATTATATCTTAAACTAAGGCTATGTATTTTTGAAATGAATTGAACTGAAAATAGTTTGTCTAAATAGAACTGAACTTAATTGGTCTGGTCTGAACGAATTAAATTACACTTGCGATAGCAAACTAACTGCACTTAACTTAACTTAAACGGAACTGAACTGAATTACCATTAATTTAGTCCAAAAAAATAGAGCCTTAGTCTGCTGAGACTTGGAGCTTTTATCTTATCAATGATTTATAATATGAAGCTCCTATACTATTGTTGGGTTAAGATGGCCCAAATTCCATTAGCCCACAAGTTAACGTTGTGTATACCATAAACTACCAAACTTTGGTAGTATGAGGACCAAAATTTTATTTGAGATCATGATTTCTCATGATTCCACTAGAATATATCAACACATCAACACAAGAAGCCACATACATACTAAGCCTTCCTACCATATTAACCCTCCTTCCTTATAACCCACCTTGTATTATTAATCCACTATTCTTATTTGTAGTACTCCTTTTGTGAGTTTCATACTATAGTGAGAGTTTTATTGTATACTTACCCTAACAATATTTAGGGTTCTTGTACTCTCCTATCTTCATATAGTGGATTTTGGGTATTCGTCGTCCGTGGGTTTTTTTGCCTCTATTTGAGAATTTTTCCCACGTTAAATTGTGTGTCCATCTTTTACTACTTTTCTTGCCACATATTTCCAACTCCAATTATTTTTCTCAATCTCTACCTCTTTAATTTGCTTCCGCTACGCACTCACAACCCTAACAACTATTTTAGTATTTTTATGAAACCATATGCGAGGATCTTGCACATATGTATCAAAGTGTACTATCGATAATATGATCTTTTTGTATTCAAGAATTTGTGAATGAAAATGGTATTTTAAATATGAGATTTTGAATATACATGATTATGAACTTTGATAACTATGTATTTGAGTTCCAAAAATATGAATTTGTACAAATTATGAATGAGTATTGTGACTCTTCTTTTATGAGGGGAAGAAGTTGAGTATACAGTGATGAACAACAATATATGAATATGTATGTGGGTGAATTATGTGTGCAGTATTCAGAACTATGGATTATGTGATTATATCGGGATATGTCCAAAAAGTCTTGCAAGGCGCAAGCAGTATGCGATTATTTTCCTGTTACCCTACAGATTCAATTTGTGGATATATTTATAAAAGTAATCTCATGTAAGATATCGGCATCCTACATTTTCAAACAATTATTTGATTACGTTAGTTTATGAAAAGTTCGGCATCCTACAGAAGTTGATTATTGAAATAAGGTATCTTCTTGATAACTCTGAAGTATGTTTGGGCATCTATGTATATTGTATATTGAGTTGTATGAAACTATATTTTCGATTGAGTTGTTAGATATGAAAGGATTATGTTTACGTAAGTAAAAATAATAACAAGTAGGAACTTTTGACACACTTCGAGTTATATCAAATTTTATGTCTTATTTTTGGAAGATCAGATTAATTAAAGATATTTGTGATTTATTCTAGATTGCTTAACGGGAAATTCTTGAGATTGTTTCAATATATAAGAATCGGTTTTTCTAATTTATGCACTTAGTGCATACATTTATCTATTTGTTTTTAGCTTTATGCAACAAAATTGCTAAATATAACATAGTTAATTAAAGATATCATTCTCATAATTGATATCTAATTCCTATTACGAGAATAATATCTTTTATTAAGTATACCATATTTATCAAATTTGTTGAATAAAGCTACAAGTAAATAGCTAAAGCTATACACTAGGTGCATAGGTTAGAAAAACCCTATAAGAATTATGAGCATACGAGGTTGTTTATTAAGTTCATACATTATATCCTCTTTTGTTATTTTTAATTGTATTATCGTATGAAAAACTTATTACAATGTTGAATTTATTATCTTTTGAAAATGGGTAAAACTAAATATGCTTTAAGGTACCAAAAATGAATTTTTTGTTGGACAGTGTGCTATGCTGATTTTATTCTGGGAACTTGCCCTGGTGGGCAAGGGGCGGTTCTTGGGAGGTGCAGGATGGGCAACCGCACAGGGCACGGTACTAGAAGGGCCCCGAAATTTGTTCTTAACCTTGTACTACCAATATACTAGCAGAAAAATAAAGTGGATTAATTAGTAAGACAATGAGTTTGCAAACAACTGTTAATTAAAAAGTTTGATTCTTGGTGAGTGTGAGTTTTGTGCAAAATATTCATTTTTAAGCTTTACCTTTCTTTCTTTAATTTGTGACTTTATGAGACAGAAAAAGCATTCAATGTTGACTCTTAGTCTTATTCATCAAAACTACTCTACAGTTCCTTTGCCCTAAATTCTCCAGATTAATTCTTCCCCATTATCCTTTTAAATTCTGTAAACCCAAATCCTTCACTTCTATCTCCAAATTCTATTTATCATGAGTAAAAGGTCCAAAATTAAAAATTTGAACAGGGCCTCGATAATAGTAGTCTTACCCTTGCTGGTAGGGAAATAGATGTTAGTGCCTTGCAAGTATCAAGTGTTGTCAAGGATAAATCAAGGATTAGGAATATGGAAAGAAAGATGCATGTGAGATGTTCGAGTGAATATGATGGTCAACCAATAATGATGTGTGTGATTTCTTATTGTGTTATTGTAGATCTAGTTTAAGAAAATTTGTATTTGCAGTTATTTAAATATTTTAGGTTTGTGGGCCTTCCCATAGGTCCAGGATCATATTTGAGATTATGTTTCCGCTACAAGTTAATAGTTAATCGAGGTTTATTTATTGTTAATTGGGTTGTATTACTGTAGTATGACTAGTTAGCTCGCATGAGCGAGCTATATATTACAAAAAAGTTACGCAATTTACTTATAAGGTATAAAGATAAGTTTCAATCTTTTGCCTAAATCTCTCTCCTAATGTGTATTTTTTTTTATCTTTCCTACTTTTACTGTGCACGTTTGTAAATGCAATTCTTTGAATTAAATATCTTTCACTACAGCAAATTAATAAAAAGTATTATAACAATTTAATTTTGATAAAGTACTCATTTAGACGAATCAACCCCATACAACTAAATTTCTTATATATTGAGAAGAATTTAAAAGATTATCTCTAATTATAAATAATATAAAGTTTCTAAGTGAAAAAATAATTAAATGTGAAGGAAGTAATAACCAGAAAATCCAAGACGGTCACATTTTCCTTTTTGTTTTTATGTGCTCAATCCACATGCTTTTAGTTATGGTGTAGACAAGAGCATCAAGTCTTTCTAATTATCTGTTCGACAACAAACCATTTACCAACTAGCCTCTTTTCTTTCCCTAGCTTCTACAGTTCCACTTGGCAATTACCCCCCTTCATTCCACTATTTATATCATTCTTCAACAAACCATCCCCCAATCGATTCGTTAAATACTTTCTCCATTCTCTTTTTTTTTTACTTAATTTTCGTAGTTTGATTGATTAATAAATAAAGTGGATACGGAAAAAATGTTGCATGCACGTCGGGGTTCGTGTAACAATAAAGTTACATTTCGTTAAAAAATTTACCTTCATACTAATAGTAGTAAAATTATCTGATATACAAACAATCATCCCGTTAGTCTTCGGAATGGCGAATCTGTTGTAGCTACTCAAGTATGTTTAGTTTGATTGTCAAATACCATTAATTTCTCTGATGTTGTTTATGTTCCTCAGTTGAGTTGTAATTTACTTACTGTCTCTCAATTATCAGAATTTACAGTGTATTGTCCAATTTAATTCTTCTTTGTCTTTTATATAGAACTAAATGAGGACACTGATTGGAACGAGTACTAGGAAAGATGAACTTTACTAAATCAGTGATACGGATTAGGTGCAACATGTCTCAGTTGATGGATCTTCTTCGCCATTGGAATTGTGGCATAGGCGATGGGTTATCCATTTGAAAAAGTAGTGAAATTACTTTCTCCTATTAAAATTATAAAGGTTGCTTAGGTTGTTTAAATAAAGGGTGCAAATTGTCTTTTCATGTTAAACACCCTAGGGACAGATTTTCTATTAGTGATAATAAAGCATCTTGACTTTTTGAGAAAATACAAGGGTTCTTACAGACATGTTTCCTCTTGTGGTGCTTGTTAATTTTAACTATTGTTGGTGACTATCACAAGCTGTGTGGATTTACTTACTTGTTGATAAAGTTGATTTGTGACTATGATTGATCGTCAGTATTCTCAAAAAATAAAAGTGGTTCAAAGTAATAATGACGCTGAATTCAATTGTTTATTTAATTTGACTATTTCAATGCCACTTGAATTAATTTTCAAGCCTTGTGAGTGGGTACCTCTTAGCAAAACGGGCAAGTGGAGAAAAAACATAAACATATTTTGAATGTAGGTCGTGCATTGCGTCTTCAGTCACAATTTTCGGGGTGAACGCGTTCTTACAACTACTCACCTAATAAATAGAACCCCCTCTTCTATGCTTGCCAACAAAAGTCCTTTTGAACTACTTTTCGGTAAACCACCTTCCATGATGCCATTAGAGTTTTTGGAAGCCTTTTCTTTGCTTATAATAAGAAAACTAAGGGGGATATATTTACTAATAGAAGTTGGAAGTATGTTTTTACGGGATATCCAAATGATAAGAAAGGATGAAAAGTGTTTGATCTTGATACTCATGAACTTTTTGTGTCACGGGATGCTAAATCCTTCCCACTTATGATTCCATGGTTGTTGATTTTGATGAATTTACTCCCTTACCTTCTCCGCATAATTCGCTCATTCCTTAACCCACTACTACAATACCCACAGACTACCTCACACAAGCCTAACCTACTCTCCTCCTAAAACTCCTCTTTCCTCTACTACTAAGCCCAACTCCCTTACCATCAGTCCGTCTGATTCTCCTTCACACCCGTCTAACCCCTCCAGCCCAAAGCAAAATGCCCATCCTGCCACGGGCCCGCTCCACCCACCGGACACGGCTCCCTTGCCTACTGAGGGATGATAAAACACTATCAGCTAGAGGGCACATTGCCCACTGTCATTGATAATTTTGTAATTTGTAAACCCATGTTTGTGTATCAAAAACACTTGTTCCTGATAAACCAACCCATGTTTATGTGTTTAAGACACTTGTAACTTACAAAACAACCCTTGTTGGTGTGAATTTAATCTAATTTTTGTCAAAAAGTAAGACTGTGATTTATGACAAAAAGTTAAAGTTGTCTCGATTTGTGCGTTTTCGCCAGCTTTTTCCCCAAAAAACTGCAGCTTTATTTTTATAAAAACCCATGTTTGTAGGTTTAAAACACTTGTTCATTATACATCAACACATGTTTGTGTATCTTATACACTTGTTATTTACAATTCAGCCTCTGTTTGTGTTTGTTAATATGGTAAAATTACAACATTATCCCTGATAGTGAGCAAGGTGCCCTCTAGTTGATAGTGTTTTATCATCCCTCCTTGCCTACTAGGGCTTCTGCTGGCCCGCCATTACCTAGCATTGACGCTACCACGACCTCTCCTTCACTTCTCCTACTACCACCAAAGTATTGGGTCGTGGTTTACGACAATAAATACCATTTGCCCTATTAAAAGATTTTGTCACTAATACTATTGCTGCAAAAGTCCATCTCCTCCAACTCCGTCTCCATTATATTTCTTGGGTACTCCATGCCCGCACACTATATAAATTGTGATAGTTTTACGGAAATCTTCTCGGGTACCCATTAGGTTTACCGTAATTTTCAAATTGCCCCTCACATTTGGGGAATTCCTCAGATATCCCTGAACTTTAACTTTATGCTCTAAATACCTTACTATAGATGGAGCCCTAACGTCGTTAGATTTTTCTCTCTCTCCTCCCACCATCCTCCATCAATGACTATCTAAACCTCTAAGCTTTCTCTCTCCTCCCACCTCTATGATGCCCTTCTCTCTCCTCCCATTCTTCATCTTCATCTTCCAGCCGCTGCTTATGCTGATCATTCCTTATTAACATACGCTCGAGGTGCGGTACAAATAAATGTCATGGTGTATGTTGATGACGTGATTATTTTTGGTAACGATTATGCTACTCTAAAGGTCTTTAAAGCTTGTCTAAGACTTCAAAATTAATGATCTTGGTTCTTCAATATATTTTCTTGGCATTGAAGTTGCTCAAAGTTTGCAGTCTCGCAGGGATTATTTCTTTGTGAGAGAAAATATATTTTTGATATTATTACTGAATGTGGCCTACTTGGCGGCAAACCATGTGCATTCCCACTTGAGCAAACCATCAGTTAGGTCTCACAGATGGCGAGCCTCTTCTAGATCCACCGGCATATTGGTGTGCCTTATTGGACGTCTACTTAACCTTGTTGTTACTCAGCCTGATCTTGCATATTCTCTCACAATTTTACATAATCCACTTGTCGAACATTAGGATGCAGCTTTGCGAGTCGTTAGATATCGCAAGGGCACACCTATTCTGGCATTATACTTCGTGCGGATTGCGATCTTTCTCTTGAGGGATGGTGTGACTCTAATATGGTTGCTTGTCCCATTATTCGCCGCTCGTTGACTGGTTGGATAGTTTTTCTTGGCTTCTCCTGTCTCTTGGAAAACTAAGAAACAACATACGGTTTCCCGCTCCTCTACTGAAGCGGAATATCGCTCAATGGTAGCTATTACTTGTGAACTAAAATGGTTGAAAGGTTTGCTTTTGAGTCTTGGCGTCCATCATCCGAAGGCCATTCATAGCAGCTATTTTGTGATAGTCAGTCTGCCATTCTTATTCCAAATAATTCAGTTTACATGAAATCACTAAACACATTGAAGTTTATCGTCACTTTGTTCGAATTGCTATACACGATGGCATTATTGCTCCTTCTTATGTCACGACTACAACACAGTTGGCGGATAGAAAAACAATTTGACACTTTACTGTCCAAGTTGGGCATTTTCTTTGAACTTGCTCCAGCTTGAGGGCGGTGTTAGGATAAAAATTAAGAAAGATAATATTTAAAGATATTGATCGTCTTAGGATAGGAAGTTTTCCTTATATTCTTTTCCTTCCTAAATTAGGTTACATACTTGTACTATAAATATTTTCATTATCAATAATTAGGCAAGTTTTTGTGCTCTCAACTTTATTTTCTCTTGATCAATAATATAAGCAAGTTTTTATGCTCTCAACTTAAACCTAACAGAGATCTTGTTAAATCCATGTCAATGTGCAGTTTCAAAATATAATTTTTTTTTGATAATTTTTATTAAGACATAATTAAAGATATTTATGGTTAAAGTTGTGCATTCGAGATCATGAAAAACTAAAGTGTTGCATTCTTTGTGGAGTGGAGGAAGTATAAGCAATGCTTAGTTGGAGTAGGGCATGAATTGGCCTATTATATACTAGCTTTTTATGCACGCGATGCGTGCAACGGTATTTTGGGCGTAACTATTACTTAGTAGTAAAACAAACCAAAAATGAAAGTTCGTATCGAATTTCACCTCCATTATGTGAATAAGAAAGATTGAAATATTTACAAGTAGTATTTAAAAACACTTCATGATTTTATGTAATATTGTTGTTTAACTTATAACTAAATGAGTAACTGATTAACGTTAGTTGTTTGTTAATAGTAAAAAAAAAAGATTGTAGCCCAAAGCCACCTGTATGCCAGTAACAAACCCACATAATTTTTCCCACCTACCCCATATAACTAACCACCCCACATACCCATATGATGAATGTCACGTATTTTTTCATCTAATCCTCCATATTTTAATCTTCCCACCTACAACCTTACATCTCCCCTTCCCTCAAAATATAAGAACGACTCATCTCCTTATTCTCAATATCTTTCATATTCACTTAAAAAGATTGAGATTTAATCAGATCTTATGGTTATTTTCACAGCAAACACCACATTAATTAATAGGCTTATCCTGGTGTCAAAATTAACCCCATCAACGCTCCATTGATTTTTGGGTAATTTTGGTCTTTGTTCTTGTGGGTCTTTTCGGGTTTTCATTTCGATCTAGGTGGTAATGTTGAAGAACGTTCATCGGGATGGGGTTAAAATTGGGGTTTATTTGGTTGACGAATTAAATAGACGACCTCAAATTTGAAGGTAATTCTTTACGTTTTATGTTCCTGATTTCGTCCCAAAAAATTCAATTGTCAACTATATTTCTCAAAGATCCGGTTACATTATGTTTGAACTTTTATTTGTGAAGATGTTTTTTTTTTTAAAATTCGTGGTTGAAGTTTAGAATTTGGAATTTGCAAAAATCCAATTACAATCCTAGTCGGTTCTTGAATCATCCCCTTATCCTTTTTCTTTCCCTTTGTTTTATTCAAGACTTCTTCTACTGCTTTGGCAAATTTTTTATGCAAAGTAATTAAATTAAATTTAAGCATAATTTATTGCGTAAAAGACCTTTTGCTTCTGGGTTTTTATGTATTCATAACAAATATCAATTTTGTACTAATGGTTTATAAGATTACATTTATATTTCGAAAACTTACTATTGAAAAGTTATTTTTATACACTTCTTTTTAATTATGAAATACTATTTTTTCAAAATCCAGATCCGGTTTTTATATTTCATTCCACGGACTACTAAAAGAAAATCAATTGTTTTCATCGGTTTTCAATTTTTTTATTTGTTTTGGCAAATTAATGTAATTTCTTTTTTAGTTTGATTTTTGTGTCATTGTTATTGTATTCGAAATTGATTTATATTTTATAATGCCTTTTTTTTGTTACAAAGATGTACTGATTTTTTTAATAATTATTTCGAAATTTATACCATACAATACAAACTTAAATTATTTATGTATCATTTTTATTGTATTTTGTTTTCTAAATCATGTAATTATCAATACTACAATTGAGCATGCATTCGAACATAAGAGTTGTTAGTTTTTTTTCAACTAATTTGAAATAACTTGCAAGATTAAACAGAATTATGCACCTTTTTTAGAAGTTTGCAAATCGCCAATGGACAAATGCGTGATCTCCTTGTTGAAATCGTATATTTTTCTTTGTTTGTAATTTGTATTGACGTTGTAGTGTATTGGCAATTTTCTAAGTATGTAATCTTAAATGGTTCTTGAGAACGAAGTATGTAATTACTAATGGATTATAGTTTGTAACTCAATTTTTTAGTTTTTGTAAAGTTTCCTCATTTGAGTGATTGATTGTTATAATTGTATTTTCGACAATTTTTTAAAACCCCAATTTGGTTGAAATTAGTTTTGTAATTTAGAAAGGGAAGGGGGTAAAACAGTCTCTTCAAAGGGGGACCCCATAACTCCCCCCTTCCCTTTTATAACAGAGATATATTACCAAACAATTAAAAAAACAATAATATAAGATACAAATCCTCGTTCCTTTTGTAATCTATATATCAATATCTAAAATCCAAGGCAAAAATATGCCATTTTGCCACATGTACTCCCCCTCTCCCACACAACCAAATGTGATATATTAAACTATAAAAATATGTGTTTTAAGGCTCAAACTCATAACGTCTCATTTGAGATACAAATGAACTAATCTACTCTACAATCTCATTTTGGTCTTTGTGGATAAAGAAAATTATTTAAGGACAAGATATAATTTCTATTTTTAAAACAATTAAATACAAATGTATATATTAATAATCATTAGGCTAATATTAATAATAGCATGTGCTACCTTTCAGTACTCTTATATTAAAAAAAAAAGCTCTTCAAATTTTTATAACATATGTAATTAACGCTGCTACACTATTTAATTACATCGGTTATATTCTTACATATTAATTAACCTAAATTTCAAGAAAAAGATTGTATCATATTCTTTGTAAGTAATTATATATTTATATATATGTACACTCTTGAAGCCGAGGTCATATTGATGAATAATTCATATTATAATTTACTATGTAGAAAATTTAAAAGGGACTGGAAGATCATTTCTTGGGCACAATCCAATTCATATTATAACTACCTTTTCCCGCTTCTCTCAAATGTTTGATTTTAGATTTCAAATTCACATTTGTAAATTATACAGGGCATTGCCTGGGCAAACAACTAGTTTATATTAACAAATTGGTTTAAATTATTAACCATGAAAAGTGATTACAAAAGTAATTGGGCCAATGAAATAGGACTATAGAAACTGTTGTTTTCACCTTTAAAAAAAATTATGGATTTTTCACCGTATACCCACAACAAATTTTTTTATTCATCATATGCCCTCGATGTTTTCAAAATTCACCATATACCCCTGAATTTCTTCATAATTCACCATGTGCCCTTAATGATTAACGACTATTAACTTTTTTATCATTAACCCCTGATTCCATTACTAAACCTTAATTACTCCGTATTTCACTCATATACCATAACATGTTAGCATTGAAACAATACCTATGGCCAAAGAAGAAGGAAGAGAGTTATGGAGGAAGAGTGATAAAAGGGGTCATTTGTGATGATTTAATGGTGGTCAATTTAGGTTAACGACTCGAATAGGGTTTAATTATGGTTTGGTAACGGAATTAGGGGGTCAATGACTAAAAAAGTTGACAACCGTTAGTCACTAAGGACATATAGTGAATTTTGAAAAAAAAGTGAGGGGTATATGCTGAATTTTGAAAAGTGCGAGGGATATATGGTGAATACAAAAATTTGTGAAGGGTATATGGTGAAAAATCGGAAAATATAAGTTATGTCAAAAAAGTATTTAGTACAAATAATTTAAATTCATTAAAGTAAGTTTATTTCAACATCATTAAGTACAATAAAGCACAAATTAGTAATTTATATAATAAAATACTATAGGATATCAATAAAAATAAATTATGTTCTGTAAGAATCTGGTGAACTGAATAGGGCCTTAGTGGAGATTAAGTGAAACGTATTGAGTAGGGTGATTGGCGGTAACTATTGGCTAATTTAAAGAGCAGTAGCAATTCACATTCTAAAATTAAAAAAAAAACATCAAAGTAATTCAGTATGAGCCAAGGGATTACATCGAAATTAAATACGTAATGTCGTAACATACATGTTCAATCTTAGGTATTAGTGGCACCTATATATGAAAGAAATGATGATAGCTAACATTCAGACATCTTTTTAAACTCGTAAAAACTAATCCACAGATATATTATCGTACTATCAAACTTATTTAAGGTTTAAAAAAGTTAATAATTTAAAGGCTGAAGAAATTCTTGTAGGAAAAGGAGAAAATGATCTATACAACCGAGTCGGCGTACATAATGGTCTACTTGACCCACAGGCCGCAAGTCGTTTCTCAATCACTACTCTCATGTAGGGTGCATAATTTACATGTGTTTAGTATTTTTATAGTTGATGTTGTTATCTGTTACTTCAACCAGTAGTTCATCCGTATAAATAGATCGACTTTCCCTTCATATTTACAAACCAAAAATAGAGCGAGTGATAGTTCATTGTCATTTGCTACCCTTGCAAGTTGCAACCAAGATCACCTGCCAAATCAGCCACAAACAAAATGACCCAGTCAAAAGAAACTAGACTAGGGAAAAGCTACCCCGGCCCTCTAAAGCAAAGCTACATTTTTTTTTTTTACATCGAGCAAATTTATGTTAATACAAAACGGGAGTACAAAATGCTAATACAACCAAACAAAACAAACTGAAACTAATGTGAGCTTCATTTGCTTGTACATACTTTACGAAGAAAAAACAAACTATTTCTTATTCAGTCCAAATGAAAATTGTCTGGAGCGATGGTGGGTGGGGTTGGGTTATATTTTTGACGAAAAAGACCTGATATGAGAGGGAACCTGTTGAGATACGGAACCCTGACGATATTCAGAGATAAATTGCCGCATTACATCTAGTAGACCTCAATTACGCTAAATCCCAAGGTCCTTGATGAAGACAAACATCCTCCTGGAATTCTAATGATTCAACTATCAATGAAGTCACGTCCTTTGGTGATTTCTAACCCTGTTGCAAGGTTATCAAGAGTTTAGTCTCACTAGACTGAAACTCAAAATGCGTAGAGGTTGAAACTTGCCCCAAATCAAATTGGAGGGCCACCCATAAGATGCATTTTTTAAAATTATGTGATGACGCCTGAAGCCATCACGAGAACTTCGGGGCAATTAGATTGAAGGAATTCACCCAACTTATGGATCCGAAGATCCAACCCTGCAATCCCTAAACTAGAAGATTCACGCACAACAAATCTAGAATGAGAACCTACTCTCATCTTCCCAACACTAGAATTTCAAAAGCTACGTAAACCAAACCATGCCCAACTCTATTAACAAGATTTTCTAGATCTTCCTTTGTCATAGAAAACCAAGAACCTTGTACTACCCACCGATCACCACTAACTAACACCCAAGCACAACCATACACAAAAAGGCAAGGGTAATTGGATCTGGAAGAACCTGAACTAAAGCTAAAACATAAATCAAACGTTAAACAAACTAAAAAAACCGATCACTAGATTCATCACACCACACCTTCGACACCTTCCACTTAACTTAACAATCGAAGGCAAGACAACCAGCACTAGAACTTACTCCACTGCGCGAGACGAGCCAGGTTCAAACGACTTCCTTCACTCGCGACCCCCCGTGGATTCCAGCAGGAATAACACTCGATGATGACACAAACAGGGGAGGGGAACGGGAAACTCGAACTAAACAGGGGAGGAGGGAAGGGAAAACTCGAATAAAACAGGGGAGGGGGATGGGGAAACACTACCACAAAATAGAGGAAGGGGAAGGGCGTACACAAGGGAGGGACACTTAAGGACACAACAAAACGAGGGAACAGGGAGGGGAGACTTGCAAACGCTAGGGGGAGGGTGATGGGGAGACGTGCGTCACAGGGAACGGAGCGGGGAAATAGTGGCAGGAATCTGGGGAACGATCATCGGGGAAACGGGGCTGGGGAAGGGGAGACTCAAACACGCTGATGGGAGGGGGAGATGCACAGAACAGGGGACGAAGAAGGAAAGCTTACTGACGCGACAAAACTAGAGGACAAGGGGTGGGGGGAGGGGAACTGACGGACTACTTGACGCGACGAACTTAGAGAACCGGGGGGCAGGTTCACCGGCAGTTCGTTGAGCGATGCGCGCACAGGCCGGCCACCAGCGAGCCTGCGAGTAGCGGGCGCTTTAGTTGTTTTTATGGTTTATGATGGGCGAACAAAAGGTAGAGAGAGGCGAGATAGAAAGCTTTAGGGTTTTCTATAGCAGAATTGTATCTAAAGTTTACTTATTGTTGAAAATGTTGCAAAGCTATTTTGGGCCTTCTTATCATGTTCACTTTCGGGTTGAGTATTATGAGTTTGTTTAATTTTGATTACTATATATTTGTCAATTGTTTGGTTGATTATAAAAAATGGGAAGTGAAAGTTCGTATATAATACTAGAAGATTGTGAATTTATTTGGTTAAAAAAATATCACAAGTTTTATTTCTCACAAAATAGTAAAAGTTGCTAGTCTGGGTTCCATAGGTAATTTGAAGTTTAGCTACCCATGCTTGTCATGTATGCATGATCAGCCAAACAATCTTTGGCACTTCGATCATAACTATTGAAACTATATAAGAAAACAATTTACTCTCCCGATGTCATACACACACAAAAACACAGTTTTCTGTGCTCTTTTTTAGTCACCACAATTCAACTTTCATAATTGACAATGCAATACTTTAAATATATTTATTATTATTTTTAATTATCTACAAGTAAAAGGTATAAAAAGTTCATCTTGAAAATATATAGATATTGAAACAAATGTAACAAAATCGACATGAATATACTTTTTCTTTTATATATATATATATATATATATATATATGCTACTGGTCAAAGTGAAGTATTTGAGTAGTGCAAAATTTAAATGGTTAAGTAACTATCTAACAGGTATTAAATTTTCAATTTTCAGCTTGAGAATCAACTTCAGCAGTTAGTCAAGAAGATAAAGGGGAAAATGGCGAGTAAACCATTAGAAGGTGATGAAAATCAAGTCAAAGAGTTGGTTATGATTGACGCCATCCAAAGGTTAGGTCTTGAATATTACTTTCAAGAAGATCTCAATGCAGCATTACAGAAATGGAGTAAAGTGGAAGAAGGAGGTTGTTAGGGGATGAATTCTCATCCACGTGGCAGCAGTTTATTTGCATTGCTTATGTTAGTTTGTAAATCTAGGTGGTATCATATAATAGGACAAAACAAGGAAATATGAATGGCTGATTTGGCAAATAGTTGAAGAGCGCCTACAACTCAGAGAGAAGCGTTGAGTTGAGAAGAAAGTGGGACGGATTGTAACCACCTTTGCCGAAAATATTCTAAGATTCCTTCAAAGTAGGATCTCATGCTGTATCTAGTAGAAAACTACAACTCAAAAACATGGAAAACCCAAATTCTCTCTTCCCTTTGCCACCGGAAAAACAAGACCAATTGATCCGATCAAACAAAAAGCCAAAGAGGAAAATAACACACCTAATCTTCAACCAAGAAGAACCTACTGCTAATCCTGCTATGGAATTAGATAGTCAAGGTCATTCAATGAACTTTCCTCCCTACCAGTTGCAACCTGGGCAAGGAGCGAAAGAGCTCCTCCAGCCAAATCAACAGGCGCCAAAGGTTTCTTTTAGGGATCTCATCAGGGATACTCAATTATCAAATAATCTTGATAATGTTATGAATGCGGATTTTGAGGATGAAGACGTATCTGATGATGATGTTGGCCCTGAAGATCTAGAGGACAGTGAGAGATGTCCTATCATTCTCCTCTCCAAAGAAGAGAAACTGGCAATTCGTCGACTGTGGAAAAATACTCTGATTATTCGAATGTTTGATGGTAGCCTTGGTTACATGGGTTTAATGAAGCGTCTGAAAAGGAAATGGCAACTGAAGGGCGAGCTCTCTTTAACAGATATCGGCTGTAAGTACTTTATTGCTCGTTTCAATAATGTAGATGATCTTAATTATGTGCTCACACAAGGACCATGGTTAATTGATGATACGTATTTAACAATCCGAAGATGGACTCCAAACTTTATCCCTGAAGAAGCTTCCATCAACGTACTCACAACATGGGTTCGCATTCCCAATTTGTCTGTTGAGTATTTTGATAAGGATTTTCTAAAAAAAATTGGTTCAAAGATTGGAAAAGTTATTAGAGTCGACAAATCTACAGCCTATGCTGAAAGAGGTCAGTTCACAAGACTTAGCGTGGAGATTGACCTCACCAAACCACTTTTATCGAAATTTTGGCTCAAGGGGAAGATTTGGCGTATTCAGTATGAGGGAATTAAGATGATATGCTACAATTGCGGGAAACTTGGTCATAGTGAAGATCATTGTGCTCTTAATAAAGTCATGGAACCTATGGTGGTGGATCAAACGAATGATGTTCTCAATGATGTTCAACTTCAGAACAAGCCTAAACCCCACCAACCTGAATTAGAGAGTGATTTTGGTTCGTGGATGTTGGTCAAAAAACCTGTTCGCAAACGAGGTCCTAGAACAGAAAAGAACCAGGCAGCTAAAACTAAAGAGGCTGTTGGTTTGACCAAGGAAGGTGTTGGAGATGGAGTTCCCGCCAAAACTCCAAGTACAAGATTTCGAAACATGCAGAATAAGGGGGAAGGCTCGAGATTTACTGCGCTAAATTTGGAAATTAACGAGGAGGCCAATGATGTTTTCCTAGGGCAAAAAGATATCCATCTAGAAGATCTTAATTCAAGGGATTTTGTTAAGTCCACTGGCAATGATTCTCAAGATGGAACTATTGGATTTTTTGCAACAGTTGACTTGGGGGATGGATCTTCAAATCCTCAACAGCCCAGTAAAGATAACCAAACTTTCTCCATAGGTAGTAAAGATAAGGAAAAAAAGATTGCATCCCAAAACAAAAATAAACAAAAAGCTAAAGATCAAAAAATATCCCTAAGAATCCGGCATTGCAAATCCTAACCAATTTGAATCCCTCTCAGAAAACAAGTCCTACTATCCCAAAGTTCTCAAGGACTGGAAAAGAAAATCAAAACGTTACCTTCACAGCTACAAACACCTCCTCTCAAAAGCAACCAATCCATGAACTTTCGAACGCCCCTGTCAATGATAACCCCTCAGCAGACTTCACTCATGTTTCCCCCACCTTCGGATGTGATAATATTGAATATCCCCCTGGAGAAGATCCTATGCGTGGGGCAGCCAATGGAGATGCCCTATCTGGGCATAGCAGACCCCCTGACTCACATATTGGAAGTCAGGATGGAGACGTGGATGGAGCCAATACCAGAGCCCCCGGAACTAATAGTGACACTATTACTTCCGAATGAAATAAGCAGACTATTTCAGTTATTGAAAGATGCGTACTTGAGTACTTTACCTTCTATTCCGTTATTAATGGAAGATCGTATCCCTAACTTAGCTTCAAATTCCCTCCCTATTTCCTGTATGGTTTGGAATGTGCAGGGAGCGGGAAGTAGAGCTTTTATGGTTGCTTTGAAAGAAATTGTTAAGACTCACAAACCAAACGTTATAGCTTTGGTAGAGACACATATGGGTGGAAGCCAAGCGGAAAAAATTGCAAATTTTTTACACTATGCTGGTCATACAAGAGTTGATGCCCAGGGATTTAGAGGGGGGATTTGGATCTTCTGGCAACCAGATTTAGTCTCAGTTGAACCTATTCTGAAACATGATCAATTTATTACTATGGATATTAAAAGAGTAGGTGGGGAACCGTGGTACTTTACTGCAATTTATGCCAGCCCCGACCCTACGAAACGCCCTGAACTATGGCAACATCTTCGTGATTTTGCTACAAACAACAACAAGCCTTGGCTACTTGCGGGGGATTTCAATGATACTCGTTTCGCTTGGGAACGAAGTTCTAGCTGTTCTGGAACTTCCAGACACACTGCGCGTTTTAATGAATGGGTTGAAGATATGGGTTTGTTGGAAGTTGAATTTTCGGGGCCTAGCCATACTTGGGCTCGTGGTAATTCCCTTGAAACAAGAACTAGTGCACGTCTTGATAGAGCGTTGTGCAATGGTGAGTGGAGTCTAAAGTTTGCGAATGCTGCCTCGAAAAGCCTCCCTGCTATTCAATCTGAGCATTGTCCATTACTAATCTCTCCTAATGGCTTTGTCCCTTTATCAAGCATTAATAAACCTTTCAGGTTGCAGGCTGCTTGGTTGTCTCATGAAAATTTTGGTGACTTTATGGAGCAAAATTGGGACAAGTCTGCTCCCTTAGTTCCTTATCTTGCGGTCATGGCGGATAAATTACAAGACTGGAACAAAAATCAGTTTCATAGCTTATGGCTCGAATAGCTGGCACACAACGTTGTTTGGCTATGTCAAGATCACGAGATCTTATTAAACTTGAAGCTAAGCTCAGAAAAAACCTTGATGAGGTTCTTGCCCAAGAGGAGATGCTATGGTATCAAAAGTCGCGGGTGGAGTGGATTCGAGATGGTGATAGGAACACGACTTTTTTTCATCTTAGTACGATTGCTAGAAGATGGCGTAATCGTATCTCTGCTATTAAAGACTCGGCTGATGGAAATTGGTTACATGATAAGGAAGACATTAAAAATAATGTGGTCAACTATTTCACAAATTTATTTACTGATGATACTGAGACAGCTTATGCTGAGCTTCCGGTTGATATATTTCCTGAATTCTCCAATGATGATTGGCACAATTTATCTCGCCCATTCACTAAATGTGAAATTGAGACGGTGGTCAAGAATATGGGTGCTCTCAAGGCCCCGGGTCCGGACGGTTACCAGGCACTATTTTTTCAGAAACACTGGGACTTAGTTGCAGATAATGTTTATAAACTGGTGTTCGACGTTTTGGAGGGGAAAGGTATGCCTAATAATCTCAATGATACCTTTCTGGTTTTAATTCAGAAAATTGATAATCCGGAGTTAGCTTCTCAATTTCGCCCTATTGGTTTATGTAATGTGATTTATAAAATTATCACAAAATGTATTGTCAACCGCATTAAACCAATGATGCCTCATTTAACCTCTTGTACTCAAACGAGCTTCGTGCCTGGTCGTCAAATTACAGACAATATTGTCATAGTTCAAGAAGTTATCCACACAATGAGGAACAAGCAAGGTAAGACTGGTTATATGGCCATTAAAATTGATTTTGAAAAAGCCTACGATAGGCTTAAATGGAATTTTATCCAGGAAACTCTCTCTGAAATAAGGTTCCCCCAACTTCTAAATTCTGTCATCATGGAATGCATTACTACATCTTGGATGAAGGTTCTGTGGAATGGCGAACCAACTGACTCTTTTGCTCCTAGTAGGGGAATTCGTCAAGGAGACCCCCTCTTACCATATTTATTCGTGTTATGTATGGAAAGACTAAACCAAGTTATAGAGGAAGCAATTATTGCACAGCGTTGGAAGCCTATCCGAGCAAGTAGAAATGGCCCCCAATTGTCGAATTTATGTTTTGCCGACGACATTATCCTCTTTGGGGAGGCCACGGTTGATCAGACCTTAATCATCTGTGAATGTTTGCAACGTTTTTGTGTAGCTTCAGGTTCGAAGGTTAGCTTTGAGAAGTCTAGAGTGTACTTCTCCAGCAATGTGTGTGCTGAATTGTCGAATAATATCAGTGAGGCGCTTGGTATTGAAGCTACGGAAGATCTTGGGATGTACCTTGGTATGCCCACGTTGACTAGCAGAGTGACAAAAGACACCTTTGGGTACTTGTGTGAAAGAATTGATAGACGTCTCTCAGGTTGGAAAACAAAATACTTATCGTTAGCGGGACGTATCACGCTAGCTAAATCAACTCTTTCAACAATAGCCTCCTTTGCAATGCAAACAGCAAAAATCCCTAGAACTATTTGTGATGACATTGATAAAAAAACCCGAAGGTTTGTGTGGGACGGTGATGAACAAAAAACGGAAAGTTCATCTCCTTTCATGGGAGTGCCTGCAAAAGTCAATGGATCAAGGTGGTTTAGCTCTACGCTCTGCACGCCAAACTAATGCAGCCTTCCTGACCAAGCTTGGGTGGAGGGTCATTACTGAACCTAATGCTCTTTGGTCTCGGGTCTTAAGAAGCAATATTGCAAGGGACGTTGTGATCTGGATATGTTTGAACGCAAAGCGAACATGTCAAACGTTTGGAGGGGTATTACAGACAACGTAAATACTCTTTGGAACGGTGCTCGTGTCGCGGTGAATAATGGTTCTTCAACTTTATTTTGGGACCATAAATGGGCCACAAATCACACTCTTAGGGACCTGGTGTTACATGAAATCCCAAATGACATAGATGGAGCTACTGTGGCAGAACTTTGGGATCCGAATGCTGACTGGAAATGGGACTCTTTTGCTAATATTCTCCCTTCGGATGTAATCAAGGAAATTGATGCTTATGAGCTGAAGGAAGATTCTTCCGTTGGGGATCTTCTCTATTGGTCTGGAAATAACAAGGGCAGATTCACTATAAAATCTGCACTTAGTATTATGAGACGAGATGAGTTGGAACCGGTAGATGGATGTTGGGAGTTGATTTGGAATCTGCGTGTTCAGTAACGAATTAGAGTGTTCCTTTGGCTCTCGATTCATGATCGTCTTATGACTAACACAAATAGGCACAAGCGGAATTTAACGAACAATCCAAGATGCTCGATCTGTGAGAATGCTGATGAAACAGTGTTACATGTCCTCCGTGACTGTAAGGCAGCAAAGGAAGTGTGGAGGCAAGTTGGTGGCCCAGCTCGATCGCCTTCCTTTACAGCAGGTAACCTTAAACAATGGCTTACTAGAAATATTAAGTTTCAAGCTCGAAGTGATTTTTCTCCGGAATCTTGGCCGGTTTTCTTTGCTATTGTCACATAGTGGTTGTGGAGGTGGAGAAATTGTGTTGCCTTTGATAACACACAATCCATTCCACTTGATGTGATGGCTTTTCTCATGGCCCGCTTTGAGGAGGCTTGGAGGACACTAGGTGACAATATTATAGACTCCAACCCCACTGCTAATGCACGTGTTGAGACCTTTGTTAGATGGAAGGCGCCCCCCGATGGCTGGATGGCTTTGAACTCTGATGGTGCGTCCAAAGGCTCCCCAGGGCCTGCAGGGGGGGGTGGTGTTATAAGAAACAATGCTGGGGTCCTTCAATATGCTTACTCCCTGAACTTTGGTATATGTAATGCTTTCATGGCCGAGGTTAAAGTCGTTGAGTTTGGTCTTGATCTTGCGAAAAGAATGAATATCACTAAGCTGCAAATTCAGATGGACAACCAAGCAGCAGTGATAGCTTTGAAAGACCATGAAGAGTATGGTGGTGCGTGCACTCATATTATCCATAGGTGCAGGAAGCTATTAGAATATCCGAGTTGGGTTGTGGAAATTAAGCATTGCTACAGAGAAGGTAACCGAGTGGCAGATTGGTTAGCCAATCAAGGTGTCTCGCAGAACAACAAAATAGAGTTGATTCAAGTCCCCCCTTTAAACTTAGGTCGTATTTTGTTCGAGGATGTTGTAGGTGTGGCTCACCCCCGCTTTATTCCTCCCTAGTTTAAATTTGTTTTGGTTTATTTTCTATGTTTTTGTTTTGTTATTCTTGAGTTTATCTCTCACTTTGCACCAAAAAAAAAAAAAAAGTAGGATCTCATGCTTACACAATCATCAACGACTACAAGAAGCAACTTTTGTACTATAAATATGATGCAGTCGAAATTAGCAAAGGAAAAGCAAGCGCAATTTCTAGTATGAGCAAACAGATTTACAAGCAATAAATCTGTAGAAACTCCAGAATCCACCAGAAAAGAGTTAAAACTCTCAAATATTATTATTAGAAGAAAAGCTGCCTTCTAATGATGGATAAAAATATTTAAATAGTCTAAGCAAAACCGTAATACTAAAATTAGGAAAAAAACAAAATTCGAAAATTATTCAAATGTTGTTTTTGGGCCCTAAATGAACTCGGGTGGCTTAAAAAGCCTATATGTCATGGCATAGCGATGAGTCTTGCTCGTTGACCAGTTTCCCGTTCTAAAAAGGTGTTTTATTAAACATTCTGACATCGGGATGTTGACTAGTATAAATCATTTCAGGCTTTTTCGACGATGGGCTTCTTCATCGAACCGTGCAGCTAACCTTCCTACATCAAAATAGGACTTAGGAAACACATATCTCACTCAATACTATCTCTCTACCTCAACTACTCCCTTGTAACCTAAAGCGAATTGTTACATAGTGAATTGGCAGGATACCGTCCTCATGTGGTTTTTCCCTCTTTCCAAAGGGTGTCCACGTAAAATCCTTTCGTGTTCTTTACTATAAATTGCACTTTAATTTGCGTATTTATTTTGTTCATATTGCAAGTTAATTGTTAACTCCCCTATCCGAGCAAATTAAACCTTGTGTGAAATTTGCCTAAAAAAGAGGTCATAACCTTCACGATGTTGATCTTCACTTTCGGCTGTTGAGACAAGCAGAATATAATGTGCAAAGCACGTTAACTAACAATACACATATACAATCATTTTTTGTTTATATTTTGTTTCCAATATAATATTGATGTGAAAGAAATAAAAAAGGTTTAACTTAATCTTATCGAAACTATTAAGGGGATTATAGTTAGCGCAACTGAAATGAAAGTCTGAAAATTAAACCTTTGAGAGGGGGAAGAGTCCAGGGAATTTAATTCCAATCCCCGAAAGCCCATATTAATGGGGTTTAGTCTTATAAATTGACGTTGTGAGACATAAACGTATAGTCTATACTGATACTTCAATGGAACACGTACAAGAGGGGGGGGTGAATTGTACTTTGGAACTTTTAGCAAAGTTTCTCACGGAATTAAGGCTTTAAAGAAACAGTGATACGAGAGATAGAGATAGATAAAATTGAGGAAACTTCTTGAACCTTATCAAGAAGGGAAAACCTCAAAAACTATATTATTGCAATCACTCTATTACAATCACTCTCTACAACTTGAGTTCCTTTCGAACTCAAGTTCCCACAATAATCCCCTTTGATTATTGGAACTCTTCTCTCTATTGCTTCTACTCCGAAGCCTACACTCACTGACTTAGCTCTAAGTCTTTACAAGAGTCACTCAACCCTTGATCCCCAAATTACAACTCAAATTGAGAAACACACTAGTAAATATATTGAACTTAGATATTTAAGGAACTTTGGAACACTTATTGAATGCAACTGACTTTTTGTGAAAACTCTTATGATTTAGACTTAGACAATATGTTTTCAGTTGGTGGTTTGTAATGAGAGATACTTCTCCTTTTATAGTGAAGTCTTCTCATGTTAGTTCCACTTATTCCTCCACTAAGTGTGAAGCAGTAACCCACGTAGAATTATTTTCCCACGTTCACACTTCTTGAGGAACAAGCAAAGACATGTTCAAACCAACTAACAGTAAGTGGTTTAGTAGTTGAGAAAAACAAGGAGTTAACTTAGGAAATTATTTTTACTTGCTCAGTAATTAAAAAAAGATTTTTATTTAGAAAATAAAAACTGTTTTATTTATTTACAATATTTCCTAAAAACTCTCAATTAAATATTTTTTAAAACCACTTGTTGCATTTAATAAGTTCCATTTAGTTCCCTAAACTTAAGCAATATAATTTACTTACATAAATCCTAAGTACAGACTCTTGGACTTAGAAGTTACGCCATCTCTTTCAATCTTCATCTCTTAAGATCATTCGTCCCAGCTCAGGAACAGCAGACGGTTCCTTGAGGAACTGTGATCAGGAACTTTAATCATAAAACATCATTTTGAAGATTAAATCTTGTGGTTGTGTATATATGACTTTGTCTTGATTAGAAGTGCCACGCCATCCAAGATTCCACCCCTGGAACTCACTTAGACAATCAAGTTCCTACTCCGGAACTAAAACACACTATTTATCAAACAAACCAATATGTCAGGAAGTTTGCAAGGTAGTCATCATCCAAAACTAATGGTCAACAATATTTCCCCTTTTTGGTGATGACAACACAAGCAAACTTTTTACAACAAAAGATATAAACATAATGAATACTTCATGGTGTAATCCCCAACAAACAAAAAGAAATAAAATTTTACCAACTTTTTAATTTTCACAGGAGACAAGAGTTTATGAGGTATGGAACAATGGTGTAACCTCCTTAAGATGTTTGCAATGATTTTTCCCCTGTTGGCATTAACAAAAGAAGACAACATAGGCAGAGATATTCCAAAACACAGCACCCAACTATGAAAGTGGGTAGAAACAAGTGAATCCAAAACAAAAACACATGTCACACAAGGTATGAAGTAACATAAACAACAACTAATTATGGTAGTCATAGGAATACATAACATAGCAAGTTTTTAGGAAAGGACAAAAAAGAAACACCCACAAAAAGTAATGCAAACCAATATGAAAAAGAAAGAAAGGAAAAAAAAAATTTAAACTGTTCCAACAAAAACCAACATAGTGACAAAAGAGAGAAACAGGAGGCTAGAAGAGAAAAAAGCTAAGCATCATTTGGCTCCGAGGTTTCTTGAACTACTTCAATGGTGAGGTCATCAATCTTTTGGAGCAGAGTAGCATGAGAGGAGGAGGTATGAGCAGAGAAACTGTGAAATGAGGCTTGCAGTTCCTTGACCAGAGAAACCAGAGAGCCCACCTGTTCCTGTAGGAACTCGATCTTAGAAACAGTTCCTTCTTGGAGTTCCTTCATCTGAGAAACAGTAGCTTGGAGTTCCTTGATTTGCTCATCCTTTGTAGTTTCTGAACCAAACCCAGGGAACCCGGAGAAACCAGTAAAACCGGAGGGTACACTCGCAGGAACTGTTCCTGAGCCATGAGGAACTGAACTTTTCAAAGTTCCTTTCTTCTTAGGAACAGGAGGTGAACTCACAGGAACTGAAGTGGTGTTCCTTGGAGAACCCAACTGTTCCTCTCCTCCCTGAACCTCCATAACAACATCAGTGTCTTCCCCATCACTTATATCCATGAAAACAGAGGATTGTGATTTCTTACCTACACGAACACTTTTCCTCTTTGACACGGAAACTTGCCTCTTTTCTCCTTCTTCTTTATCAGAAGTACCCACTTCTTCCACTTTTTCCTTGAGAAACCTAACACACTTATCAACCACTTCCAGATTCAACTTAGAGAGAAACCCTTTTTGTAAGATTTGGGCATTAGATTCCACATGTTCCTCATAGGAACTAAGGTCAACTGCTTGGTTCCTAAAAATGGCAGTGAGGAGGGAACCATAGCTAACTCTCAACTTTACAGGAATGCAGTGGGCTAGATGTTTAATCATTAAAACAGAAAAATTAATAGGAACATGATTTTCAAGGCAGTAAATTAAACATGCATCAAATAAGTTGACATCATCCCTCTTTTGTGTACGAGGAGCTACACCTCTCCAAACTACATTGACCAACAGTTTTTGCAAAGGGGAGAGAGATTTATGTTTTGTGGTGGTAGATTTGTCATAGTTTCCCCCTATTTTCCTTACAATTTCGGCACACTCTCAAGATTATTAATCCTTACTTTCATCTTCCCTTTAACATATTCATCAAACCCTTCATCAGGAACACCAAACAGATTTCCCAAATATTCAACATCAAACGATATGGCAGTGCTATTCACTTCACTAGTGCAAACCAGATTTTCACAAGAGAAATTCTTACAAAACTCATGCATAGCTAAAGGATAAATTGGAAGACGAGCATGAGTATCAAAAAGATTTACCCACTGTTGAAGATCAAAAATTTCCATCAATTCTTCAAGTTTTTCGAATTTGCACAGCCATAATTGATAGCAAACCCTTGCGTGAGAAGCTTTGTTTTAATATTAGATGCAGAAATTTTCGTACCTTGTTGCTTCACCGCCGGAAATTTTTTTCGGTTTTCACACCCCCGTCGTACTTTACCTCAGCCCCCTCGGTATTTCGGCGCTTGGTCACCGGTTTCAGAGGCGCGGTGGGAGAATGAGGCAGAGGCGAGTGGGGAGCAACGATGTCGGATGCTTTCGGTGCATCTTCACCCAGATTTTCCGATGAGCGAGGTTGCTCGGTCGGAATTGTAGCAGCCGTGCCGGCGGTAATCGCGAGGGGTGGAGGTTCAATTTGGAGTGGTGAGAGATTTTGTGATGGTGAAGTTTCCATGGGAATTGGAGATGAAGGATCTCTTTTTCTTTTGTGGGATAGAAGATCTGCGTTAAGGCTTGTGATAACCATGGTGATTTAAAAAGAGAAAATTTTGGAAGGGAGGATGAATCTTGAGTTTCTTTGAGGAAGATGAAGTGGTGGTATTAGTTGGGGTTAGGCGTGTAGGGAGGATGAAGGAGAGAGAGGTTTAATTTTTATCACTTAATTAATTAAAGTTGGAACATGAATGTGGTAAAAATAAAAATAATAAAAAGAGTAAAAGTGGGTGAGATAAAAAAGGAGTGATGGAGTGAATTTAGGAGTGGAAAAATTATCTCCTTAACCGTGTAGAAGGAGAAAAAAAAAATCAAGAAGAAAAAAAAATGAAAGAAAACGTGGAAAAAAAATTGAGAGAGAAAAAAATAAAATAAAAGAAAAGAAAGATAGCAAATGACAAATAAGAAATAGAAAAAGAAAAGATAGAAATTTGAAGAGGAGAAAAATATATACAGAAAAAAAAAAAACTTGCTTTGCCTTGTATAACATATAACTAAAATAAAAAGATGTTGCTTACCTAGCACAAGTTATGAGTGAAAATGAATTTCTATAATGGAAAACTTAGAATATGCTTTCACATAATTAATTGTGTTGGAATAACAATGCCATGTATTAAAATCTATCATTTTTTTACCTTGGGGGGGGGTCTCATAGGCAGTCATCTCAACTTGATCATCCAAGTTCCAATCTCATTTTCTCATGTTTCTCCCTGTTTAAAGGCTTAGTCAAAATATTAGCTATTTGATTTTCAGTTTCACAAAAATCTAATTTGATTAGTCCTTTTTCCACATTATTCTTTAATAAATGATGCCTTATGTGGATGTGTTTGACTCGAGAATGATGAACTGGATCTTTGGAAATACAAATGGCACTAGTATTATCACAATAAATGGGAACACAATCATATATTATGCCAAAGTCTCTTAACTGTTGCTTTATCCAAAGTAGTTGTGAGCAACATGCAGCAGCAGCTACGTACTCAGCCTCAGTAGTGGATAGAGCAACAGTATTCTGTTTCTTGGAACTCCAAGAAACCATGCAGGAACCCAAAAATTGAACCATACCTGAAGTGCTTTTTCTATTTACAAAATCTCCAGCATAATCAGCATCAACAAAGCCTTCTAAATCGAAAGCACCATCTCTAGGATAGATTAAACATAGATCGTCTGTTCCTCGAAGATACCTTAGTATCCTTTCCACAGCAGTCATATGTGACTCCTTTGGGTTTGATTAGAACCTGGCACATAAACCTACACTGAAAGAAATGTCAGGTCTACTAGCAGTTAGATATAACAATGATCCAATCATTCCTCTATACTTTGTTTGATTCACACTTTTTTCTTTGGGATCTTCATCTAATCTAGTGGCTGTTCCCATAGAAGTGTGATTCACTTGAGCAGATTCAAAGTCAAATTTCTTGAGGAGTTCCTTGACATATTTTTGTTGGTGAATCATAATTCCTTTCTCAGTTTGTTTTATCTGTAGACCAAGAAAGAAGTTAAGTTCCCCCATCATACTAATCTCGAACTCACTGCTCATTAAATCTGCAAATTCCTTACACAGGACATCATTAGTAGCACCAAATAATATATCATCAACATAAGTTTGTACTACTAAAAGATCAGTTCCTTTTGATTTCAAAAACAAAGTTTTATCAATTTTTCCTCGTTTGAAATCATTTTGCAAAAGAAACTTCGATAATATTTCGTACCATGATCTAGGAGCTTGTTTAAGTTCATAGAGAGCTTTATCAAGCGTATAGATATGGTCAGGAAGATTTGAGTCGATAAATCCAGGAGGTTGTTCCACATAGACGTCTTCCTCTAAATAACCATTTAAGAAAGCACATTTGACGTCCATTTGGTACAACTTGAAACCCATGAAAGAAGCAAAAGCAATTAAGATTCTAATGGCTTCTAATCTAGCAACAGGAGCAAAAGTTTCTTCGAAATCTATACCTTCCTGTTGATTATAGCCTTTGATAACCAACCTTGCTTTGTTCCTTATGATAGTTCCATACTCATCAAGCTTGTTACGGAAAACCCATTTGAGACCAATTACCTTTTGATTCTTTAGCTTGGGTTCCAAATGCCACACCTTATTTCTCTTGAACTCATTAAGTTCATCTTGCATGGCAGTAATCCAGTCAGCATCTTGTAATGCTTCAGTGTGGTTCCTTGGCTCGATTATGGATAGGAATGCTTGGAAAGCACAGAAGTTCCTTAGTTGAGATCGTGTCTGAGTTCCTTTTCGAATGTTGCTGATAATCAGATCCATTGGATTTGAACTTTGATGTTTCCATGGTTTGGGATGGAACTGTGCTGCAGGAACTGTTTCTGACTGAGGTACGATCACCTCCGTTCCTTGATCCTCCTGTTCCTGCTGTTCATCCTGCTCATTTGGAACTGCTTCAGTTTCTTCTGGTTCCTTTGCCACAGGAACTGCTTCATTTGCTCCTGCTTCTTGGTTTCTAGGCACATCAACAATGTTGCTTGGCCTTGTTGGAGAGATTTCTTCATCTTTATCTGAAAAATGAGTTAGACCGATTTTGAAATCTTCCTGTTCCCGAACTATATCCACTTTGTCAGTTTCATCAAAAATAATATGCACACTCTCTTCTACACACATAGTGCGTTTGTTATAAACTCTGTAAGCTTTACTGTTTAAGGCATATCCTAAGAAGACTGCCTCATCACTTCTTTCATCAAATTTTCCTAAGTTCTTTTTTCCATTATTGTGAACAAAGCACTTACACCCAAAAATTCTAAAATAAGAAATATTAAGTTTATTTGCTTTCAAAAGCTCATAAGGTGTCTTATTTAATAAAGATCTAATCATGACTCTATTTATTATATAACAAGCTGTATTAACTGCTTCAGCCTAGAAGTTCCTTGGTAAGGACCTGGTAATTAACATGGTTCTAGCCATGTCTTCCAAGGTTCTATTTTTCCTTTCAACGACTCCATTTTGTTGTGGAGTCCTAGGAGCAGAAAAGTTATGATCCATACCTTCTTCCTTTGCAGAAATCATCAAACTTGCCATTGTCAAATTCAGTTCCATGATCCGACCTTAAATGAATTAATTGGTGACCACTGGTTCTCTGTGTTTTCTTAGCAAAAGCAACAAATTCATCAAAAGTTTCATCTTTACTTGCTAGAAAAATTACCCAAGTATAGCGAGAATAATAATCAACAATCACTAAGACATATCTTTTTCCACTTCTACTTTGTATTCTCATAGGACCACTCAAGTCCATATGAATCAATTCTAGTGGTTTAGAAGTGCTTAACATTTTCTTAGGTTTAAAGGAACTTCTAACATGTTTTCCTTTGGCACAGAGATCACATATTTTATCCTTTATGAACTTGATTGAAGGAAGCCCTCTCAGAAGTTCCTTGGATTTTAATTTTTCAAGCAATGAATGACTGGCATGACCGAATCTTTTATGCCAAAGAAGTGAATCAGCTTCAATGACACTTAGGCAGGTTAAGTTGGCTTTTGGAACGTGGTTGAGATCCACAGTATATGTGTTCCCTTTCCTAGTTCCTTCCAAAATAACCTTCCCACTGTGATTGTTTACAATTTGACAATTTTCAGAAGTAAAACTTACCGAGTTTCCCTTATCACAAAATTGGAAAATACTTAGCAGACTGTGCATTAAACCCTCGACTAAGAACACGTTGTTTATTGAGTGAGAAGTTGACCTTCCTACTTTTCCGATGGCGATTATTTCACCTTTCTTGTTGTCTCCAAAGGTCACAATTCCTCCATTATAGGCCTCTAGTGAGAGAAATTTAGATTTATCTCCTGTCATGTGTTTGGAACACCCGCTGTCGAGATACCACGAGCTGTTCCCCCTCACTAGGACCTGCATAAAAATCAGTGATCAGTTGTAGGAACTCGGGTTTCCTCGAGTTCCTTTTCTTTCACCACATCAGTTTTCTTAACCCATATTTTCTTCACATAATTTTCATTTTTGACGTCCTTTTCTTTCTTCTTAGTACATTTATTTAGAACATGGTTACCATTTCCACAAAAGGAACAGGCTTTAACACTAGGTAGATCCACATATTTTTTCTTTTTCACATGACTTTTCGTGTAAGAAAAACTTAGCCCTTCTGTTCTTTTTGTTTTAGCATCTGTAACCCATTGAGGAGTTATATTAAGGGACTGTTTCTTAGCCTTTGCTATACTTAGTTCCTTTTCTAACTTCTCATTTTGTTCTTTAGCAGTAGTCAATTCAATGTTTAAGTTTTCTAGATCAACATTAAAAATTCCCATACTTATCTCAGTAGATTTTGTAGGATCTAGACTTAAACTTAGCATCTTATATTGACTTAGTTCAACTTTAAGCAGAATGTTTTCATTTTTAACTCTTTCAAAGGACTCACTAAGTAAAGTGTTCCTGTTAAGAAAATCAAAGAACCTACTTTGTACATCTGATCTGACATTAGTTAAGTAGGTCATATGATTCTTACTAAGTTCCACAGCCTTATCACTTTGGCTTTTCAATATTCCAAGTTTCTTATAGTCAGCTAGTGTTTCCAACAACAACTCAATTAATTTGGTTTTTGACAGAGATTGAAGAGTAGTAGAATTTACCTCATTAGATGGAACTTTGTCATCTTCATTTGTTTTTGCCATAAGACAAAGGTTGGCAGTCTCTTCATGAGGTTGTTCCTCTTCATTTTCAGAATCTGTTTCTCCCCACACAGCAATCATGGCCTTCTTAAAGTTAGGTTTGGCAAAGGTTGACTTGTTGTATCTATCTTTGGATAGTTCCTTGCCTTTGCCTTTTCCTTTCTCATTTTCCCAAAGAGGACAGTCTCTTATTTGATGATCAGTTTCTCCGCACTTGTAGCAGTCATTTTCAGTTTTGGAACTCGTTGGTTTTTTTAACGAGTTCCATCCTATTTGGTTTCCAGGTTTGTAGTTCCTGTATAACCTTTTCATTTTCCTTACTAGCATAGCCGCTTCTTCTTCATCAGGTTTTGACTCTTCTTCAGCTTTAAGAGCCAAGCCTCGATTCTTGGAACTCTCCGGCACAGCAGTTCCAAGATGCAATTCGTGGGTCATCAATGATCCTGCCAATTGTTCAATACTGAACTTGGTAAATTCCTTAGTTTCAAACAAGGGAGTGACCTTTGTTCTCCAACGTTCATCTTGATGCATACTCCCCAGGATTTTTCTAACCTGTTCATCAGTGGGAATAATTCTTCTAAGAGAAACTAATTCATTAGTGATGTTAGTAAATCGTGTAAACATATCTTGAATTATTTCTTTTGGTTGCATTTCAAAACGTTCATATTTAGACATTAAAAGATCGATTTTGGAACGCTTAACCTCATTAGTTCCTTCATGAGTGATTTGAAGGAGATCCCAAATTTTCTTTACGCTCTTACACCCCATAACCCTATTGTGTTCATGAGGTCCAAGACCACAATGCAAGATTTAGACAGCCATAGCATTGATTTCATATTTTTCAAAATATTCTTTTGAAAATTCAGTCATTGGTATAGGAACTACCTCGTTTTGGGCATTGGTTTTTGTTACCTGGAAGTCACCAACTTCGATAACCCTCCAGACTTGATAGTTCTCTGCCTTGATGAAAATTTCCATACGATTTTTCCAATACGTATAGAATTTTCCGTTGAACATTGGTGGCCTTTGCGTGGAGTAACCTTCTTCGAGTTTCTCGTGTGTATCCATCTTCTTCAGGAACTTTACTCAACAGGATTTCCTGTATTACGTGAGCTCCGACTCTGATACCAATTGATACTTCAATGGAACACGTACAAGAGGGGGGGTGAATTGTACTTTGAAACTTTTAGCAAAGTTTCTCGCGGAATTAAGGCTTTAAAGAAACAGTGATACGAGAGATAGAGATATATAAAGTTGAGGAAACTTCTTGAACCTTATCAAGAAGGGAAAACCTCAAAAACTATATTATTGCAATAACTCTATTACAATCACTCTCTACAATAATCCCTTTTGATTATTGGAACTCTTCTCTTTATTGCTTCTACTCCGAAGCCTACACTCACTGACTTAGCACTAAGTCTTTACAAGAGTCACTCAACCCTTGATCCCCAAATTACAAATCAAATTGAGAAACACACTAGTAAATATATTAAACTTAGATATTTAAGGAACTTTGGAACACTTATTGAATGCAACTGACTTTTTATGAAAACTCTTAAGATTTAGACTTAGACAATATGTTTTCAGTTGGTGGTTTGTAATGAGAGAGACTTCTCCTTTCATAGTGAAGTCTTCTCATGTTAGTTCCACTTATTCCTCCACTAAGTGTGAAGCAGTAACCCACGTAGAATTATTTTCCCATGTTCACACTTCTTGAGGAACAATCAAAGACATGTTCAAACCAACTAACAGTAAGTGGTTTAGTAGTTGAGAAAAACAAGGAGTTAATTTAGGAAATTTATTTTTACTTGCTCAGTAATTAAAAAAAGATTTTTATTTAGAAAATAAAAACTGTTTTATTTATTTACAATATTTCCTAAAAACTCTCAATTAAATATTTTTCAAAACCACTTGTTGCATTTAATAAGTTCCATTTAGTTCCCTAAACTTAAGCAATATAATTTACTTACATAAATCCTAAGTACAGACTCTTGGACTTAGAAGTTACGCCATCTCTTTTAATCTTCAACTCTGAAGATCATTCGTCCCAGGTCAGGAACAGCAGACAGTTCCTTGAGGAACTGTGATCAGGAACTTTAATCATAAAACATCATTTTGAAGATTAAATCTTATTGTTGTGTATATATTACTTTGTCTTGATTATAAGTGCCACGCCATCCAAGATTCCAACCCTGGAACTCACTTAGACAATCAAGTTTCTACTCCGGAACTAAAACACTATTCATCAAACAAACCAATATGTCAGTAAGTTTGCATGGCAGTCATCATCCAAAACTAAGGGTCAACATATACTCTAGGCAAAACTTTGCTAGGTTCGTCTATGTGGATTCCATGTACCTCGCTCTCAGGTTAGGTAACCCAATACTCGAAATTTAAAAGAAAAAGGAAAATGTAACAATCATATAGACTGGACTTTATGAACTCTCAAATAGGAATACACTAATGCAAATGATGTTTTTCCACTATTGTTGGACAATTGTAAGTCAACAAACCTAATTAATGTAAGGAAAAATTGTCAAAAATAATCCCAAGTTTTGGCCATCTTCCCAAATTAATCCCAATTTTGGATTATTTTTAAATAATCCCAAGTTTGTTAGTAGTATTCCCTTGTTGGTCCCTAGTGAAAAAAGTCGGTATAAAACTTGTTTTAAAGGTCAACACGCCTCGTGAAACATTTGCGTTTGCCTTTCATTCTAATAGTGGAGTGGTGATGAAGGCGGTTAAGGGTAATTTTTTTAAATCAAATGGTGTTTTCAAAGGGTTATAGGTCATTTGAACCAATATGAGAAGATGACTCCAATTAAAAAATAATTTAAACTTGGGATTAATATGGGAAGACACCTGAAACTTGGGATTATTTTTTACAATTTTTCCTTAATGTAATAGGGTTTTATCCATTTTCTCTCTTTAGCAAAGATAATAAAATAATACAGTTAATTAGAGTTGGGATTCTATTAGTAAATAAATAGTTACAACCTTTTCAAGGTGCATTTATTCATGTAAGGTTTATTACTCATAACATAATGATCTGTTAGGATATTGTAAAGAATACATTCTAGTCCATGGCGTCTTCTAAGAGCATGAGCAATAGGTTGGTGGGTCTTTGTTGGTCTTTGAATTTTTTGTATTCTTTCTCCTTTCCTCCTTCTTACACCTCACATCCCACTAACTCTCCACCAATTCATCTTTTTTTTCCTCACAATGGGTGGGACTAGTCTTGTATGGCTTTTCTATTTCTCTCTCCTACTTTTACTATACCCCACTATATACTCTCTCTCCTACCCAGTGTTTATTTTTATTATTTAGATGATTTGTATTCATATTTTAATTAGTGACATATTAACCTATTATTTATGCATTTTACTAATAAAAGCTAATTAGCTTACGTTAAATTGAATTACGTTAACTTGACATTATAATTAAAAAACAATGAACACATTACATAAGATAGATAATTTAAAAAACACATATACATGAAATTACATAAACCATAAGCAATTAAATAAAAGCTACTTAATCAACTTGAAGATAAGGCCCAAACTTACACCAAATGTACGTGTTCAACCAAGTTATTTTTTAGTGAGATGTGAGTCTCCCCGTCTCGCATCTCGACTCTCTAGCTTCGAGTCTTCCGTTGTGCACGACGAATAAGTCTCCTCTAGCTTGGTTAGATGCCCCCTCGCTTTTTTGAGGTTGAACTTGATCATACTTGTTCGGATCTCGATAATTTTGATAAGTATCACGCTCATCTTCAACAATCATATTGTGCATGATGATACATGCCATGATTATTTTCCACAATATTTCCTTATCCCACACAAGAGCGAGTTTGCGTATAATTGCAAATCTAGCTGGCAATACCCCGAATGCACGCTCTATATCTTTTTTGACAGCTTCTTGATATTGTGTGAATAATCTTTGCTTGGGGGTTTGGGGGAGCTTTATTGCGGGGACGAATGTTGACCATCTCGGGTAGATGCCATCAGTAAGATAGTAACTCATGTTATAAGTCACTACAAGAAAAGGCCAAAACAACGACTGCTTCACTGCGACGGTTTGAAAAACGGTCGTTATTCTTGCATTCAGTGACTGTTTAAAACCGTCGTTGCCCACCGACTGCTTCTAAAATAACAGCGACGGATAAACTGTCGTAATTAATCAGCGACCATTTAAAACGGTCGTTAATTTTATTTTAGATTTTTTCAATTTAAGCATGTGTTTCAAACGGTCGCTGATGTGATTAAAAGGAGACAAAATAAAGTTTGCTTCCTCTCTCTCGTCATCCTCTCTCTCCTTACTCAACCCTAAGCCATCCTCTCTGCTCTTCAGATCTGCTCCTCCCTCTCAATCCACCGGAGCAACGGACGGTTTAAAAAAAAGATAGAGACAGGGGAGAGAGAAAGTGAAACAGGAAAAAAAAGAAAGTCCAAAAAAAGGTTTCTTCAACTCCATCTCTAAGAAGGCAAGAGATTTTGATTTCATGTTTTTATCTTTTTTTTTTCTTCTTCTTCTTTCTGTTTATCGAATTCTAGGGTTTCCAATTTTCGACTTTTTTGGGGTACTGATCTGAAAATGTGTCACATTGTCGGCGGAGAAATCGAAGAGATCTACTCTTGTTCTTGAGTTGAAATTGTAGTGTGTTTGTGTGTTTTTCACTAATTTGGTTTTCTTGTTACTGTTTTATCATGTTTCTTTACGTTTAGTTTTGATTTTTTTTTTAGAAATTTATTTGATTGTTTTTTTTTTCAGGGTTTAGGTAGTAATTTCATGAGTCCATCTGCTATAAAAATGGACTGTGAGAACGGTTGTGAAATCGAAGCTCGATTCGCTGAACTCTGCAAGGTTTAATGTCTTCTTATCTCTATTTGATTTTTATTTTATGGAAATTAAGAATTAGGGTTTGTGTTTAAAGAAGTAGAATATTGGGAAATTTAAGAACATTTGGTTGTTGATTTTTTATGGAGGACTGCTAATTAACCGAAGAGTGAGTAAGTTTGAACACAAATTCTCTCTCCTCCAATACAGTGGACTCTCTCATTTCATTCAATTTGCAAATTTTGTGGAATTTTGGGTTTTTTAGAGGGGAAATTTAGGGTTTTATTCTCTTATTTCGTCGAAGAATTTGTGTTTTATAGACGGGAAAGCTAATCAGTCTGTTGATTTTGGTGAGACTTTTTTTTTAATTTTTGTTTGATTTGTGAACTAATTTTAGTGTTACATTTTCGCATTTTTGTCTCAGTTATGCGCAGGTCATCTATATTGAAATTTCTGCAATCACTAGTGGAAAAAACCTCATCTGTCACTTAGTAACAGATGCGGTTTTTATAAAACCGCATCAGAAAATCAATTAAAAAAAAGGAAGGAAAGCTAAAAAGAAAATCTGATGCGGTCCTCTTGTGGACCGCATCAGATTAAAACAACTGATGCGGTTTTTAAGAATCTGATGCGGTTCCTAGGACCGCATCAGATTTTCTTAAAAAAACGCGCGGCCCATTTCCCTCCCTTACAACCCTAGCCCACATAACTCTCCCCACTCAACCCTAATCCCCTCCTCCTCACTCAACCCTAATCTTCCTCACTCCTCTCCCTCATTCAAGGCGCCCTCTCACTCCTCTCTCCTCTCTTCTCTCCTCTCTCCTCTCTCCTCTCTCTTCTCTCGTTCTCTCGTTTCCTCGTTCTCAAACACAATCACTTCGTTTCCTCGTTCTCAAACACCACCACCACACATTTGTCGTTCTCAAACACCGCCAACGGCAACGGCAACGGCAACGCCACCGCCAAGCCACGAAACCCTAACGACAGTCCGCCAACGTCAACGCCACCAACACCAACGCCACCAACCACGAAGAGAAACGTCCGTGTCCTAGTCTTCAACGGCGCCCCGATCTACTCTTCACCTCCTCGAAACGCCGACCACCACCCACACATCACGGTTTTTTTCGTTTTTTTTGTTGAATTTGTTCATTTCGTTTGTATAATTTCATTTTTCGTTTGTATAATTACAGATCTAGTCTCATTTTTCTTTTTTTTTTTGTTCTGTAATTTCAGATTTGATTAATTACTTTATTTTTTTCATTTAATTTCGTTTGTATAAGTTAAATCCACTAACTTCGTTTGTACAAATTTCATTTAGTTAGTTTCTTATTTTTCGTTTGTATAATTTCATTTACTTTATTTTAGATTTTCGTTGTCTGTAAAGGCCCCATTTCGTTGTCTATAATGGCTCCATGTTTTCGTTGTCTGTAATGGCCTCATGTTTTCGTTAAATGTAAACGGATTTATTTCTTGAACTTTTTTTTTATTTTTCAAAAAACAAACAATCTGATGCGGTTATTCTTGAAAACCGCATCAGATTGTTACCATACTGATCCGGTTTTCCTAAATAACCGGATCAGATTGTGTGCTTTGCATACATCAATTTGGCGCCAAGAACATTTTCTGATCCGGTTTTTTAGGAAAACCGGATCAGAAAAGCATTTACTGATCCGGTTTAGGACCGGATCAGTAAATAATTGATATCGACTGCGAGCCCACCTGATGCGGCCCAAAACCGCAGCAGTAAGCCCGATACTGACCGCATCAGATGGGCTTTTTTCCACTAGTGAATGTTGTCTGTTTTGTTGACTGTTAAATATCGTCTTTCTGTGTTTGTTTCGAAATCTTGATTATTTTGTGGTTTTATGATGAAAAAAATGACCGAATGTGGCTGAAAATTATGGTCTAAACTCTAAATGTGATGAAATAAGGAATTTTTTGGGTGGATTGTTGGTGCCGTTATGCCCTTTTTGTTAGATTTTTTGCCAATGAGATAATTTTTTATTTTTGCTGGGCAAAAAATGAATGTCGGATGTCCTTGTTTCGTGTGCTCTTAGGGTAGATTTCAGTGTTTTTTACCTTTGTATTGCTTACTCTTAGGTCCCTAGATGGAGGAACGAACCGTTTTTGAGTTGTGGTGGTTTTATATAACTGATTTGATAGAATAGTTACTCATTTATCATCCTAAGATGGGTGCCATTGTATTTTCGAGATGGTTTGGTGACAAATTGAAGGTGTGATTGGAGCATTTCTTATTAGAGTACTTTGAAAGAGGGGGATATCAATGTAATTTTCCTTTTTGTTGCAAATATATTTATTTTCTGTCTTGAGGAGGTTGTTTGTATAGCAACTGTTAGTTCTATTCAGTGATGCCAGTGAAGGCGCTAATCGTAGTGGAGTTACTTTGTGCCAGATACTAAAAGCTTTGAAGTTGAAGTACTTTGTTGCCCCCTGTTTTTTGGTTTATCGACTTTGATATGTGGATCATTTTTGCTATTCTGGATGTAACTGTTTTTATTTTACTGCAGCGTTGTGGATTTTTTCAAAGAGCTTCCTCAGTTCGTTGTTAAGGTTGGCCCAATTTTAAGTAACATGTATGGTGCAGATTGGGAGAAGAGGCTAGAAGTACGTGTACCATTTGTATCTAGATGCTTTCCCTCTTTTATCTTACTGCCCATTCACATTTTTAAATTTTAGAAGTTATGCTAATCTATTTGTTTGATCAGGCGAAGGAGTTCCAGGTAAATTTTGTGCATTTGAGCCTTCTAAGCAAGTAGGTTATCTTTGCTAAACAATTTTCCATTCCTGATTTGTGACTTTACCTTGTTTACTGTTTTGTTTGGTTGAAAGCCATTAGAAAACAACTATTATAGTGCTGTGACTTTGATGGCATATCTTATGTTTATAGTCAATATTAAATTCTTAAGGGCCTTTGTGCTGAAGAGCACCTGCTATTAACACTTCTTTTAATCAATGAAGCTTTTATGATTTCATCTGTAGTTGCACAAACATTTACTGATCATATACAGGGACTTAATGAATGTATTAGATGTACTTTGATAGTCATAAGTCATATCAATTTCTGCCCAGATTGGTAATGAGTTTCTTATGTGGTTTCTGTGTGTTGATTGTAATAATACATCATCACAGTAGAAATAATAGTTGATTGTAATGCTAATCTAATTTAATTCTCAAGCGTTCAAGTGACTGACACTCCTAGACATGGGAATGGGCCGGGCTGTTCACGAGTCCATCTGCTGTAAAAATGGAGGAAGAGGTAAAACACTCTCCTCTAGTTTATCATCTTCTTCCGCGATTTTCTCTCTCTTCGAATTCTTCAAATCTCTGCAAAAAAAATGGCAAGAAGAGGAAAAACCCTAGCTTCTGGTACAGCGAAGAAGGCTACATCTCATAGTAGTAAGGCTGGTTTGTAGTTTCTTGTTGGTCGTATTGCTCGTTTTTTGAAGGCTGAAAAGTATGCTGAGCGTGTCAGTGCCGGAGCTCTGGTTTACCTCGCCGCTGTTCTTGAGTACCTCGCTGCTGAGGTATATTCTCTGCCCTCTCTTTTGAAGTTAAGTTTTACCTGATTTTACTGTTTTTTTGCGATTTTTTCATGGATCTAGGGTTTGAAATTGTTGTCGTTTGATTTCGCTTTGGAATTGATTTAAGTTTCTTTGATTCGCGCTTTTTTTATCGTTTGATTGATTTATATTGATGAACCTTATCTTCGTTAGGATCTTCGAAAATCTGACTTTGAATTACAGTTATTGTTCTTCATTATACTGAGAATTTGAGTTTCTGAATGTAGGAATCGGTTGAATCTCTTGATTTTTAATGCTTAATTTGTAAACGCTATCAGAAGTTAAACTAGTTATGGAAACAATATTTTCAAAAACTAGGTTTTAGATTGTTTCCATGATTGAACAAGGAATTCATGTTAAATTTTACTGTTAATTAATGACCAATTGTTGATTGAGAAAATGAATTTCTGTGTGTAGGTTTTGGAAATGGCAGGAAACGCAGCAAGAGACAACAAGAAAACTCGAATAGTGCCGAGGCACATTCAATTGGCAGTGAGGAACGATGAAGAACTGAGCAAATTGCTTGTAGATGTTACATGTTTAGTTAGGGTTAGGGTTTTGAAGTTATCATCAGTTTTTTCTTATTTATGTGGGTTGGGGGTTAATGTTTATTTGGGTTAGTATGTGTAATATATTAGGGCTTTGGCTAGATTTTTCCTACTTTTTAATGTGTATAAGTTTCTTGTTTCCTTATTTCCCTGACAATTTTTATGGAACATCAATGAAATTTGTGGAGGTTAATCCAAATCTCACTGTTCTGCATATGGTGGTTTGTACTGTTGTACATCATGTTTTTTGGTTGACTGAGTATTCAATTGTTCCTTTCTATTATCAAGTTTCTTCCTTTTTGCAGATGGTAAGGCTAGACTTTGCATTATAAAAGGCTTGATATCAACGACTGTCTTAAGCCGTCGTTGATATCAACGGCTGTCTTAAGCCGCCGTTGATATCATCGACTGTCTTAAGCAGTCGTTAAAATCAACGACTGCTTAAGACAGTCGGTGGAACTTCCTCAACGTTGGTATTCTAAACGGTCGTTGATAAGTAGGAAAATTGTCGTTGATAATGGTACCGACGGCTAGACGGTCGTTGATTCCTAAATCAGCAACCAACAATGCAACGACTGTCAGTCAACGACCATTGACCGTCGTTGATATATCAGCCACTGTTTTTTGGGAATCAGCGACGGCTTTAAGCCATCGTTGATATGGCCTTTTCTTGTAGTGAGTCGTCCCGTTGACTGAAAAGTTGACTTCTGGAGCTCTTCCTTGTAGAACATCATCAAAGACGAGAGACCTCTACAATACGTTTATATCATTGCATGAACCCGGGGTGCCAAATAAAAGCATGCCATATCCATATGTCACTTGAAGCAACCACTTCTAAGATTATTGTTGCTGTTTTGCTTCATTCTTGATACATTCCATTCCAGTCCTGAGGATAATTCTTCCAGTTCCAATGCATGCAATCAATGCTTCCCATCATGCCTGGGAGGCCACGATGCTCGCCTTCATGTAGGAGACGCTCAATGTCATTTGGATTTGCGTTCCTCACGTATTCAGATTCAAATCTAGCAACAACCCCTTCAACAAAATGAAGAAGGCATTCTCTGGCGGGTACTTGAAGCAATTTTCAGGTACTCATCAACAACATCAGAGGATGAACCATTTTTTTTGTAGTACAGATCCACCGTACCCATCCTTCCAATAGAATCCAGTTTTTTCGTAAAGAACGCATCTTCAGATGTTACACCTTCGACGAAAAATGTGTTCAGGGTACATAGGTTCGTTGATGAAATAGTCATGAAACAATCTTTCACGAGCTTCGACGAAAAATGTGCATACGAGACCTTCGATGAAACATGTGCCCAGGGTACAAAATTTCGTTGCTGAAATAGTCATGAAACAATCTTTCATAAGCTTCCTCACGTTCCCTACGTACATATTTTCTAGCGCGGGGTACAATTTCTTCTTCGTTTTGTTGCTCAGCATCAAAGGACTGACTCCGTTCTATGTAATCTTGAACCATATAATTAAAAATTTCAGAACCTGAACTAGAAGAACTTGAATCATATTTCATTTTGGAGATATGGTGATTGAAGTGATGTTTTTTTATAAAATAAAAAATTGAGAAGAAAACGTGGACGGAGTTGTGGATTTCATGGTTAAAGTTAAGTTGTATTATATAGGAAAAATCCATCATACATACATAACAATAATTCATTTATGGATTAGACATATCAATGCAATGTAGAGTAGACATATATATCAATTCAATAGCTATTATGTACTATTCAAAGTCAAGTGATTAGACAATTCAATGCAGTACTACTTGCCATGCTATTCAATATCAGGTGATTAGACACTTCAATGCAATAATAATAATAATAATAATAATAATAATAATAATAATAATAATAATAATAATAATAATTTTTGAGAGGATAATAATGATAATAATAATAATAGTAGTAATAATAATAATAGTAATAATAATAATAATAATAATAATAATAAGTAGAATAATGTGGATAATGGTAGTTATAATGATACATTGAATATCAAAAGTTACGACACATACACATTCATAATTAAAGTACGGCATAACTAAACTGCAAACTAAAACCAATCAAAAACATACTAACATATTTATCCTTAAATTTTAGCTTAAGTTTTTCATACATTTCTCTCTCATCTGGATCAAGGGAAGACTTAGCCATGAATGTATTCCAAATTTTGAACTTTGTATCTTCCTCTTTCTTTGATTCTTTCAAGGCATCACGCTCCTTTTGATACTTAAGCAAGTCTTCTCCTAAACTAATCCTCCTCGTAAATTATGAAGAGGACGGAGAACTGGATATTGGGGCTTGTCTCATACTCTTAACTGTCTTGATGCCTTCAAGACATTTTGAGCTGCCATCTGCTCGTTTGTCGTAGTGTTTCATAACATTCCATGCATACTCGAATGTAAACCGAGGCCCATTAGCTTTTTTCCACATCTCACAGGCTTCAGTCAGAACGTCTTCTTCATTGCAGCCGGACCCCTTCTTCCTTTTCGCCTCCGTATATATCCTGACCCATGGATTTACATCTCCGTTGATTTTTTTTCCAACGACTAGTAACACCTTTGAATTTCCTTGGGCATAAAGTTGGATTGAGTCGGTGTGACTCTTCCCACATTTAGAAATATTGAACCCAAAAAACTTCACTATTTTGGTCGGTTCCCTTGAACATATCTCCTCCGCACTCTAAATACGCTGAAATGAGTGCATGATCTTCATCTACAACCCATTGAAACTTTGGTGTTGTAGCTTTTTTTTTTGAAGGAGTGTCTTGAACTTCTTGTGTTTGGATTTCTACTACATCATCTTCATGAGATTATTCATGTAGTTATGAAAAATGTTGGGATATAGGAAAAGATGGTTGAGCTTGTTGTTGGGTTAAATAATGGGAACTTTGTGGAGATTATTGAGTAGATTGTTGAGAATTTTGGTAATTGATCGATCCTAAAAGTACCTTAAAATACCGCAAGTGTACGGGTCAATTAAAGTAAATATAGGGTAAGCAAGATATCGTTTCCCACAAGGAGTTATATAATCAACTACCAAATTAAGAAAATCTAATATTATTTAGACGATACGGAGATAGTGAATTGTGGCGATAAACTAAAATACTAAGATAATAACTATACTAGTTCTAACACTAAAAACGTCGGACAATAGGTATAAACCAAGTATAAAAGATAGTTCTAGGACTTAGATTTCGCCAATTATCTTTTACAATGAAATTAAAACTAGTTGTCGGATTAAAAGTTATTGTATTGCACTGGTCGAATTTCCTATAATATATTATCTCCTCTTCCAATGTAGAAAACCTGTATCTATAATAATCTTACGCCTACTTCCGTGGTCATAACAATTAATATAAGGAAAAATGGAAACTAATAATCCCACCTTTGCTACTTATGCTCAAAACAATCTCACCTTTTCAAAATCTGGAAACAATCCCACCTTTATACCTCATCTTCTTAAAATGAGCCTTTTTACCTCCAACCTGTTTAACAGGTTAGATTTTTATTTTTTTTCCTTCAATCTCTCCTCCCACCTCACAACCTTGTTTCATGGCAGCCCCTCCATCACTACCACTGGCACCACCTCATCACCACCCCCACACTCACCACCTCGAACCGAAACTCACCCCACTAGTCAGAAACCCCAATCCTCCCCCCTTCCCCTCAACTGCCTCCCTCTATCTTCTCCCACCCCTACCACCAACGACGCCCCTCCACCGCCATTTCTATCTCCTCGTCTTCCATCACCACTGCTACCAAGCAAACACCAAGAAAACCCAAATTCCACAACATGACAATAAACAACAACACGATTAAATCCAATGGACCACGACACCACACATTCAAACCTATTAATATTATACAAATAATAAGAGAAACTACAATTTCAAGCTGGAAAACAAAATAATTAAATGGGTTAACGATCGGTGAGAACCAAATTTAGGTGAAGATCGCAACTTCACATATCAAAAAATTAAGAAGTAGAGCCAAAAATCCCAAGGTTCGAATCATTTATGCAAAATCACACAAATTGTGAGCGAAAATTATGAGTGAGATTGTTAAAAAAAATTGATGTGCTTGAGATAGAGATTTATTTCAGAAAAAAGTGAGTGGAAATGAAGAGGGAGAGATGTTATTGATTTTACTGGCTTGTTCACTTAGGAGAGAGAAAAGAGGAAAGTGAAGGAAGAATGGAAGAGATGAAAGTGAAGCAGACATGCGGTTGGTGGGTGCGCTCTTTGGTGGTAGGGTCATTGTTGGTGGGTGCGCTTTTTGGTGGTAGCTGGGTGATTTCATGCGGGGAGGGGTATTTCGGGTGGTAGAAATTTGGTGGGGGTGGGTAGTTGGTTGTGTTAAATGGGTGGAGCAGTGGGTGGGTTAATCGGGTGATGTACGTGTTGAGTCAAGTGGAAGAGAGAGAAAAAGGAAGACAAAGGGGAGTGGGTTGACTCCAGCAAAGGGAGGGCGGCTAGCTGGGTCCAGCAGGGGAGGGCGGCTGGTCCGGCAGGGGGATGGGGGCTCCGGCAGGGGAGGGAAGGGGAAAGAAAAATGTTTTTTATTAATTCCTTTATTTTTAAAAAAAAACCAATCAGAAGGTGACACGTGGCAAGTCACCTTCTAATACTAGTTACCAATTTCACAAACCGGTAAAAGGCTCATTTTGAGAAGATGGGGTATAAAGGTGGGATTGTTTCCAGATTTCGAAAAGGTGGGATTGTTTTGAGCATAAGTGGCAAATGTGGGATTATTAGTTTCCATTTTTCCTTAATATAAACCCATTACGAACAATAAATTCATATAAGAGACCACCCCAAGTGTATAATTATTCCTAAAATTATACTACTTGACGTATAATAATCCTACGAACTAATATTGAAATTTCACTTCCGCTAATAATCCAATATCTTAAACATATAATCAACTGGCCAAATCAATTATATGAGAACAAACCAATATTATCAAATTGCAATAAAAATAAATCAATCCAAACAGCTTAATTCAAATCATTGACAGAAAATAAAATACTACATCTAGTCCTAGAACATAAAAATTTAGCTAGACATCGCAACTAAATTAACCCAACTAATTGAAAGTAAAAATCTGAAATTAAACATAGTAACTGATGAAATTTAATAGCATAAACTAAGAGAAGTGATAGATAAACTCCAGATTGATATGAAGAATTAGCATGAAACGCTTCGCCTCGCTCTCACGTCGGCTCTCGTCCTCCTGCTTTCTGTTCTCTTCGAGTCTCTGTTATGCGTCACTATCTGGTCTGATGCGTGTGAATGTTTTGCCCTCCTTCTCCTTTTATCTCCTTTTCTTTTTATGCGTCAGACTTAGGGTATAGAAACCCAAATTTGTGCCTGCTCTCTTGTGTCTGCTCTCTTGTGCCCTGCGTGATAGTTCTTTTCTTGGCCCAGCAAGAGGTTGACCTCTTTTACTTCAATTGCTGCGTGGCTTCTCATTTCTTGTTTTAGTATTGTTGTATTGGGCTTCCTTTGTTTGGTGTGGTGCCCTCCTTCCTTAATCTTTCTTTCTTTTCTTTTTTTTGACATCTAATCTTTTCTTTTTGTAATTAGTCTAAGGTTGCTGTAGGCTTTTCTTCTTTTCTTTCTTTCTTTTACAAATGTTACCTACAAACAATTCAATAGAGTAATAAACAATTGGGTTCTAAAAAAAATCATTTGCATAGTCAAAACATACTATTATTATAAATTAATAAATAAACTAAATTAGCATGAATAAGTAGTAGTCGAATTATTTAATTTATTGAGTATATTTTTCATATTTTAAATCAACTTTGTTAGTCAAGTAACTTAACTCTAAAAACGTTAAAATATAAGTCTCATAACTTATGCAAAAAAAAGTAATATAACAGACTAAAATCACGTATAAAATAGAGCTTTATCAGTAATTAGATTGGCTTTGAAAAAATATAAACATTTTTTGGAATTCCGGATTTTGTAGAATACTTGGATCAATTTGGAAATTGCTTTGGGGATTTTGTGGGTGGTTTGGATCATTTTGGGAATAAGAATTATTTTGGGAATAAGGATTATTTCCATATTGGTGATTTGGATTATTTTGGGAGTATGAGTTACTAGGATTATTTGAATCCATAAAATTAGCTTAATATAAATAATTTTAGGTAGGAGAGAGTAATTAGAAAGAAAAGTAGGGTAGGAAGAAGTATTGTAAGTTATATGAAATTTGGGCTCAATTTATAGATTAAAATATTTTATAGCCGTTATTCTAATTTTATTTATTATAAGCTGATTTATTTATTAACGTTACAAAATTTTATACCGTTGTAAAATTACCGTTTGATGGAACCTAAAAGAAACTACAGTAAAAGAGCTTTGTTTCACGCGTGGCAGCAGCAGATTTGCTGCTCAGTGGCCTCTGACAGCAAATCTCCCATTTGGGCCAACTGTGTTCACGCGGGTAGAATGAAACGCACAATTGCACACTTTCTTCACCTCTATCTCCTTCTCCATTTTCTTTTATACTCAGTGTTTAACTAGTTTTGAAAAAAAAATTATTCGTCCAGCTTTCTTCGCCACGCGGCGAGACACTACTCTTCCTATGCATGCCACCCGAGGTGCATCTGGTTTGGCAGTCTTGACCAACCAACTCCAAGTGCCAATTGCCCCATGCAACAGTAAAACCAAGTAAAGTTAGCTTTACTTTTTTCTAGACCAACAAAAACCCCCCCCATTGCTTATGCTCTAAAGATGCATATGAAAAAAGCCTATGATTCTATTACATTGGATGTTTTTGGAAGAGATATTGGTGGCTTTGAATTTTCCTGCATCCTTTATTAGGTTGATTATGGAGTGTGTGTACTCTCCTAGTGTTTCTCATATGATAAATCGTACTCTCGTTGGTTTCTTTTAAGGGAAGAGAGGATTGAGATAGGGTGATCCATGGCCATGGTCATGGAATATTTGACTAGAACTTTAAAGATCATTGGTGAAAAACAAACCGTAGTTCAAGTTCCACCCAAGATGTCTTGAGGTGAAGCTTAATCACTTATGTTTTACTGATGATGTGATTTTGTGGAGTAGAGTTGAGTTTGCTTCAATGTATTGTATGATTCAGGGTTTCAACCACTCATTAGAGAATTTTGGACTTGAAGTTAACAAAAAAAGAATATTTTGAGGTATATACTTCTAGTATGCAAAGAAATGAGGCTCAGAGAATTAATGAGGTTTCTCGGTTCAGTTTAGGTGTTCTCCTATTTAAGTATCTGAGAGTTCTCATATGTCACAAGAGGATTACAGCTAAGTAGTGTCAAGGGTTGGTAGAAAATATGACTGTCAAGATCAGGTTATGAGTAGTAGACATCTTTCTTATTAGGGTAGGCTCTCGTTGATCAATTTAGTGTTAATGAGCATCCATGTAGATTAGGCTCAAGTGTTGATGATCTCCTTTGGAGTGGAGATTTCTTTACTCATAAAGCAGGGAATGTGGCTTGGACTCAGGTGTGTTTGCTAAAGAATGTAGGAGGGCTTGCTATTAGACAAGTTAAGAAGTGGAATATAGCTGTTATCGGAAGGTATGTATGGGATGTGGCTGCTAATAAAGACAATATAAGGATTAAATAGGTGAATAAAATCTATGTATAAGAGTTTGTCGTTGCTAATTAAGAAAGACAAATGTGGATCAAATGGGTGAATGAAATCTATGTAAAAGAGTCTCCCTGGTGGGGGTATAAGCCACCTATAGATTGTAGTTGGTACTAAAAGAAAGTATGTGAAGTGGCGGAAAGTATGAAGATGTATGTGACTGAGAATCAGCTTAGTGAAATACAAACGTATTCTGTTCAATGGATGTACAGTGAACTAGGGGGGAATTAGCAACGGTGCAGGGGGATAAATTTGTTTGGAACAGATTTATTGTTCTTAAGAGCATCTACAATGGTTACACTAGTTTTTGTTGGTATTTGTATTTTTTCCATTCTCTCTCTCACATCCCACTAACTCTCTACCAACTCATCTTTTTTTCTAGCAATGGGTGGGCTAGTCTTAGTTGGTTTTTATTTTTCTCTCTCTTACTTTTGCTATACTACACCATATATTTCTCTCCTATACAAAATGTTTATATTTTTATATACTAGATAAATTGTATTCGTGTTTTAATTAGTAATATATTAATCATTTTATATACATTTTAATAATTTTAGGTAGGAGAAAGTGATAAAAAAAAGTAGGTTGGAAAGAAATGTGGTAAAATATATTAAATTTGGGCTCAATTTATAGATAAAAAATTTTATAGCCGTTATTGTAAAATTTATTTGTAAATCATAAGCTGGTTTTTTTTATTTACTTCAAAAAAAAATATGAAGAAACAAAAACAAAAAAGCAATCTTGTACAAAACAAAAAAGCAGCAACAACAAAACAAACTTGTACAAATGGCTTCAAGCCATTCGCTGCTCAGTGCGCCTCTAACACGCATAAGGGCCACTGCTAGCATATTTAATGTTATTGGCATTAAACGTGGAATTGTGTGTATTCTCACTCTATCTCCTTCTTCCTTTTGCGTCATACAAAGCGTTGTGACTAACATTCACCAAACAAAGGAAGCAAAGCTACAGCTAGTAAAAAAGTTCTAGAGAGAAGGGCTCTCCCTTCTCTCGAAACCCTAACACATTCGAAACCCCAAGCAATTTGAGAATTTCTCTCGTAGCAGCTCTTTTCTTCCTCTCTCCCCTCAGATCTAGCTTCTTCCATCCTCTTCCATGGCTATCTAGTCCCTTTTTGGCCATTTCTTCTTGTCCTCAGTCGGACTTATTCTTCTAGTCTCTCCTTTTCTCCTTTCTCTTTTCGTCTTTGGTGGGCTTTCGATTTCTTAGGCGATTTCCTCGCGATGGTCAGGTTTCCGTCGTTCGGTGGTTCATTTTGCGGTGGTCGGGGTTTCGCGTTCGTCGGCATACGGTAAGAGTCAGTTTGTTGGGGCTGCGGGCTTCGAGGTTCGGGCTTCGAGTGTGGGCTTCGGGGTTCGGGCTTCGGGCTTCGGGCTAATCTGATTTCCTTCCCTTAGACGGTTCATTGTCAGTAAGTTCGGTTTGTTTAAGTGGAAGTTGAGGGTGCCAATTAAGTGGAGTTTGTTTTGCCCCCCGTGTCGGGTTCAAGAAGGTGTCTTCGGTTGTGCCTAGGGAGAAGGCTCTTTTGCCGCGGCGAAGCTTCCACTTGTGTTATTTTGTGCCCCTTTCTCTTCTTTATGGTTTCTTGTTATTTGTAACTTGTAACATCCTTTGGGATGTTTTAGGTGGTGTTTCATTGTAGAGACACCACCTAGTTTTCTCTCCTGATCAAAAAAAAAAAAAAAATACAAAGCGTTGTGACTAGTACTAAAAAAATTGTGCCCAGCTTTATTTTATACGCGGTAGTTCCATACTCGTCCTATGCACGTCATCCGAGGCTTAGTTAGTCTGGCAGACAGGGCCAACCCATTGCAAGACCTAGTTTCCCCCAATGGTAAAACCAAGTAATGCTAAGTCTTAATTTTCCAAGACTATGTAAAGCCAACCTATTGTAGATGCTCTAGGTATAGATTCTTTTCTTGGTTGGTTATGAAGGAAAAATTACAGACCACAGAGAGGTTGTGCAGCTATGGATTGTGTGACAGCCATTTATGTCAGATTAATGGTGAAGAAAAATGAGTCTCATGCTCATGTGTTCTTCTCACGTGGTTACTATAAAATGGTAATGATGCATATAAAAAAACTAGCTGAAGATGGGGTATACTTGTGAGCATGTCCTAAAGGTGCTGAATTGGATAGCAAGATGCATAGCTACCAAGATGCAAATTAAGGTGTATGCAACTACTTTGAGTGCCACAGTCTACATTATATGGTGGACTAGAAATGATGGTTCATGGAACAAAAAATTAGACGTTGTTCATATTTGTGTAAATACAATTAAGAAGGTTGCAATTGATAGAGTCTATAGTTTCTTGCCCAAAAGAGTCACAAGGAAAGATAGGGATTGGATGGGGGAGTTAACCTATAAATTTTAAAGGTCCTTGCAAAGCAGTTACATTGTAATGATATGTTTTGGTTAGAAATATACTTACTTCTTATTGAGCTAAAAAAAAAATTTAGTCTTTTTATCAAACAAACTAGGACCTTAATTATAGCCCAACGAATTTTTAATAGTCCAAATACCCTTTTCAATTGTATTCCATGCAGACGAGTGGGCAAGTTAAAATCCTCCTTGCAATTTGTTGGAGTGTTTCCTTGCCACAAATTCAAGTGGTACCGAGTATCTTTGTAAGGAACTAAGAAACCTTCACCATTAGTAAAGCCGAAAGCCATACGCAATGAAAAATCTATCTGCATCATAGAAATTTAACATTACCATTTGGGATTTAATACGATCATCAACTAATTATAAGATAATGAGTTATAAACTCTTACTTGGTATTTTTAGACCATTGGGCCTCCAAAGAGCATCACGAAGGACACGAATGTGAAACGAAGGTTTAGATCACATGAAGCTAGCACATTGGTGCTAATGTCCTCCCTATCTCGATAACGAGGAATATCCTCAACGAAGACCGTCATATCAATGTGTGTCCCATCAAGGGCTCCAACAACTCCCTCAAACCACTTGCACTTGTTATCCCTAGCATAGCAAATGCCTTGGTCAAGTGACTTAATATAATACTTTCCATTTTTGATGAACTTGACGGCTTGCATTGTTCTATTCTTGAAATAATGTGCAAGGATATGAAGAAGCAACCAACTATTTCTTTTATGGTGATGTGTTTTGTAGTCACTAGGTCCTCCTTTGATTGTACGCAATTGCTCACAACACATTCTATTATTCCTCAAAGTATTCATCTATGTAGCTCTTATTGGTGCATGCTCAAGCTCATTCTATGTTACGTCCTTCACCCTATATCGTTAACCATACCATGCCCCCACATCTAATATAATAAAACCTATAACCGTGATAACTAACTCCATATCTTCATCATTGTCCCTTGCACGTTTTCTTAACTCTTGTATACTCACCTAATCCGACATATTTCAAACTTTTATGTAACTTATCAAGTATCATATGACATTAAAGCTCCAAAACAAAGAAAAAAGAAACTAATAATAACATTTGGCACTAGGATTGTATCTGATATTTATCAGATTAAAAAGTTACTATTACACAATCAACAAATACCCACCAAGTGAACCTTCTCAAAGACCACAATTTCACCATGTCCCAACCTCAAAACCCATTAATCACACAAGACCTTCTAAATAACATATCAAATACTCCAGACACTGCAGCTGTACTGCTCCTAACCAGATGCCGAGATGAGAGGTTAAAGCATGGAAATTAGTGCTAACTTTTCCACCATAATTTAACATAAACTCTTTTAAAAAAAATTAACATACCCTAATTACCACAAATCTCCGCTTAGCATAAAAAAAGCCAAAAATCACACATTCCTCAACAATCAAACCAAAACCATGAAAAAATGCAAGTTGTTTGGGTATAATCAATTTAACTTTAAAAGAGGATGATTTCGCGTAATCCTTTCCTCTCCCTCCTCTAATCTGCCTTGAAGTTGGAAGAATGTCATTTGATGATAGAAATCCCAAAATTGTGTGTGGTTTATCGTCAAAATTAAAGAGAAGATGAACTTACATCAACTTGATGTTACTAATTTGTTTCCTCAATCTTAAGAAAAAAAACCTAACCATAAAAAAGGGTATTTAGGGATGACACACGTTTCTAGCAAATCAGAAAGACAGGAGTACTAGAAAATAAATCAAGAGCTAAGAAATAAACTAAAGCTCTGAAAATCGCGCTCTGAATCGTCGACAATGCATATTGAGGAGAGAGTAATAGGTTGATGCCAAAAAAAGGCGACGTACGTGAGAATGAAGTGTGGATGAGTATGTGTGCTTTTTTTGGAATTCGAAATGACAAGTTTTAAGTTGGTATTTGAAATGATTTTTGGACGCCTAGTTAAGTAAGGATCATGGAATTGCCCCAAATCCAAATGCAAATTTTTTGGATTCCCAAACACCTGATTTTGGGCCAAATCTAGAATTTCAACTGATATTCTAGTTCTCAAACAGGCCATTAAGGAATTGTGTTTAGTTTGTGGTGGTTAAAGCAAAGGACATTGTCTATTAGACTCCCACTGAATACACAAAGTTTGGTGCTTATGGAGATGCTTGATAAGTGTGGCCCATACCTAACAAAAATAAATAACCTAACTAGCCTCCTAACTATGTAGTAGCGCAAGTAAGGGTCGATCCCAAAAGAGAGAAAGTTGTTCTATGATTAACTTTTGAATAATGGTAAAACTATAGGAAATTCATATTTGTATATATATAAGATAATAAAAGAAATAAAAGTAATCTAATGAATTAATGCTCTATAATCAAGTATCTCCACGAGTATGAATCAATACAATAACAATTCCTACCGCAAATCCAATTATATAAAATATTCACGAGGAGTAATGCGCCTTAAAAAGTACCATAAACCTCTCCCGAGTACCTATGGCTTCACTAAACATGCACTCATACCTATTCCCATGGATTTATGCAAGAAAGAGACACTAAACATAACATCACAATTAAATTCCTAGTTATCCAATCTACTTATTCCCATAGAGAAATTCATGCTCTTAATTAAGATATTCAAATACGTCAAAATCACTACAAGAAAATCACAAAATAACGACGGCCTATCAGCGACGGTTAACAAAACCGTCGGTATAATCATATCCAGCGACGGCTAGAAGCCGTCGTTGATTCTCGGCTACTTTGTTATAGCATTTGGCAGCCAGTTTTAGGCACCGGTGATAAATAACGACGGCTAAAAGCCGTCGTTGATTTTGTGGAAGTAAAGCAGAATTTTTTTTAGCTTGGGCGACGGTCTGAAACGGTCGTTGATTTCTAAAGGAGGGGTTTAATTGAAGCTGGTCTTTCAGTCGGGTTTTTTTTCAACAAAAAAAAAGGAGGGAAGTAATTTGGGCGAAACTCGGTCGACTCCACCTCCACCTGCCTCTCCTCCTTCCTCCAGCCAACTGCAGCGACCCACCTCCACCTCACCTCGTCGGCGGTAAGCTTTGTTTTCTCCTTTTTTTTTAATTTTTGTACTCATGAACCAAACCCTAACAGTTGAGTTTTTTCCTCGTGAGAGAAGTGAACTTCAGGCGACGAACTTGGGCGACGAACTTGCATCGACTCTTGCCGGACCGACATTTCGCCGGTGGTAAGCAGTGCCAATTTCTTTTTTTTTAACAATTTGTGTACTCATGAAACTAAACCCAGAAAATTGGGTTTTTGCTAAATCTTGTTATTTCTGCTAAAAATTCGAATCTTGTTTTTTCTATCAGTTTTTTACTCACATTTTGTTAGTCTTGCTTTATTTTATGTATATTTCTTCATGTAAGTGTTTGATCTTATTATATATCATTTCTTTAATCAAAGTTCATACTACTTATTATTTTTCAAATAATTTCATAGTAAGATTTTAGTGATTTGGTGAGTGAAATCAGTAACAAGAAAGAGCATGTGGGTATTTTTGTTTTCTAACATTTGGTGGAAAAAAAGAATGGGTGAAAGTAACCCAAAATTGTTGGACTTAATATCAAAGGAAAAACAAAGGATGATGAATAATGAAGAAAGAAGATATGGGTGTTGTTCATCTGATGAAAACAAGCTTGAACTTAGGCTATTATTTTTTATTTTAGAGATGATGCAGCTATGTGTGTTCTGTATGGATGATGGTTTACATCCATTTGTTTGTTATTTGGTAATGCAAATGTAAACGTTTATGTTTTTTATCATATGCATTGTACTTTTTGGTGAACATGTTGAGAATTTGGAATTAAGTTTGTTCACAGCGTTTATAACCATGCTTGTCAAATCCATGATTGAATTTTTTTTTTTAGTCATTAATTGCAATCTTATTTTAAGTCAAAAGGGGTGCTTGTGAACTTAAATTCGTAGTTACTTATTATTGGAGTTGCTCGTTTAGTAGAAATTGACGCTTAAAGGTGCCGTTTAATAATTGATTTTCTACATGATGTAGGATTACGTAGCACTTTGGTGTTTCTCTTTGGCTTAATTGTAAGGTTAGTAGCAATTTTTTACCATATTTTGTCTTCAATTTATATTGTTTTTGTTCATGTAAATTCTATATTTTAATTTTTGTGTAAGTTTTTCATCATGAAATATAATGTATTAAAAAAACTTTTGTTTAGGGCGGGGGTCGATGAGGGGGGTGCGGGGGTCGGTGAGGGGGGTGCGGGGGGTCGGTGAGGGGGTGCGGGGGTCGGTGAGGGGGAGGGCGGGGGGTCGGTGAGGGGGGCTGCGGGGGGTCGGTGAGGGGGGGCGGGGGTCGGTGAGGGGGAGGGCGGGGGTCGGTGGGGGGAGGGCGGGGGGTCGGTGAGGGGGACCGCAGGGGGTTAGTGAGGGGGGTGCAGGGGGTCGGTGAGGGGGGAGGGCGGGGGTCGGTGAAGGGGGAGGGGAGGGCGGGGGGTCGGTGAAGGGGGGTGCGGGGGTCGGTGAGGGGGAGGCGGGGGTCGGTGAGGGGGGGGTGCGGGGGTCGGTGAGGGGGAGTGCGGGGGTCGGTGAGGGGGGGAGGGCTGGGGGTCGAGTGGAGGGGGGGACTGCGGGGGTCGGTGAGGGGGGTGCAGGGGTCGGTGAGGGGGGGGGGGGGGTCGGTGAGGGGGGTGTATATATATAGTTAGTTTAAAATGAATGAATACGAGTAGTTTGATGCTATTTTAAGTTATAAACACCTCAAACATCATATATATAGTTAGTTTAATGTGATTATAAGTTGTTTTGATTGAAAATACACAAAATAGGAAAGTTAGAACCAAATATAGGCTAATATAGGCCATTTTAGGCCATTTCACTTGAAAATGAATGAATACGAGTAGTTTGATGCTAGTTTAAGTTATAAACACCTCAAACATCATATATATATAGTTAGTTTAATGTGATTATAAGTTGTTTTGATTGAAAATACACAAAATAGGAAAGTTAGAACCAAATATAGGCTAATATAAGCCATTTTAGGCCATTTCATTTGAAAATGAATGAATACGAGTAGTTTGATGCTAGTTTAAGTTATAAACACCTCAAACATCATATATACAGTTAGTTTAATGTGATTATAAGTTGTTTTGATTGAAAATACACAAAATAGGAACGTTAGAACCAAATATAGGTTAATATAGGCCATTTTAGGTCATTTCACTTGAAAATGAATGAATACGAGTAGTTTGATGCTAGTTTAAGTTATAAACACCTCAAACATCATATATATATAGTTAGTTTAATGTGATTATAAGTTGTATTGATTGAAAATACACAAAATAGGAACGTTAGAACCAAATATAGGCTAATATAGGCCATTTTAGGCCATTTCACTTGAAAATGAATGAATACGAGTAGTTTGATGCTAGTTTAAGTTATAAACACCTCAAACATCATATATATAGTTAGTTTAATGTGATTATAAGTTTTTTTGATTGAAAATACACAAAATAGGAAAGTTAGAACCAAATATAGGCTAATATAGGCCATTTTAGGCCATTTCACTTGAAAATGAATGAATACGAGTAGTTTGATGCTAGTTTAAGTGATAAACACCTCAAACATCATATATATAGTTTGTTTAATGTGATTATAAGTTGTTTTGATTGAAAATACACAAAATAGGAACGTTAGAGCCAAATATAGGCTAATATAGGCCATTTTAGGCCATTTCCTTGAAAATGAATGAATACGAGTAGTTTGATGCTAGTTTAAGTTATAAACACCTCAAACATCATATATATAGTTAGTTTAATGTGATTATAAGTTGTTTTGCTTGAAAATACACAAAATAGGGAAGTTAGAACCAAATATAGGCTAATATAGGCCATTTTAGGCCATTTCACTTGAAAATGAATGAATACGAGTAGTTTGATGCTAGTTTAAGTGATAAACACCTCAAACATCATATATATAGTTTGTTTAATGTGATTATAAGTTGTTTTGATTGAAAATACACAAAATAGGAACGTTAGAACCAAATATAGGCTAATATAGGCCATTTTAGGCCATTTACTTGAAATGAATGAATACGAGTAGTTTGATGCTATTTTAAGTTATAAACACCTCAAACATCATATATATAGTTAGTTTAATGTGATTATAAGTTGTTTTGATTGAAAATACACAAAATAGGAAAGTTAGAACCAAATATAGGCTAATATCGGCCATTTTAGGCCATTTCACTTGAAAATGAATGAATACGAGTAGTTTGATGCTAGTTTAAGTTATAAACACCTCAAACATCATATATATAGTTAGTTTAATGTGATTATAAGTTGTTTTGATTGAAAATACACAAAATAGGAACGTTAGAACCAAATATAGGCTAATATAGGCCATTTTAGGCCATTTCACTTGAAAATGATTGAATACGAGTAGTTTGATGCTAGTTTAAGTTATAAACACCTCAAACATCATATATATAGTTAGTTTAATGTGATTATAAGTTGTTTTGATTGAAAATACACAAAATAGGAAAGTTAGAACCAAATATAGACTAATATAGGCCATTTTAGGCCATTTCACTTGAAAATGAATGAATACGAGTAGTTTGATGCTAGTTTAAGTGATAAACACCTCAAACATCATATATATAGTTTGTTTAATGTGATTATAAGTTGTTTTGATTGAAAATACACAAAATAGGAACGTTAGAACCAAATATAGGCTAATATAGGCCATTTTAGGCCATTTCACTTGAAAATGAATGAATACGAGTAGTTTGATGCTAGTTTAAGTTATAAACACCTCAAACATCATATATATAGTTAGTTTAATGTGATTATAAGTTGTTTTGCTTGAAAATACACAAAATAGGGAAGTTAGAACCAAATATAGGCTAATATAGGCCATTTTAGGCCATTTCACTTGAAAATGAATGAATACGAGTAGTTTGATGCTAGTTTAAGTGATAAACACCTCAAACATCATATATATAGTTTGTTTAATGTGATTATAAGTTGTTTTGATTGAAAATACACAAAATAGGAACGTTAGAACCAAATATAGGCTAATATAGGCCATTTTAGGCCATTTACTTGAAATGAATGAATACGATTAGTTTGATGCTATTTTAAGTTATAAACACCTCAAACATCATATATATAGTTAGTTTAATGTGATTATAAGTTGTTTTGATTGAAAATACACAAAATAGGAAAGTTAGAACCAAATATAGGCTAATATCGGCCATTTTAGGCCATTTCACTTGAAAATGAATGAATACGAGTAGTTTGATGCTAGTTTAAGTTATAAACACCTCAAACATCATATATATAGTTAGTTTAATGTGATTATAAGTTGTTTTGATTAAAAATACACAAAATAGGAACGTTAGAACCAAATATAGGCTAATATAGGCCATTTTAGGCCATTTCACTTGAAAATGAATGAATACGAGTAGTTTGATGCTAGTTTAAGTTATAAACACCTCAAACATCATATATATAGTTAGTTTAATGTGATTATAAGTTGTTTTGCTTGAAAATACACAAAATAGGGAAGTTAGAACCAAATATAGGCTAATATAGGCCATTTTAGGCCATTTCACTTGAAAATGAATGAATACGAGTAGTTTGATGCTAGTTTAAGTGATAAACACCTCAAACATCATATATATAGTTTGTTTAATGTGATTATAAGTTGTTTTGATTGAAAATACACAAAATAGGAACGTTAGAACCAAATATAGGCTAATATAGGCCATTTTAGGCCATTTACTTGAAATGAATGAATACGAGTAGTTTGATGCTATTTTAAGTTATAAACACCTCAAACATCATATATATAGTTAGTTTAATGTGATTATAAGTTGTTTTGATTGAAAATACACAAAATAGGAAAGTTAGAACCAAATATAGGCTAATATAGGCCATTTTAGGCCATTTCACTTGAAAATGAATGAATACGAGTAGTTTGATGCTAGTTTAAGTTATAAACACCTCAAACATCATATATATAGTTATTTTAATGTGATTATAAGTTGTTTTGATTGAAAATACACAAAATAGGAACGTTATAACCAAATATAGGCTAATATAGGCCATTTTAGGTCATTTCACTTGAAAATGAATGAATACGAGTAGTTTGATGCTAGTTTAAGTTATAAACACCTCAAACATCATATATATAGTTAGTTTAATGTGATTATAAGTTGTTTTGATTGAAAATACACAAAATAGGAAAGTTAGAACCAAATATAGGCTAATATAGGCCATTTTAGGCCATTCTCACTTGAAAATGAATGAATACGAGTAGTTTGATGCTAGTTTAAGTTATAAACACCTCAAACATCATATATATAGTTAGTTTAATGTGATTATAAGTTGTTTTGATTGAAAATACACAAAATAGGAACGTTAGAACCAAATATAGGTTAATATAGGCCATTTTAGGCCATTTCACTTGAAAATGAATGAATACGAGTAGTTTGATGCTAGTTTAAGTTATAAACACCTCAAACATCATATATATAGTTAGTTTAATGTGATTATAAGTTGTTTTGATTGAAAATACACAAAATTGGAAAGTTAGAACCAAATATACGCCATTTTCCAGCTTTATATTATTTGAATATGAGTATATTTAACCAAATGCAAGAGACATACAATAAGAAGCTGGATCATTGTACCACTCAGGGGTCACAGCCGAACCCTGATCTGTTGTATTGGGAGACAGTTGGGGGGAGGAACAGAGGAAAAGTTCAGGGGTTGGGTCAGGGAGATCATTTGTACTACAACTCTTCATCAGGGCGAGGAGATGGCGGCTCTTCACAACCATATGAGCCGTCCATTTTTTCTCAGATTGAGGCGCAGGTGGAGGCAAAGGTCGCTGCGCGGATGGAAGAGGTGGAGGCAATGGTCGCAGCACAGGTGGAAGTGTCAAGTCGGGCCATCGTTGAGGAAATGATGAGGAACATGTCTAGTTTCGGCCACATGTCCTCAGGTTGCAACCCAGGCCCCCGTCCACAGCGCAGACCAGACGATGACCCAGGGTTTGGTGGTGGCGGTAGTGCTACAGAGACACCCTTCACAGTGTAGTTTTTTGGGTTTTGACAACTAGGTAACTAACTTATAGTTCGATATAGTTAGTCACACTATATGCATTTAGTGTCAATATTTATCGGCATCTCGCTTTGTTTCTAGATGTGTCGGGTTATTTTTTTTGGAACCCGACTTCTACTTTATTTCCCCACACCGGGATCTATTTTGCGTATATTTAATCTAGGTAGTTTGTCTAACTATAGACATTTAGTGTCTATATTTATCGGCATCTAGCTTATTAGTTTCTAGCTTTGTCGATATATATTTTTTGTAAACATCGACTTCTACTTTATTTCTCGACATCGGGATCTATTTTGTGTACATAATTGTAATCTATTTCATGTAATTATACAAGTATCTATGCAAATTGTAATATATATCAAAATTGCATATTTTTGTAATTGAAAAATTTGAATGCGATGGAGAAACAGCTTTAGCGTGGTATATTTAGGTGCAGCTCTGCAGGTACAGGTTTAATTATTATTAAGAACAATAGAATTTTAAATTATATTATTTTGAAAAACAGCGACGGTTAAACATTAAATCAACGACGGCTAGGCAGTCGCTGTAAAGTACTCTATGCACCCATGGACACGAAATCAACGACTGCTATAACATCTTAGCGACGGTTATAAACAGACATTGATTCAACGAAGTCAGCGACGGTTTATAACAGTCGCTGTGACACCGACGGTTTAAAACGGTCGGTGTGACAGCGACTGTTATAAACCGTCGCTGACTCACCGTCTGCTATAAACAGTCGTTGACGATGGATCAACGTCGGCTTTAATTAACGGTCGCTGATAGTGACGAAACCGTCGTTGAAAATATCACCGACGGCTTCACGGTCGTTGATTTTAATATCAGCGACCATCTTTTTACCGACTGCCTATCAACGACGGTTAGCCGTCGTTGATTGTTTAGCGACGGCTTTTTAGGCCATCAACGACGGTTTGTAGCCGTCGTTGATTAGCACTTTTCTTGTAGTGAATCCAACTCCCATCGTGATCAAGACAAAGGAATCATAACAATACTAGCTAACTCTATTCTAGTATTGGAATATGCACAATCAATTAAGCAAAAACAATTAAATAATTAATTTGAGAATTTAAAGAAATAATCACGTACTACTTCATACTACGGTTCAACTTAACCATAGATATAAAAAAGTACTCAAACATAATCAAAATAAATAAACAAACTTAAGAACAATATTAAACTTCATAATTCAAAACAAAGAGAGAAAAAAAAGAAAATGAGTACTTGAACTAATGGAAGAAAGGTAGAGTCTTGGAGATTAATGAAGATCTACAATTTTCTCTCTCTAACTTCTCTCTATAAACCCTAAAAAGTATATACAATAAACTATCTCCCACCATAAAACGAATAAAAGAGTATTTATAGGTTCCTAAAATAACAAAATTGACAAACAAAACGAGTTACGGAGCAGACCAACACGGAGGTGTCAATGATGACACAGACGTGTTGACCAGGTACTACATAAATAGCCTACGAAAGAAAAGCTACTGCGTCGAAGAAATCAAGGAAACACATACATGTCAAACTTGGTAGAGACGTGTTGGCCTATAACCGTCAGATTCTTTAGCTCAACTTCGAACAGCTATAACTTTTGATCCGGAGCTTTATTTTACAAATGTATTTGTCATTTTAAATCTGTTGAAGTCTAGTTTCCAACCCAATTGGAATTACCTCATTATCATTTTTGTGTCAAAAGTTATAGGTAAAATGGTGAAGAGATGTCATATTTCGCACAAGTACACAAAGTCGTTTATATCTTGTTTAACTCCAATCCGTTTTGGACATATGATATATCGTTTTGAAGGTCATTCAAGTTCTTTAATCATCATATCCTCAAACAGGAGTCTAAAGTACCTGAGATTACATCAAAAGACCAAACAGCCCGTGAAAGCACTGTAGCTTATAAAAAAGGACCTAAATATATGCTTATATGCAATGTGAAAGACTCTAATTATACATGAAAATGCACCCTAATATGCAACTAAATGATGTTATAATATGTATTTCTCAATGATTATAAAGTTCTGATGCAACGATTATGAGTTATTTACTCTTATTGACAAGTTTGAGCTATTATTTAAGGCAATCTCCATTTTGTTAGAATTCAATTAATTTATTGCTTATCAGTTCAGTTGTCAAAGAGGCTATTGTTCTTCATCTTGTCTTATACTTTGTTAGTTTGCAAGTTGGCTAATATCATTTTGGTAACAGAATTATACCTGATATGGAAGTTCACTTTATTTTGAGTTTTAACATTGCACGCTAGCTCCCGTCAAAAAAAAAAAACATTGCACGCTCTTAATTACATTGGGCGTTGACAACGGAAATTAAAATGACAAAAAAATCACCACAATTAGAAATGGAGAATGTAATAACAGTTTTGGTAGTGGTGAACATAGAAACAATAGGGGGTTAATTACAAGAGCAATAGTAGCTATGAATGCATTGCATGGAGTTCAAGTCATGGACATCGTTCAGTTACTATATTTATTTGGGCTAGAGTTCATCTAATCTCATGGTGTCAAAGAGTGTACCAGTATGGCTACTAATGCCTGGCCTTTTTGTCGACAGGTTATAAGAGCAGCAGTGTGGGACTCGGCACAGATGAAGATTCACTTACAAGAGCGATAATGATGACACGAGCTGAAGTGGACATGGTAAAGATCAAAGAATATCATGTTAAATTGTACAAAGAAAGTGTTGAGGATTCTATTATTGGTGACACCTCGGGGGATTACAAGAATGTCCTGCTCACTTTTGGTTAGTTTATAAGAATAAAGGTTTACCTTCGCTTGAAGAGAATTGAGAAACCATGAATAATTTTGGTTAGTTTATTAGTTAATAGGCTTGTAATAATGTATATTGTGAATTTACCCGTGGGCATGAATATTACATGCATATTTTTGGGTATAAAATTTCAAAATAAATTTACGAATATATATATATATATATATATATATATATATATATATATATATATATATATATATATATATATATATATATATATATATATATACTACTAGACTACTACGATATATATATATACTACTGGACTGCCTATGGAGGCGTTGCAATAAGTGCCAAAATAAGGCATGATATTAGTAATAGAGGCGTTGCAATAGGTGCCAAAATGAGGCATGATATTAATTAGTAATAGAGGTGTTGCTATAGGTGTCAAAATGAGGCATGATATTAGTAATAGAGGCATTGCAATAGGTGTCGAAATGAGGCATGATATTCGTAATAGAGGCGTTGCCATAACTATACAATGGTGTTATAATGTATATGTAGGTGTTATTGTAGATACCAAAATGGACACAATATGAGTAATAAGGGTGTTAATATTGCTATGGGATGGCGTTGCAATATATATAAAGGCGTTGCATTTGATATAGAGGCATTGCAAGAGGCCTTATAGCTGATGCAACGACATTTATACCTATTGCAACGACATTTACACCTTTTGCAACAGTTCTATGGTACCTACTACAACGCCATCAAACGGAATAGATTTTTAGGGGTTGCATTAGGCTTTAAATGTAGTTGAATTCGGAGAAATAATTTCTAAAGCCAAGTTTGACGACCTATGATCGAGAGAAGGAAATAAAGGAGTATAACCTATGTTACCTACCTATATATATATATATATGGTTAATTATCTAAGTGATTATTCACTGGGTGTGTGGGTAGATAGAGTTGATCTTGTTCCATATTTTATTTTTTGAAAGGAACATATGGTTAATTATCTAAGTGATTATTCACTCGGTGTGTGGGTAGATAGAGTTGATCTTCTTCCATATTTGAAGGAGCAATAACATACATCCTTGTAATTTAAGGCCCCACCAAATTTAAACTCCTGCATCCGCCCCTATATACATATACATATATACATATATACAGGCGGATGCATATATGTATATGTATATAGGAGCAGATGCAGGATTTTAAATTTGGTGGGGCCTTAAATTACAAGGATGTTCAGAATACCATATGTTATTGCTCCTTCAAATATGGAAAAAGATCAACTCTATCTACCCACACACCCAGTGAATAATCACTTAGATAATTAACCATATATTCCCTTGAAAAAATAAATTAACCATATATGTAGTAACTTACAATATTTTATAAGAGGTTACTGTACACTTTTAGTTATACTTTGAAACAAACTCAACATCTTAGATAATACTGTAGAATTTATAGCTAAGAGCTAAGAAGAAGTAAACAGTGGTGAAAGAAATGATATTGCAGATCGTATTTTCCACTAAATAACACCAAGTACAAGAAGTCCTTTAAATAGAAAAGGGAAACATAACTGAATGCTAAAAATCAGAAAATGCAAGCACAATTTGCGCCTAACTAATATCCACTAACAACTCAATAACAACCCACTAACTTAGTTTAATCCAAGCATCCTAAGTTACTCTAATACTTACCTTTCTAAACCTAAGGAAAATAAGACCACTAACTTTGAAGCATATTTCCAACAAATAGCATATGTTTTCTATATTCTCAATCAAAATATTATATCAAACATAACATTTATATAAATATTATACAAAATCAAATCGTTCAAATTATTTGAAAAGTAGTGAGTAGAAATATATACTATAAGAAACATGATTAGAGTCTTAGAAACTTAAAGCTAGACATAAAATAAAAGAAAAGGTTGCAATCATTATAAGTAATGAATAAAAGAAAGGAAAAATTGACAAGAATAATCCAAACTATCACCGTTCCGCTCAAAATAATCTCAACTATGGTTTATTCTAGAATAATCCAAACTATTGGGAGTACTTTCTCAAAATAATCCAAACTTTTAATTATCCTATATATAATAGACCCAAAAGGGATCATTGAAGGCAAGAAAAATAAAATTTTGGATTATTTTGGGAAGGTACCCCAAATAGTTTGGATTATTCCAGAATAACCCAAAGTTGGGATTATTTTGAGCGGACCGGTTATAGTTGGGATTATTTATGTCAATTTTTCCTAAAAGAAATGGAAATGAAAAGGGGAAGAGTAAAAACAAGAGTAAAATAAAAAGAAAAGATTGCAATTATATAAATTATGAAGAAAAGAAATGGAAATTAAAAGAAGAGTAAAAAAACAAAAGTATAAAGAAGTCAGCTAGAAAAATGGAAACGAAAGAGGAAGGGAAGAAAAGTATAAATAAGTCAACTAGAAACTTTTTTAACGAGGCCAAAAATATTCACAATGTGAAAATCAATTGTGTCAAAGAGAGTCGAACCCGGGACTTATAAACAAGCGACGACCAACAGTCAAGAAGGAACCACTATGCCAAAGCGTTGTAAATTTAATCATCTACGTGCGAAATTCTCTTTACGGCTTACTTGAATATGCCTGACTTACGAAAAAGAAAAAAAATAAAATTTGGGGGATCCCGTGCCACCCAAGACCCCAAGTAGATATGCCCCTGTATGTATGTACATGTATATATATATATATGTACATGTATATATATATATATATATATATACCTAGAGGTGGGCATGGGCCGGGCAAGCGGGGCCGGCCCGCCACTGCCACGGTTTGGACCACCCGGCCACGAGCCGTTCAGGCACGGCCCACCGTTGTCCGCTCCATGGGCTGTGGTTTTACGTCAAAATATTTTATTTGAGGGGGCCCCCGCGCCGGGGGCGGGGGGGCCCCCCCCCGGCCGACCCTCCCTTCCTTTTTTTTTTAGCCTAAATATATAAAAATTCAAAAAAACAACATAAAACACAGGCGCGGGCCGACCCACAGGCCCCGGGCGGGGACAAAACCCGCGGAAATATCAACCGCCCCCCCCCCCCCCCCCCCGGGCCCCCCCCCCCCCCCCATTTCCCCCCCCCCCCCCGGCCCCCGGGCAGGAGGCCACGGCCCACCCAAGCCCATATAATATATATACCTCCTCCGTAACCAAATTATTGCAACATTTGGGATGGGCACGGACTCCTAGTCAAAATTTGGTAATTGTAGTTAGATGGGTGAATTAGTGAAAATTAGGAGAGAGAAAAAAGGAGGGGACCACTGGGTTTGTTTCCCATGTGGGGTTTTTAGGCGCCATTTTTGGGGAGAAATTTTTTGGGCTTTGCCTTTTTAGAAGAGAGAAAATAGGGGCCACACATTACCTTTTTTTTTTCCCCAATTCTTAAAACTTTTAACACCCACATGTTGTGAGGAGCCATATTTTTAGGCGCCAATTTTTTTTGGCTGCTAAATACAAGGCGTCATTTTTTGGCTGCTAAATGCAAGGCTGTAAAATGATGGACCTAAATGCAATAATTTTAAGCGTGCATAATTTACAAGCAACTTATGAACTTAAAATCGAAATTTGAAACTTTAGTCTTTAAGTGAAATTTCAAATTTTCCCACCAATTCAATTGTTTAATCCGTAATGACACATCCCTCTATATAAGGAGAGGAACCCACAATATTTCATTGTTCTAATAGCAAAATAATTTCAGCCCACAATTGCTTAAGTTAGAGATCAGTAAATTAGCACTATACACACTTCATACACTTCATATTCATCTTCTTGCAAAAAAAAAAAAAAAAAAACAGCTGCAACAGTTGCCTCCCTCATCCGAGCAAAAAAACCAGCCAAAATGGATGAAGAAGATGCATTCTTTAGAATAGATCAGCTACTTGATGAAGAAGGGTTAGGAGCCCTTACACATACTGAAGAAGAAATGTGGGTCAATGTATTTGTTAGAAAAAAATTTGGAAATCTAACAAACAATCAAATAGGGTACATCAGTTTTCAGCTACTTGGCATGATGGAAAATGAGAAGTTACCATAGGGGAAAATTTCATAGGTTGCTAAACAAATTAGGGTGCATAAAAGTACAATTTCCAGAATACTCAAAGAAGCAGAGAAACAAAGAGCCAGGGGAGAAGCCATTGATGTCAGGTAAAAAAAAGGGGGGAATTTAGGGAGGAAAGCACAAGAAGTTTCTGAGGAGTGGCTACAATCAGCCTCCCTTCATCAGAGCTGTACTTATAGAGCATACACATGCTATTTAAAGTGCTCACACATGAAGATTTTCAGGCAGTTGAAGGCAGGAAATCTAAGGGTGCACACAAGAAACAACCACCCAGCAGTAACAGACAAGCACAAGATAGAGAGAATGTAGTGGGTACTGAAGCACATTGACTATGCAACAGAGGGTAGCAAACCATGCTTCATCCCTATGAACAACATTGTTCATATTGATGAAAAATGGTTTTACTTAAACCCTGACAAGAGAAGGTTTTATCTGCTACCATCAGAAATTTTATCCATATAGAGTATGCATGTCAAAAAGATACAAGATCAAGGCAATGTTCATGGGGGTTACATCAAAGCCCTTATTTAATTAATATGGTGTGATGATACATGATGGAAAATTTGGAATATTCCCATTTGTGTTCAGGCAAAGAGCAAAGAAGATAAGCAAAAACAGAAAAGCTGGGACACTTGAGACCAAGGCAATACAAAATGTGACTAAGGGTGTAATCAGAGATATGCTGCTGAGAAATGTGCTACCAAGCATCATGAGAAAATGGCCAGAAGGGATGTGCAGGGATATCTTCATTCAACAAGATAATGCAAGGCCACACCTAAGTAATGATGATGCAGAATTTAGAAATGCAGCAAGCCGAAATGGGTTTAACATTCATCTAATTTTCCAACCACCATAGTCTCCTGATTTAAACATCCTAGATTTAGCTCTATTTAGGGCTTTTCAAAGTTTGCAATACCAATCATTTCCTAAAAATTTGGATGAGTTGATTGAGCAAGTCAACCTAGAATTTATAAACTTTGATCCTAATCTCATTAGGTACACATGGATTCTTTTACAACATGTAATGGTAGAAGCTCTCAAGGTCAAGAGAAGGAATAACTACAAGAATCCATATGTGGGGAAGGCTAGGTTGGACAGGTTGGGGTTACTAAAGGAGAATGTTGAAGTTGATCAAGAAATCATTGATGAGGCTGTTGCATATCTTAATGTAGTCACAATTGATTTTTCAGAAGCAATGGAAGAAGACATAGAAGTTGATGCAGATTAAAAGAAGCATGAAGATGACTGCCCCTTTTAACCACTTATGATAAAGGTTAAGCTAAAATGTGTAAGCCCCTTTTTGTTCACTTACCAAGATTTTAAGCTTTCAAGTTAAACATTCGTTTTTGTTAGGTTAACTGTAGTGGTTAGAAGGTCCTTTTTGTAGTTATGTGATGGCAGTCACTAGTTACACTTCTTTTGTTGATCCAAATTGTAACAATGAACTTAATGGAAGGTATCTTATGTCTATGTTTTCCACTTCTTATTGGGACTCAATGGTTGGAAAAAAAATGTGTTGTTATTATCCAATTGAATGCATGTTTAATGTTTTCATAAGTCTCATCATTTTACAGCCTTAGGTCCATCAGGTTTAGGGTTTTTCACAAATCAGTTTATGATGTTTGTTACCTCAATGTTCACGAAAGTTCATATTTAATTTAAGGTCCATTGTTCTTTCTTTCTTTTTGCATAGTTTTAATTTTAAGGTCCATTGTTGCAAACGGAGCAATTCAAACATCATAAGCAATTGTGTTGAGTCCCTTCATCACTTGGACATTAACAACTTAGGACTAAAAAAAAAAGGGACAGAGACACCCATGTGCAAAACCTCTCCCTAAGGTCATTGTGGTTTTATTCTTACATGCACATACACAACATCATCCAACAATGGCTTCTCCAGCTCAAAGGGTAGGGACTCATACATATCCAACACATACAGGGACATATGCAAATGTGACAGCAAGAAATCAAAGCTCAGGCATATCAAACCCCAACAGCAACATATGACAAACAAATTCAATCCTCCAATCCAATCCAATAACCAATCCAACACCCATAAATAATAATCCAACAGCCACACAAAATAATCTAACACCATCACAAATAATAATCCAACAGCCATCACCAAATAATCCAACATCATCACATAATAATCCAACAGCAAGAAAAAATAATCCAAAAGCAACCCAAAGTAATCCAAGATTTACCCAAATTAATCCAACATCCAACACAATCCATCCTCCAATCCAATCCAACTGCCACAACAAAAATCATAATCCCAGCGCAACAAAAACATAATCCTAGAGCAACAAAAACATAATCCCACATGCAAATCCAACAAAATGAGACCCATCATACCCACCACATCAAACACATCCAACAGTAAAAACATAAATCACACAGCAACAAAATTCATGAATACCCCACATGCAAATATCAGAAACAACGATTCACAAGGAAAATGAAAAAAGCAAAAAAAAAAAAAAAATTGCGAAAGTTAGAGATCAGCCTTAAACTTATCTGGGTTCCTCTGCCAAATTAAATCACATAGTCTCTGATTTGTTGGGGGACTCATCATGAGATGACAGAATAAAAACAGGATCATGCCCTTCATAAGTATCAGACCTATCAAACCCACCCACAGAATAAGAACCCAGATAATCAGAATTAAGCATATGGCAAAATTTGAATGGAGGAATCGTCACTTGATTCCAAACATTTAACATTTTCCTTCTCCTTAATCGGTGAAGAAGGCTCAATAATTTTTCCCCAACCCCTCTAGTTTTGCGCAAGTAGGAACACTTACAAAACTGACTAGGCGTCCATTTTTGGGACTCATGTTTCGGTTTCTTGCCTTTTCCCCCCAGATCTACGCTCCCTAAAGTCAAACTCTGAGTGACCCACCGCAGGCAAACCACATACCACAGTCCACTCAAACTTCTTGGCCTCATTGATGCTCTCAATGGCTACCCCTAAAGCCGCAACCGCTTCGGGACTCAACCGCTGTGCAGCCTCGCCACTTTCGTAAAGCCGAGTGAAGTGAGCGAAATGAGATGCTTCAAAAAGTTGAACACATATATTCAGGAGACTTTTCCTTTTCGGATCTTTTTCCATTACAATAACTGTTCTAAGCGGCTGAAGGTTAACCATTTTTCGGCGTCGATTTGTGAGACAGAAGAGAGTGTGAGATGGATAGGAAAAGGAGATAGATAATTTGCCGATTGAGGGAGAAGAGAAGAGAAGAGGAGAGTAGATCTAGGGTTTGTCATTTTTGGGAAATTGGGGATAATTTAAAGGGGGGGGGAAGAATTTAGGGTTCTGATTTGAGAAGTTGGGGGAGAAGTTATTGCAGATCATAAATGGGGGATGGGGGTAGTTGAAGGTTGGGGTTTAATTTCTAATTTGGGGGGGGGATAGGTTAGATGTTTAATTTTGGTGGGAATCATTAAAGGGTAGGTTTATTTAGGTTAGTAATGTAATGTGGGTTAGGGAGTGATAGTGATAATGATAATTTAGGGTTTTTTTTGGAATGGCATTGTTGTATATATGTTGAATTTTTTTTACTAAAATTAGTAAGTTTTAAAATATTGCATTTTTTGTGTTACGGCCTAAAATAGCAAATGTTGCATTTTTTTTGTTACTTGAATCGGGATCCTGATGCATATAGATACAAATGGTTCAATGGGAGCAAGAATTTCCAGGAATATTGGAACATTTCGTTTCTGAGCAGAAGAGTCGTTTTCAAGTATAATCAATATTCGATTGATTAGTTTGAGGTTATCGACAAAAAAGATTTGTCTAAGCCACTTCGTTTCTTTTTGTCTAAGTTGCTTCGTTTCTTTTTGTCCAAGTTGCGTCTCTTTTTGTCCAAGTTGCTTCGCTTTTTGTCTAACTCACTTCCTGTTTTCTTTGTAAGTTTCGAGAATATATGTATATAATATGTATACATATATACATACATATGTGAGAACAGATTTATGTTTAGAACATAAGCAATACTTTTTAGAACATATGCAATATTTTTTAGAACATACTTAACATTTTGTTTTTAGAACATATTCAACACTTTTTAGAACATATGCAACACTTTTTAGAACAGTAACTTATAGAATATCTGTTATGATTTTTAGAACATAAACATCTTTTTACGTAAGAACCTAATAAATACATATACATATGTTGATATATTAAATGTTTTAAATTTTCAATCCTATGTCCTAAATTATTTCAACTTTCATGTATGTTCTAAAATACTTTAAGTGTGTTCTAAATTATTTCAAGTATGTTCTAAATTACTTTTAACAAGTTCTAAATTATTTCAAGTATGTTATAAATTCTTACAAGTACATTCTAATTTATTTTTTTGTTAAATAAGTAAGTTTTATGAATCACCACCAAACCAACCCACAACAGCTCTTGCTCATAAAGCCAAGAGAATAGAACAGGCACACAAAAGCACCTACTAACACCAGTTCACAACTCTTGCTAACTAGCTAAGAGCATACAAACAAAGAGCAGGAACAAAGTAACTTCTCAAGAAAACAAATAGCTTAAACATAATCCTCTAACAATTATAAAGCTTGAAACCAACTAGCATCTAGTCTTGAAATCTTCTGAGGAATCACATCATGGATTCTCATCTTAATGTTCTGCTTCAACAACTTGATTGAGGAGGGAATAGTAGGTACTCGCTGCTTCCAAAACGCTTCATTTCTACTTTACCAAACAGCATACACAATTGAATCAATACCAGCACACCAAACAATCTTTTTGAACTTTGATTTCCTACTAGTATTTACCCAAGCTATCAATCTATGGAAATCAGTAACATTGGTCTACATACCCAACCAGCTCTTAATGGCAATCAAACATTGATTGCTAAAAGGGTACTGAAAAAATGGGTGCTGATGAGATTCAACAGCAGAATCACAAATAAGACAGGCATTGGAACTACAAATTCCAATTTTGCTCAATCTTTCATTTGTTGTAATCTTCTCTGAACAGCCAGCCAATAGATAAATCTATGCTTAGGAATATTCAATCTATTCCAAACCAATTTATCCCAATGCACCATAGGCTTTTCATCTCTTAGTCTATCATAAACACCCTTAATAGAATAGGTATTCATGTCACAAATGTCTTGATGATTGAAAAATTCCTTTAAAGTTTCTTCAACTGTACATATCTTCCTCCAATACCAGCTAGCCCCAGTATTTGGAGAGTACTCCCACCAGTTAGCATCTTTCAGATAGACAACACTAATCCATTTAATCCAAATGTTGTCTTGCTTCTTTGCAACAACCCAAACAAACTTTCCAAGGCAAGCATCATTCCATAATCTAACATTTCTAAAACCCAAACCTCCTTAAGCTTTTCTCCAACATAGATATTCCCAAGCAACATTACCGGGCTTTGAACTATAACTCAGCCCACTCTAAAATAAAGCTTCTACATATTTTTTCAATATCTTGCAGCACACTTCTAGGAATTACATATGCATGGGCCCAATAAATGTGTAAGCTCATCATAACATAATTTACAAGTAAGACCCTGGTAGTGTAAGAAAGATGTCTAGAACTCAAAATTCTGATTCTTGCCAGAATTTTTTTTCCACCAAATACTCACACTGATTGACAAAAATCTTTTTTGAGCAAATAGAAATAGGTACACCTAAGTACTTAAAAGGCAAGGAACTTATCTGGAACCCAGAAATAAGCTGAATTCTCTGAATATCCTCTTCACTCATAACATAATAATAAAAGGCAGATTTCTGAGGATTTTATTTTAAGCCAGAGGCATATGAAAATAGCTTAACAGCTTGCAGGAGCAAATAAATGTAATTAAAATCACCTTTAGAGCACATTATAAAGTCATCAGCAAAACACAAATGTGTCAACTTAATAATTTTGTACCTAGGATGGAATTTAAATTGTTCCAAGTTGCTCATATTTTGAGGAATTCTTGAAAGATATTCCATGCACAATACAAACTATAAAGGAGACATTGGATCTCCTTGTCTAAGCCCCCTTTTTGAGCTAAAAGAGCCCTCCATAGAACCATTTATCATTAAAGAAAATTTTGGGGTAGTAACACAGTCCATGGTCATGCTTACAAACTCCTCAGGAAAGCCTAAATGATCTAACATCTCTTTAAGAAAATGCCAATCCCCTTTTAATGTGCTTTGTGCGTTGCTAGCTTTCTCTCTCTAGAGTTCTCTCAACGTACATTGTACGATGGTCGCCATGACCAGAACTACTAGAGCTCAAAAGGGAAGTAAACCTAAATCTTTGCTAGAGAAGAAGAATGGTCCTCATTCTTATTCTCAGGCGATGAAGATGAAATCAATGCATGCTATTCTTGGAGTGGCGAGTTTGGAATTGGATAATGAGACAGAAATAATCCAGGAGGAAATTCTCTCTCCTAGATCATCTCTAAGGGAGCTGCAGCATCAATTAGAGTTGCGTATGAATATTTCGCAATGGCTGGACACAATCCAGAGAGGAGAGAAGCAGATTTCTGGTGGAAATCGTTGTAATGGGGCAATTAATGCAGGTAATCCTATTCCAATCTTGTTTTCTCCTGCAAAAGAAGCTTGTAATGATGTGGTGAATGCTGAATTGAGTACTGAGAAGCTAGTTAGAATTGAATTGGAGGATATACAATCTGAGTTAGATTACTGGAATTCGGATGTATATTGTTATGTTTTTGGAGCGAATCCTCCACATGGTATGGGGGGATTTATTAGGTGCATTTGGAAGAATTATGGTGTTGACAAGGTAGCTATGGTGAAATTGGGAATTTATGTTGTGCGATTCAATTCGATGGAGAAACGCTATTAAATTTTGGCGGGAATTAGGCCATTCTTTGATAATAAGCCAGTTGTGGTGAGGGCTTGGCATTCGAATTCGGATATTCAGAAGGAGGTGTTGAAAGTGCTTCCAACTTGGATCCAATTGAAATTGGATTTCAAATACTAGAGTGAGAAGTGCATCTATTAGATTGCTGGTGGTCTAGGTAAGCCATTGAAACTTGATCAGGCAACTATTAAGCGAGAAAAGTTGCAGTACGCTAGAATGTTGATTGAAATGTCAATTGATCATTCTTTCCCTGATTCTATTGAATTCATCAATGAATGTGCGCAGGTTTTGAAGGTAGGCATAATCTATGAATGGAAACCTATTGTGTGTGTGAAATGTAAGGGTGTGGGGCATAATCAGGATAAATGTAGGAAGCTTGTAAGTAAGAAAAGCTGGCAACCAAAGGTCCCTGAGCCTATTGTGAAACAACCATTGACAAGAGAGACTGGTGATTTCCAGATGGTGAAGAAATCTGCTAGGAAGAATACAGATAAGGTGGCAAGTACTGTGCGCAAGAATGAATTTAAAGTGCTTATGAGCACAACCAGGAGGTATTGGTGCAATTATGTGAGGCCAACGATGCTGAGAATAAGACTGAAGAAGATGCAGAACGGGATGAGCCTCTTGAAGGGGATGGATAGAATACTGTGCTGTAATGTCAGGGGGATTAATCATGCTCAGAAGCAGAAGGATGTTAAGATATTGCTTAACATGAGAGCTTTGGGTATGATTAGTCTCCTTGAAACCAAGGTAAAGGCCTGCAATATGAGCAGCCTATACCTTAATCTTTTTTTCTAGTTGGTATTTTGTGAGCAATTCTGCTCATCATAAAGGTGGAAGGATTCCTATTGCTTGGAATCCTATAAGCTTCCATGTAGATATTTTGGCAGTTTCTAGTCAGCTGATACATTATAAAGTTAGACCTGTCTCTAGTGATGGTCCATTCTATGTTTTTTATATGCTCTGAATGATGCTTTGGAAAGAAAAGTGGTGTGGCAAGAGCTGGAAGGTCATGCAAAATGGATTAATGACCCATGGATGTCGGCTGGTGATTTTAATTTTGTCATGTTTGTAAATGAAAGAATTGGTGCCCCTTTGAGACCTCAGGAGACTGGAGATCTTAGAAATTGTATGCTGAGTTATGGCTTACAAGACCTTACTTGTTCTGGTTGTTTCTACATTTGGAACAACAAGCAACAAGGAGATAGGAGAGTGTTTTGTAAGTTGGACAGGGTTATGGTCAATGATAAATGACTGGAGATTTATCATACTACAATAGTGAATTTTATGCCTAAAGGTTCTTTTGATCACTCCCCCATGTTAGTGAGCATCTACCCTCAGGTGGAGATGGGTAAAAGGCCTTTTAAATACTTCAAAATATGGAGATTTGCCTCCAATTTTGAGAGTATTATTACTGAGTGTTGGAGTAAAGTAGTGCAGGGTACAAAGATGTTTTGAGTTTCTCAAAAAATGAAGCTTATTAAAGCTGAATTGAAGAAGCTGAATAGAGATGGGTATGCTAAAATACAATATGCTGACTTGATAGCTTCCAAGGAGTTGGAAAGATGTTAGAATGAGTTGCATCAGAACCCTGGTAGTATTGAGTTGAATAATGTTGAGAGAGCTGCTGCTCAGCATTATAAACAGGTGCATAGTCACTACTTGTCTTTCTTGGCTCAAAAAGCAAAGCTGGCTGGTGCAAAACGGAGGATGAAAATTCAAGCCTATTTCATCAGTCCATTAAAGCTAGGGAAATTCAAAACACAGGCTATGCAATCTTTGATAGTGATGGAATATGGAAAGAGACGCTTGATGAAGTTAACACTGCTTTCCTTGAATATTATTAGAAGCTCCTGGGAACTGCTGCTAGTAATAGAAGGCATGTATATGATGAGGTGATAAATTTGGGGCCAGTCTCAACTGTTGAGCAAGGAGGATTGTTGGAGAGGCCTTATGCTGGTGAGGAAGTTTACAAAGTCTCTTTTCCATCCCTGGAGACAAAGCTCTAGGTCCAAATGGTTTTGGAAGTTATTTCTTCAAGGATACTTGGGGCATTATAGAACCAGAGGTGATTCAAGCTGTGCTTAACATCTTTTCCTGTGGAAGATTACTTACTGGGGTAAATTCCACTATTCTCACTCTTGTTCCTAAAGTGAGCTGTCCACGTAATGTGTCTGAATTCAGGCCTATTGCCTGCTGTAATACAATTTATAAGTGTCTTACAAAAGTAATCAGTAATAGATTGAAACTTGTTTTACCTGATTTGATTGCTCAAAATCAGGGAGCATTCATTCATGGGAGATATATTATTCATAATGTGATGGTTTGCCATGATTTAGTGAGATTCTATGGGAGGAAAAATGAAAAAGCTAGCTCTATGATCAAGTTAGACATGAAAAAGGCATATGATACCATAGAGTGGGATTTTTTGGAGGAAATGTTGGCAGGTTTGAAATTTCCTAGGAGATTTATTGAGCTTGTCATGAACTGTGTGACAACCCCTATGTTTACACTTTTGATAAATGGGTCTACTCATGGCTACTTTGGGTCTAAGAGGGGTATGAGATAGGGGGACCCAATGTCTCTCCTGCTCTTTTTGTTGTGTATGGAATACATGTCAAGGATTATGAAGAGAATTAGAAATAGTCAAGGGTTTGGCTACCATCCTAGATGCAAGGCTCTGAAGTTAACTCATCTAGTTTTTGCAGATGATGTAATATTGTGTTATGAAGGGAAGTTTTCTTCTATCTATCTGTTGTTGCAAGCTTTCAAGCTTTTTTCAGAGACTTTAGGGTTAAATTTAAATGAGCAAAAGTTTGAATTCAATATTGCTAATGTTTTTAGTGATGAAGTGCAAAGAGTAAAAGATGTTACTGGTTTCAAACATAGTGGGCAGCTTTTTAAGTACTTAGGCATTCCGATATGTTTAAAGAAGGTTTATGTGGCGAGTGCAATTGTTTGGTGGAAGGAATTTGTGATAGGATCGAGTGTGGAGTAGTAGAAATGTTTCTTATGCTGGTAGAAAATTCTCATCAACTCTGTCTTATTAAGTATTCACATCTACTGGGCCCAGGTGTTTATCCTCCCTAGTAGTGTGTTGAAGGAAATTGAGAAAGTCTGTAGGGCTTTTCTTTCGTCAGATACCTATTATAGTGGAAATTGAGAAAGGTAGCTGGTGGCTTGGGTATCAAGCAAAATAAAGAGTGGAATAAAGTTATTCTAGCTAAGTATGTTTGGGCTATAGCCTGTAAGCAGGATAATCTTTAGATCAAATGGATCCCTGCAATCTATGTGAAATATCAAGACTGGTAAGATTATTCTCCACCAACCAAATGCAGCTGGTACTAGAAGAAATTGTGTCAAGTAAAGGAGGACATCAAAGGGCACTACTCCATTCTAGAGATGAGAAACATGGCCAAGTATAGTGTGTAAAAGATTTATAAAAAACTGGTTTGAGATCATGAGAATGTGTACTGGGATATAGTCATTTGGAATAGACTAGTTGTTGCCAAGCACAACTTCATAGGATGGCTCACTATCCAAGGGAGGCTAAGAACTGCAGACAGGTTGCAACATATTGGTGTAATGAGCAATAGTAGGTGTCAATTATGCTCAAATGGTGTGGAAAGTCATGAGCACTTGTTTTTCATGTGTGATTTCTCTAAAAATGTCTTGTTGTTGCTCTATGAATGGATGGGTTTAAAGAGCAAGTTGTTTAATTTTCAGAGAATTGTTAATTCTCCAGAAGAAGCAGAAAGTATGGATTTCAGAAGAAGGTCTTCTCTGTTGCTTTATTGGCTGTTGTTTACTAGATTTGGTGGGCTCGCAATGAAAGCTGTATGGAATGTCACGGGGTGGAAGCATGATAAATTGTTTCAAATGCTCAAGGAGGTTTTGATCCATAGGATTAATGTTGTCATGCCTAGACAGATTACAAACATAGATAGAGAGTGGTATAATTATATATGTAATAGATAAATGTTGGGTGTCTGTTGTCTGTTCTCTTCCAAATAGTTTAAAATGTAAATAGTTTTTGAAAGTTAATACATACTCTCTTACTTAGCAAAAAAAAAAAAAAAAACAATTGCTGTGTTTTCATCCCCCCTCTATAAGCTAAGCAATTTTAGCTTTTTACTGCAAAAAAGATAAATAATGATCATGAATTTTTGTGTAATCATTCACAGCTTGTTTCTCCTTGTCATCATGACCATCACATTGACCCCTGCTTGCCTGGCACTCCAAAAGCTCAGTATAAGCTCTAGCATCAGCAGCCTGGATATATGAGTAACCCTCCTTGTTTCTGAACTTCATAATGCCTTTCATTTTTTTTAGTCTCTGCGTCACACTGAACATCCTTGTTCTAGCCAGTCTTTCATCCCAGCAAGACTTCACCCTATTCATAAAACCAAGAGCAACACACCACATCTTGAAAAATCTAAAAGGACTATTCTCTCTTCTGTTATCAGGAAAACCCCTTACCATAATTGGGGAATGATCAAACAATCCCTCTGGCATAAACCAAGCATCAGAATTTGGATAGCAATCAATCCATTTAACATTAGATAACACCATATCCAACTTACTAAAGACTCTATTCTCACCAAACTGTTTATTATTCCAAGTATAGAAGCAGCCAGTAGACTTTAAATTCTCCAGATCACACACATTCAAACAACTTCTAAAAGGTGTCATCTCATAATCTCTTATTGTAGCCCTAACTCTCTCATCCCTATTTAGATTACAGTTAAAGTTCCCCATGACAATCCAAGGGCCATTTATTCTTTTTGCAATCTCCTTTAAGTCACTGCATGAATGAGCTCTTAAAGTAGCAGCATTATGGGCATAAACAAATGTACACCAGAATTCTTTGGTACCACTTGTGGACTGAACATGACAGTGTATTAGTTGATAAGTAATCACATTAATATTCGCATGAAAAGCAGAAGCATTCCATGCGACAAGGATCCTCCCACCAAGATGATAAGCTGAATTAGAATAAAAGCACCACCCTCAAAAAACAAATTCATATAAACTTCACCTAATTTCTTTGTTTTAACTTTAATCTCAATGAGACTAACAAGTCCCAGGGATCTAGTGCTAATAATCTTCTTTGCATCATGTTGTTTCTTAGCACTAGTAATCCCTCAAACATTCCAACAAAAAACACTATCCATGATCCTTAGGGGCATCTCCTCCCCTGTCAACACTCTCAGCACTATTTCCACACACAATAAAACTAATCATTACCTCCTCAACCTCTAAATCCCTTAACACATCAAAGGGATTGGCCACCATTGTTTCCACTCTTGGAGCTTCAGGCCTGTTACTGACCTGTTTTGCCAACCTTAACTCATCACTAGTCGTTCGCTGGACACTCACTGCATTTTGTGGCTTGTCAATCACATTCACAAGTTGTGTCTTATCACTCACAACCTCCTGTTGTATCTTGGGTCTCCAGGCTTGCTTTGTCACCTCCTCCTTCCTACATTCATCCTTAATATGACCCATCTTGTGACATCTAGAACAGACAACAGGCTTCCATTCATAATGTATCTCCATTACCACTTCCAAGCCCTTTTCATTGATGAATGACAACTGCTCAGGGAACTCCTGATTCACCTTGACTTCAATCAGGACTCTAGCATATTGCAATTTCTCATGCTTAGGTGTAGTCTGATTAAGCCGCAAAAATTTACCAATAGGACTTGTCAATTTCATCAAGCTCCTTTCACTCCATATTACCTAACTTCACCTTTTGTCTCTAAGAGGCCACCAACCCAACCTGATGCTGCTGGATGAAATTTCTGACATCCTTTTTCTTCTTAGTGTTGTTGATCCCTCTTACATTCCAACAAGCTATTCTATCCATTAGTAGAAGGAGGCCCCCCCCTACCTGACTTCATATTCCCTGGATCCTCATCCTCAGCTCCAACAATCTCATTCTCACCTCCTCCTGAGTCTTTCCTGCCTTCTGTCTCTTCTAGTATTACAAATGCATTAGTAATACTAGTGGGTTTAACAGCACTAGATCTCACTCTTATTGGACTTAGAGCTTTTTGAAAGCCATCAGGATCAATTTCAACAACTTTTGGTTGATTAACCACTTCTCCACATTTGGAATAGTTTTAGCCTTCTAGACTTGTGTCTTCTTTACTCTACATTCTGCAACATCATGCCCTAATGCATTACAAGCACTACGTTTCAATGGCATCCACTCATAATGAACATCCACTCTCACTTTTACTACATGTTCATTCACAAAAGTGATCTGTTTAGGGGATTTTTGGTTCAATTGAACCTCAATGAGGACCCTAGCATATTGAACCTTATCCCTCTTTCTAGTGGCTTCATCCCTTTGCATAGCTTTCCCTATTTGTTCAACAATCTTAAAAACTACCTTCTCACCCCAATATTTGATTCCTAACTTCAATTGAACCCAAATTGGAATAGTTTTGAGTTCCTCCTTGTCAAAATCCATGTGAGACAACCAGGGTTTAATCACAATAGAACGATTATCAAAGAAATAATGTCCAGCAACAACTTCATCTCGATTCTCCATAGAAGTGAATCTAACAATATACACTCCTTTCTTAATCACATCAACTTTATCCACCTTAAATTGCTTCCAAATTCTATGAACAAATCATTCCATTACCGGTAATGGAGGATTCACTCCTACAACATACTCCCTCTGTCCCAGAATACTCTTTACACTTTCCTTTTTCATCTGTCCCAGAATACTCTTTACACTTCTATTTTGGGAGATGACCCACTATTATTTTAATCCTTCTACCTTCTAACAATTAACCCACACTTTCTCTCCTCCAAATAAAATAATACCACTCCTACTATCTACCAACTCTAACCATTGGCCCACACTCTCTGTCCACCAAATAAAATAATACTACTTTTACTACCTACTAACTCCTATCACATCTACTTCTTTAATAAAAATAAGATTTGATAACCAAACAACAACTTATCATCTAAAACTACGTGCCTTGATAAGTGTCAAGAGTATTCTGGGACGGAGGGATTAACACACAATTGCGGAATTCCAGAAATCAACTTCTTCTTGAATGTCATCAAAATCGATTTTCACATTACTATTATTCAATTGTTCTTCTATCGAAATGTGATCAACATTAGCAATTGAATCATCCATATTCAAATCAACACATTCAGTCACAGCTTCATCAAATTGCTGCAAAATAGGAACATTCAAAGGTACCTCATGATCATCCAGGATTTTCTTGGATTGCGATCGATCATGAATTGATTGCTTCCATTCGTTAATTAAAAGTATGACGAATTTTCGAATGTTTTTCCAGTTCAATAACAGAGGATTTCTGGGTTAAAATATCGCGCAGGCCAAAATCAATTGCTTCCACTCCCATGATTTCATCAATGGATTTAGTTTTCTGTGCTTGAGAATCTGATGAAGGACCTCTAGGCTTGCCACCTTTCCTTGCACCTCCAGAGTTCCTTGCCATGGCTACGGTTCACGCTAGCAACGTGCACCGAGAGGAGACTTGGAGGGAAAGAAAGAGAGAAAACTTGAAGTACATTCTAAATTAATTCTAGAAAAATTTTAGAATATGTAGATCATTTTGGAGAACATATGCATTATTTTTCATATCATATATAATAACTTTTAAAACATATGTAAGTATTACATATGAAAAATCACAATGTGAGGCAAACTCATCTTATCTTATCTCATCTCAACAAAGCTTTAAATTCTAACTTAGCAATAATTAATCATCATCATTCACCATATCAAATGAACGAAATCATGTATCATCAACACAACAATAAATATTGCTTTTGACAAAAAGTTAATCATTCGATTTATTAACAACAAAAATTACACCAAAAATCCAAAATTATCAACTAAAATTAGTTGAGAAAACTCGCTCATCATCATCATCAACTAAATTACTTCATCCAAAATAAAGGCCAATTTAGAGAAGAAATGTCTTAAGGAAAAATGCTGAAAAAGATAACACAATAATCAAAATCATACTCCTACACCTTTTATCGACACTTTTAGCAGACAGTCGAACAGGTTTCTTCTCTAATCAACTCTTTTTTCAACTTTTGTAGAAATTTTGCCATTAATAATATAGATGAGCAAGTTTGCCATAAGGATGGTGATTCTAGGTGTCAAATTTGCGTAAGACAATGATGTGGCGGAAGGTATGAATCGGCGACACCGGAGATGAGCGAGCTAATTAAGAAGTGATAAATCATTTTTATATAGAGTTTTTAGGCATATTTAGGTTGCATTATTAGAGCATAATAGTTCATATAATTGCATTTTAGGTGTTATTAGCATAGATTATCTATTTTATGCTGTATTACGCTTCGTTTGTGGTTTTCTTAATGTTTCAGGTAGTTTCATAGCTATTTGGATGCTTTCAAAGCAATTTTGGATGAATTAGATAATTCTTGTAATGGGAGTTGATGAATAGCGGCTTTTGATCGATGAAATTATGTTCATGGATGCTTCTCTTGTTCCTTATAATCATATTAAGTGAAGTAGCTTCCATGAGGATCGCGGCATATCTTTCGAGAGTGAATTTGAGTTGAAACGAAGAAATGCACTAGTTCTGAAGTGATAAAAACCGACACATGTTCACTCTTTTGATCATAATTCAAGTTCTACGAATCGGATTGAAGTGATTCAAGTTTATTTGGAAACTAGACTTGAAGATCGTCACAACGATAGGTCACACGCCCATAGATGATGCCTAAAACGCGAGATACAGCCTTCGAAAGTTGACATTGTGATTCTGCCTGTTTTTGCTTCTTCTCGTGCGACTGCATTCCTGCCTAGCCAGTGCCCAATGGTCGGGCCTCGACTCGCCTAAGTGGTAGACGCGAGCTCGTGGTTGTCGTCGCTACTATCGTCCAATCATCAAACTTCTTTTATTAGTTTACTTTCTTATTTTCTTTCCTGGACTCATTTAGAGATTAGATGAGAGGAAAATAGAAAAGGGAGATTTTTAATTTATTTTTTCTCTCATGCTTTTATTCCTAAAAACTCTAGTATTACGTTGATTCTTCATCTCTTTTCTTGGAATCCTATTTTTTGCTTCTCTTCCATTAATACAAGTTCTAGAGGTATTTCCCATTGTTTTCTTCTTCATTAATAATTGCTATTGTCTTCCTCTTTATTATTGTTGTTTGTTATTATTGTTTTCATTATTTCTCATTCATGAATTCTAGGTTAATTATTGATTTTTCTCTAGTTATTTCCATTATGAGTGAGTAGTCTCTTTTCTAGGGCAAAGTGAGGCAAGCCATGTATATACCATGATGTTTATACTTTGAAGTTGATTGATTTATGAACTAGCGTTGTGAGTAATTCCAATTGATAAGTTTTAACAGTTTAATTCTTGTGATTGGCCAATATCGAGAGTTAATTAATTTGCTAATATGAATTAGAATTGGAGGATCATATTCTTAGAGGCTTCATTACAATTGGCAATTCTGAATATGTTAGCGATCCTGCATAGGTTGAATTGAAAGTGTTAATACCCGACTGAAGGATTAACCATTCCTTTAATTACTCACCCTCTAGTTTATTTGTTATTGAATTGATTCGTATTCTTAGATTGGTATAAGCATGGTGGACCGAACGTATGCCCTAGACTTTTAATTTATTGATTAAACAAACTTTTTGATATTACTTGCTTCTAGTTTAGTTATTATTCAAATCAAACATTCGTTTTTCTGAGATAGTTTACTATAATTCAGCGGAAATCGATAGAAATCCTCTCCCTGTGCAATCGACCCGTATTTGCTAAGTCTCTGCTAACAACGAAAACTGTTGATGTTACAGTTTTATATAGAGTTTTTCCCCTTATGTTTAAGCTAAAATGTGTAATAATGGTGCTCTTAGGAGCCATTTTATGCTAACTTTCTCCATCTAGTTGTAGGTATTAGGGAACTTTTTCCCTATTTTCTACTTCTTTACATCTACCACAATCGAATGGAGAGGTTTGAAGGCATACATGATGAGTTCCGGGGTCCCGAGAATACTTTCCGAGGCCTTGGACAAAAGAAAAAGTGAAGCCTTGGCGTCTGAAGCCAATGAATGAAGAAACGGAGGTTCGCCCAATCTCATCGGGCGCCTTATGCCCGATCGGGCGGCCATCCTTGTCAAAAGCAAGATTTGTTGCGGGCCCGATCTGGCGGTTTTGGCCCTGTAGTTGTTCGGTACCCTGGCCCGATCGGGCGAGAAGGCCCGACATCATTGGGCGAGTATGCTTCGTGGATTTGGGTGATACGTGCGTCTACGAAGTTCCATTGCCCGACTACGTGGGGCGGCCTGGCCCGATATCATCGGGTGGATGCTTTGGGTGCTGTCGTGTGCGTCTGCGGAGCTCGCGCTAAACTTTGATGAGCCCGACTACATCGGGCGGTACGAGCTCGACTCCATCGGGTGTATTGGAGCGCAGTTTTGTGCGGAGTGCTGAGAAATGGTGGGCGGCCCGATTGCATCGGGCGGTTGTCTTTTTTCGCGTTGATGCCTTATTGAGCCCGATTTCATCGGGCATACTTGGCCCGATCGGGCGATTGACCCGACACGCGTATTTAATGATTTCCGGGCTATTTTTATAAGACTTTTTCTTGTTGTTTTAGGTTTAGTATAAATAGCAAAATGAGAATTTCTTTTATTCTTCTTTGTTTTTAGTCTTTATTTTTCATAGTTTTCTCTCAAGAACCCTAGTTTACTACTTTTCATTTTAGATTGAAGATCAAACATTGGGATTGCTTGCAAGTTCAATATAGTTCTTTAATTTGGTAATCTTCTTCATTGCTTTCTCCATTATTGATTGCTTTCTCTATTATTGCTTGGATTGTTTCCTTAGTTATTTGCAATGATTCAAAGTATGAGTTTTTACATTGATTTTGTTATTGTTTTCGCAAGCATGAGTGAGTAGTTTTATTTTTAGGATTGTGGGGGACCTATGTATGCAATGAGGGATTGATAGATTACTGTAATTACCTTTTATTTCAATTGTTTCCTATGATTGAATCGTTCATGCTAGATTATGAATTAGGCCTGATTTGTATTTCTATTATCGCAATATTGAATCTGCTTCGAGAGGAGAGATTCGTATAAGCTTTGAATCATTAGGCATAGTGATCCTTGACCATGCGAGCGGCTAGGTGACCTTTGAGGGAGGTAATGTTCGAGAGAAATTACATGTGCCCTAGATAAATTGACTTATTGGGTGGTTATTATTCGTCTCTGATTTCCCGAACTGTATGCATAGTGATCCATAGTCCTAGTTCTTTATTAATTGATTCTTACCTTCGTATTTAGTTCTGTCATTTGCTTAGTTTAGTCACACACCCATTCTCATCTGATTTAGTTAGTATAATATTAGAATTCAGATACAATAGTTTAACTTTCTCCCTGTGGATTCGATCCTGACTTCCCTGACTACATGTTAGTGGACCTTAGGTTATTTTTGATAAGTTGATACGACTTTAGCCTGTCAACCATGCACTTGCGGTATTACTTTTTAAACTCATCAAGATTTTGGTGCCGTTGCCGGGGAGACGGCTAGTTTCTATAGCTTTTTGATTAATTATTTGAACTATTTCTGCTGTCTCATTGGAACTGCAAGTTCCAATTAAAGCAATCTCACTGCACATTTCTCTTTGTTTCTTTTATGCCCAGGTCTAAAAGGACAGGTACTCCAGTTCCAACTGATCCTGGTCTTGAGAAAACCATCCGGCAACTCAAAAAGCAACAAAAGAAGAAGAAGCAGTCTACTAACAAGGAAAAATCCACATAAGGTCCTTCAGAGCCAATCATGCCTCTTAAGTCATTGAAATCTTATGGGGTACCTTCTCTTGGTGGCATTTCCACAGGTCCTACTATGCCTGACATTCAAGCGGCCAATTTTGAGATCAAGCCTGCTCTCATTAATATGATCCAACAGAACCAGTTTGGAGGGCATCCATTTGAAGACCCTGTAAATCATTTTCAACGGTTTCAACAATTATGTCGTACTGTTAAGCATCAAGGGGTCACTCCTGATCAGTTCAAGGTCATGGTATTTAAGTTTTCTTTAAAACACAAAGCTCAAAAATGGTTGAATGATGTTAAAGAAACTGAGTGGAATGCTAATTCTGAAGCATTCCTGAGAGAATACTACCCTCCCACCAAGACTGCAGAAATCAGACACAAGCTTGCTACCTTCCAACAAGAACATGATGAGACATTGAAGGAAGCATGGATAGGTTCAAGGATCTACAGAGAGAATACCCACACCACAATCTTGACAAGTGGTTCATCACCCAAGCATTCTACAATGGTCTACAACCCGACATCAAGAGTACAATTGATCATCTGCAGGGTGTGTTTTCCTAGACAAGGAGGTTGATGAAGGGTACAGTTTTCTGGCCAACTTAGCAGCAAATGATCATAGTTTTTCCAGGACTATTACAAAGAAAAAATTGGATGCTGATGCATATGCCCTGTTGTCTGCACAAGTTGCCCAGTTGAGCATCAAGATGAATTCACTTAAATCTTCACAATCTAATACTCCTCCTATGAGTATTAATGCGATGTCTTCCATGGCTCCTATTACCTCTTCTTACTATGAGGTGTGTGGTGTTCAAGACCACTTTGGTTATGATTGTTCCTATAATCAACCGGACCCGAATCATATGGAGCATGCAAATGATTTTCAGCAGAGACCTCCACACAACCCATACTCCAACACATTCAAGCCAGGTTGGAGGGATCATCTTGATTTTTCCTACAAAAACAATAATGTTCAGAACCCTCAACCTATGCATCAAACATCATACCAACCACCTCATCAAAACCCACCACAGCATGCTGCCAGACAACAATATTACTAAGGGACTCCTCAGAATCCCCCTCCTGGTTTCAATAGGCCTTCACACCAAGGCTATCAGCAACAAGCTTCTCAGAATGTCAGCTCTCAAGAGCCTACCATATCTGATCTGATGAAGATGATGGTTTCTATGCAGAAAAGTCATGAAGAGAGCATCAAAAAGTTGAAGAACACTACCAAACATTTGGAGACTCAACTTGCTCAGGTGGCCGGAAATAATGCACAGAGGCAACCAGGTCATTTACCCGGGCAACGAGTTCCCAAAGAGACTGCTAATGCTGTCACTCTTCGAAGCGGTACACAATATGATGCTCCACCTATGCCTATTGATGATTCACCATCTCCAAACAAGAATGATGTAGTGGATGAAAATGAAGGTGAAGATAGTTCAAAAGCTGAAATTAAGAAAGGGAAAGTAGATGAAGCAAAGAAGCAAAAGAAGAAGGCTATTGATTCTCCTACACCACCACAACCTTTCCCCCACAGGATGCAAAAATCCAATGTTGATCAACAAGTTGGTAAGTTCATGTCTATGGTCAAGAACCTTGAGGTAACAATTCCTTTTACTGAGCTAATATGCTAAGTTTTTGAAAGACATGATTACTAAAAAGAAAGACTTTGGTGGGGTAGATCGAGTCGCTCTAACTGAAGAGTGTAGTGCTGTTTTACAAAATAGAACTCCACCTAAGTTGAAGGATCCTGGTAGTTTTTCCATCCCTTGCCATGTAGGTGCATTATTTATAGATAAGGCATTGTGTGATTTAGGTGCATCTGTGTCTGTAAGAAAATGAATATGGGAGCACTTAAGTGCACTCAAATTACTTTGCAAATGGCCGACCGTTCTATAAAATACCCTCTAGGGGTTTTAGAAGACGTCCCTGTTAGGGTAGGAAAGTTCTATATTCCTGTTGATTTTGTTGTGCTTGATATGGAGGAGGATGCCCAAATTCCTATTATTCTTGGTAGGCCGTTTTTGTGTACTGCTGGTGCTGTTATAGATGTCAAGTCTGGGTCTTTGACTTTGAGTGTTGGTGATGATAATGTCACTTTAAACTAACCAATGTTGTTCAGTCTCCTATGCTTGAGCAAACTTGATGCAGGATGGATATTCTTTAGGAGACTGTTCTATCTGCACTCCCGCAGATGCTTTGTGCTGACCCTCTAGAGGTTGCACTTACTATGGATGTTTCCCCAGGCATTGATGCTGAAGTCGATGCCTGCATTATCGATTTGGAGGGACCTCAGGTTGAAAAGGGAAAAAGATCGGTGGTTCTGGAAAATGTGCATTCTACCTATGCACTTGAGGTAACCTGCCCGACTGCAAGCCAAAGTGGCAGTCTTATAAGGAGGAAAATGTTTGATGAGGGGGACACTCATTGCCAAGCCCCTCCAATTTGAGATTGCGGAGGTAATATGGTCGTGCAGGACCTTTATAAACCAGTGCTAATCGGGAGGCAACCCGAGTTTCTAATTTTTTTTCTTTACTCGATTTTTAGTTTTTTTTATTTAGTCTAGTTTAGACAATAACATAAAATAAAAAAAAATGAAAAATGAAAATAACAAAAATATATTTTTTTGAATTGAATTCACTTGAATTCAATTTTTTTTTTAAGGTTAGTTTTTGTTTTGTTTATTTCTTATTTATATGAATTCACTTTTTTTTTTTTTGGCAATTCAAAATTGTTATTGATAAGCAAAAAAAATGGGTACAGACGACAGCATTAGAGTAACAGACTACTCCTAATGCTAATAAAACATCGAAGCATCAGATTACATAATTAACAGTGACCTTTGCTTCTCAGTACATCTACAAGCAATTCTAAACATAATGTTTCTAACAATTTGATTAGGATTAACATCCGAATTCCTAAAGAACTTGGCATTTCTCTGTAACCAAATGGCATACAAGCTTTCTGTATACATCATGACAAGTAATTTACTTCTATCCTTAGTACTGCGAGCTCTTTTAATGGCCAAATCTAATTCACTTTGAGCAGTCATCTGAGGCAGTGTTTTCAAGTAACTAAGAACCTTACTCCAAACTGTCTTACTATAAGCACAGTTAAAGAACAGATGCTGCACATTTTCCACTTCAGAACCACATAACTTGCACAAGGGACTAACATCACTACACCATTTGCTAACTCTTTCTGCTGTAGCTAGCCTATTTAGAAGAGCTAGCCATAGAATAAATTTGCTTTTTGGAGTAGAATGATTGTTACATATTAATCTTTTCCAGGCCACATTATCATAATTATCCTGAAGTAGCTTGTAGGCTTTCTTAATGCTGAATCTCCATTGAGTGCTCACTGCAGCCCAACCGCCAACCCTATCCAACATGTCTCTAGATTCAAGGATCTTCCTTAGTAGCCATGAAGTGTTACTGCTAACAGTAACATTTCCTAATTCTTGTCTCTTGATATAATAAGCATTCACCCATCTGACCCAAAGCTTATCTTGCTTGAAAGCAAGGGCCCACAGGAGTTTAAGAATTGCTGCTTTATTCCAAATAACCATATCAGTAACATTCAGACCTCCTGTGGATTTAGGATTTTGCAGAAAGTCCCAAGCCACAGGTGCTTTGGAGCTATTATCAACTGATCCAGTCCATAAGAACCTTCTACAAATTGCCTCAACAACCTTTATCAGCTTCTTGGGCAATGGAAAAATTTGAGCCCAATAGTTTTGCATACTACTGAGAATAGAATTCACCAACTGCAATCGTCCAGCATAGGAGAGAAAGTGAGCAATCCAACCTTGAGCTCTTGCTGTGATCTTGTCTATGAGGGGTTTGCACTGGGAAAAATTAAGTTTTTCTGCTGCAAGGGGGACTCCAAGATACCTAAATGGCAGTGTACCAATAGGCATCTGGATACTCTCAGCCAACTGATTTGCAACATCTTGACAGACTCCCCCAAAATAAATACAACTTTTCTCTATACTTGCCTGAAGTCCTGAAGCCTTAGAGAAGGAATTAAAAGCAGTCATTATCTTGGTGATGGAGCTAGCATCTGCTCTAGCAAACATAAGCAGATCATCCGCAAACATGAGATGGGTGAGCTTGAGTCTCTCACATTTGGGATGGAAATTAAAATCAGGATCATTACACATAGCACCCATGCACCTACTCAAATATTCCATGCTTAAAGCAAATAAGAAAGGAGACAATGGGTCTCCTTGTCTTAATCCTTTTTTTGCATCAAAAGGGATAGAAGGCACACCATTTAGCAATATGGAATAAGATACAGACCTCACACAGGCCATAATCCACCTAATAAAAATACTAGGAAAGCCTAATTCTTTGAGCATACTTTCAAGAAGTAACCACTCAACAGAGTCATAGGCTTTCCTAATATCAACTTTTATCACACACCTAGGAGAGACGTGCCTCCTATTATAACCCCTAATAAGTTCAGTGCCAAGAAGTATATTATCACCAATATTTCTCTCAGGAATGAAACCTGTCTGAGCACAATCCTCCACTTCTGTAATCACAGATTGTAATCTTTTTGTCAGAATTTTTGATATAATTTTGTAGATAGTAGAGCAACAAGCAATGGGTCTATAGTCTCTAGCAAATTGGGCATCATCAATCTTGGGAATCATCGTGACAGCTGTACAGTTAACTGGTTTATGCATAAAAGTATTATCAAAGAACTCCAGAATACCTGAATACACATCTTGCTTAATCACCTGCCAGCTTTTTTTTAAAAATACAGAGTTAAAACCATCCAAACCAGGCGCCTTTGCATCATCAATAGCAGCCAAAGCTTGGTCAATTTCCTTTGTAGTGACTGGTTGAATTAGCTTAGCACAAGCAGTTGTACTTAGCTTTGTCCCAGCTCTCACTATATTCAAATCAATGGCCTCCAGCTGACTTGAATTTGTTCCCAACAAGTTCATATAGAAGTTGCAAATCTCTTTCTAATAAATCTCTGAGGTTTCTGTCAATTGCACACCAATATCATTATGGAGAGTCACAATTTTATTTATGAATTCACTTAAGTTCTCATTTTCTTATTTTAGTTATTTTATTTCGTAAATTATTCTTGGTTTTCGAATTCACTTGAATTCAATTTTATTTGGTTTGTTTTTGTCCACTAACGAGCTAACAATGTGTTGAGTTATGTTTATCGTAGTGTGCAAGCATGTGTAGGTGGAAGTTGCACGTTTGGTTCAATTAAGCACTCGTAAGCTGTCGTGAGTCGTTGCTTAAGCCGACACATGAAGACCTTCTAGACGCACAACCCAGCGCTTGTCTGGCCATACCCAGCGCCCAATGGGTCTCATAAGCTGCACAAGGCAGCTCTCTCCCAGCCCGCTGGCTTGCTAGCGCCACTGCCAAGCCCGCTGGCTCGCTACTTGCTGTTGGGGTATTGAAAAAATAAAAAATATATAGAGGAGAAGAAGCGCAGCACGCACATCGAGAAAGAAAGAGGAACGATTGCATTACCGCACAACCTCTCCCTCTCCGATGCACTGCCGCGCCTTATCCGCCGCCCATCCGACGCACCACCTGCCGGCAAGCTCACCACCGTCGGTCCTGCCGGTCCTCCATCACAGCAGCACCCTATCTGCCTCCCTAACAAAGACCAAAAACGAAGCCCTAATTTTGACAATTGATTTGGGACTTTTGTTTTTTCATTGGTGATGCACAATTTGGAGTAATTGAAGACTTATTTGGACTTCTTTGGATTTCTATATGGGTTTTGCACCCTATTCCTAAGTAAGGAGATATAACTTGAAAAGAAAATCGTGGCGATTGATTCGGAGATTGTCTATCTGCGTCGACAGTTAGGAGCTTCTGGCCCCACCGCTTCCACTGCTAATGCTACTACTGAGCCCTCCTCGGTAGACGAGGCTCGTACTGAGTGAGCTTCTTCAATTCATTTCCCTTGTTTTATGTATTTTCACAGTGAGGACACTGTGTTTCATTTAGCTTGGGGGAGGAATACTTATCTTTATTTGCTTTCTTAGTGTAGTTTTTCTGCTTTCCCAGGATGTTGTACGGTTTGTACTACTCATTAGGGGTGGGATTTTACGTACAACGAAAAAAATGTCTTGCTTTATTAGTTGCATATTATCTCATATTAGACTTCATCTCATTTTAGTTGCATCTATCGGACTATTGCTAGCACTTATTGAAAACCTTTCTGATATTTTACTATAATTCCTAAGCATAATTCATCTTGTTCATGATTCTTCATAGCATGATTGTTTTGCAATTGATTATTTGTGGTAAGATTGATTGATCTCTCTCTGACTCAATTTAACTTGACTATGCAGACACCCTAGCCTAAGTGAGCTTTTGTGCCTATAAACTGACGTATCTGTGTTAGTTATGTTCTTTCATGTGTGATTAGTTCCTCAGTTGTTACATTGATCTTGACTTTGATTTGGTACTCCTTGATATTCGATAATGCATACATTTTGATATGATTGAGGCGTTTCATTTCATTATCTTAACTCAAAAGTATTCTTGTGTTCATATTATCCTTTCTCTAGCCCGCTGTGCCTTTCTGACTATGCTTGATTGATAACTACATTACAAACCTTTGATCTCATTTGATTCCTGTCTTAAGCCCAGCTTGGGGGAGCGAGTATTAATTTTGGTTCGGTTTATATTGAATTGAAGTGCTCTAATTCTGGTTTAGAGGAATGGAAAAGTATGTTTAGTGAGCTTGGAAATTGAATTGAAAGATTGGAAAAGAAAAACAAAAAGAAAAAAAAAGAGATAAAAATGAAATGAAAAATAAGTGAAAAATAGTTGAGAATAAAAGTGAAAAAGGGTTACTATTGAAATTCTTGAATCGAAAAAGTTTGGTTATTTTTGGAGAATTATTGGTTGTTGCGTGGAGTTGTGACCTTTCTTGGTTACGTTTTTAGTTATTTGATGCTCCCAGTTCTTGAATCTTCCACCACAAATCCCAAATTATTTTCTATACCCTTGAACCTAGCCTTGTTACAACCCTTAAAAGTCATCTTGATCACTATGTATTGCATTGTTGAGTATTAAGTGAGTCAAAAAGTCAAAGTTAAAGAGTATGTGCTTCATCTGAGTTGATTTGATTTAGGTTGAGTGTCATTGTTTGCCTATTAAACACATGAGAGTATGAGTGCACATAACTATAGTGAGGTCTGTCAAAGTTTGGTTAAGTCGAACTTGGGGGAGATGGTTTGTGGTATGATTGGAGAGTCGATTGTGTTACATGACATGCTATGCGGCTTTGTTCGGGTTTGTTTCGATGCTTGGCTTGTGGAGTGATTATGTCTCTCGTGCTTTCAATTGAGTGTTTGGCACTTTGGCCCTATCGTAGCCCCATTTTGTAGGTCATCTTTATTTTCCAATGTCTATATCTTATTGCTTGGGGACAAGAAATGGTTTAGCTTGGGGGAATTTGATAAATCATTTTTATATCGAGTTTTTAGGCATATTTAGGTTGCATTATTAGAGCATAATAGTTCATATAGTTGCATTTTAGTTTCATTAGCACATATTATCTATTTTGTGCTCTATTACGCTTCGTTTGTGGTTTTCTTAATGTTTCAGGTAGTTTCATATCTATTTGGACGCTTTCGAAGCAATTTTGGATGAATTAGATAATTCTTGTAATAGGAGTTGATGAATAGTGGCTTTTGATCGATGAATTTATGTTTGTGGATGCTTCTCTTGTTCCTTATAATCATATTAAGTGAAGTAGCTTCCATGAGGATCGCGGCATATCTTTTGAGAGTGAATTTGAGTTGAAAACGAAGAAATGCGCTAGTTCCGAAGTGATAAAAACCGACACATGTTCACTCTTTTGATCATAACTTGAGTTTTACAAATTGTATTGAAGTGAATCAAGTTGCGTTGAAAACGAGACTTGAAGCTCTTTGCAACGATAGATCACACGCTCATAGAGGATGCCTAGAACTCAAGATACAGCCTTCGAAAGTGGACATTACGAATCTGCCCGTGAACCAGCGCCCAACGGGTTGCTTCTTCTCTTGCGATCGCATTCTTTGCCCTAGCCCGCGGCCGCCCGGCGCCCAATGGTCGGGCCTCGACTCGCCTAAGTGGTAGACGTGAGCTCATGGTCGTCGTCGCTACTATCGTCCAATCATCAAACTTCTTTTATTAGTTTACTTTCTTATTTTCTTTCCTTGGACTCATTTAGAGATTAGATGAGAGGAAAATATAAAAGGGAGATTTAATTTATTTTCTCTCTCATGCTTTTATTCCTAAAAACTCTTGTATTAAGTTGATTCTTCATCTCTTTCCTTGGAACCCTAGTTTTGCTTCTCTTCCATTAATACAAGTTCTAGAGGTATTTTCCATTGTTTTCTTCCTCATTAATAATTGCTATTATCTTCCTCTTTATTATTGTTGTTTGTTATTATTGTTTTCATTATTTCTCATTCATGAATTCTAGGTTAATTGTTGATTTTGCTCTACTTATTTCAATTATGAGTGAGTAGTCTCTTTTCTAGAGCAAAGTGAGGGAAGCCATGTTTATCCCATGATGTTTATACTTTGAAGTTGATTGATTTATGAACTAGCGTTGTGAGTAATTCCAATTGATAAGTTTTAATAGTTTGATTCTTGTAATTGGCCAATATCAAGAGTTAATTAATTTGCTAATAGGAATTAGAATTGGAAGATTATATTCTTAGAGGCTTCATTACAATTGGCAATTCTGAATATGTTAGCGATTGTACTGCATAGGTTGAATTGAAAGTGTTAATACCCGACTGAAGGATTAACCATTCCTTTACTTACTCACCCTGTAGTTTATTTGTTATTGAATTGATTCGTATTATTAGATTGTATAAGCATGGTGGACCGAACGTATGCCCTATACTTTTAATTTATTGATTAAACCAACTTTTTGATATTACTTGCGTCTAGTTTAGTTATTATTCAAATCAAACATTCGTTTTTCTGAGATAGTTTATTATAATTAAGCGGAAATCGATAGAAATCCTCTCCCTGTGGAATCGACCCGTATTTGCTAATCTCTGCTAACAACAGACATTGTGCACTTGCAATATTACTTTTTAAACTCATCAAGAAGCGTAACAAATTTTTAGAACATGAATTTCCAAAGTTTAGAACATGAAATAACAAAAATTTGGAACATGAAATACTTCCTCCGTTTTTTTTTTGCTCGCAACACCTTTTTTTAATCAACTCTAATGCAATTTTTGGGTACAAGAAAGGTAGAGAGGAAAAAAAGAGGGCCCATGTGATTGGAGAGAGATAGAGAGAAAGGAAAAGCAAAACTAGAAAGTGTTGCAAGTAATTAATTATTTCCCTTTTAGGAAAGTGTTGCGGGTAAAAAAAATCGGAGGAAGTACAAAATAAAATTTTAGAACTCAGCAATGTTGATCACTAGAGGAAAAACGACTAAGGGTTGCATGCGGTGCAAGGGCTGCGATTCTCTGAAAAACACAGCCCCAGAATTAAGGGTTGCGGTTGGCCCAAAAATCGCAGCCCTTACTTAAGGGTTGCGGTTAGCCCAAAAACCGCAGCCCTTTTCTTTCGTCCTAAATTAGCCTACCTTACCCGCGTATCTCATTCGCTGCTGACCTGGTCACTTTATATTTCCCCTTTTTCTCTCTCCTCTCTCGCTCACAGTCACACCCTTGCCTACCTCTCTCTCTCTTTTCGAGCCTCCCTAACCCAGCTAGCCGGAGCCTTGATGCTGTTGTTACTGCTCTTCTCTCGCTTTCCTCTTTTTGTTGTGCTGCTGTGTTGTGGCGGTGTTAGGGTTTCTTCCCCCCATCGCTACTCGCGCACCGCTGCTGCAAGCCAGCGCCACTATCCTTTTCGTCCTCTCGCTCTACGCTGGTGGTGCTGTAGTGGTGTTGTTTTGTTGAGTTATTACTACGTCTCCCTCTTCTCTAAATTGCTGCTGCTGCAGGGGTGTGGTGGTGCTGCCACCGTTTTACCGCAGCCAGACCGCCACTCTTTTCTACCTCTCTTCACCTTGTCCAATGTTTGGCGTTAATCGAGAGGTGATTTATTGTTATTTATTCTTCAAATAATTTCATAATTAGGTTTTTTTTTTACTTTGATTAATTTTGTAGATCACTGATTTGAGTGTTGCTTAGGGTTTTATCCCTATATCTAAACCTCGTGAAGAAGATGAGGCAATATCTCCCATCCCTTACTTGATTCATATGCGTAGACAACACCATCAAGCAATTTTGATTTATTCTTAATTTTGATGTTATTTGCCCTAATGTTAATCGGTTAATTTCTTTTTTTGCTAATTAAGTAAGTCGATTGATTAAACTGCCCCATTTTACAGCCTAAACTATCCCAAATGAGGCAAACCAACTAGGTTGGACTCCCATACCCTTTAGGACAATAAACAAACTGGATCAAACAACTACAATACAACCAATTACAAACTAGCAAACCATTCACTAGCACAGAATGGACGTTTTGCGTCGGATGCGAGGGACCCATTTGCGTCGGATATGGGTCAGACGGCACAGGTCTCGACGTAGATCAGGATACAGGATCTGCGTCGGACAACGACGCGACGCAGGTGATTAGCTATCTGCGTCGGACCCTGCCTACCATGCGACACAGATGGGAAGGCGCCAAGCCACAACAACCCAGCAAGCCTAGACTCATCTGCGTCGCACAGCTAAGATGCGACGGAGATGAGTGTTGCCAAGCCATGCCTTATTTTGCCACCTTAAACAGTGATTTGCGTCGGACATAAGTCTACATCTGACGCAAATTACTATTTTTTATTAAAAAAAATTAATTTCATGAACTGCAGCTCGTAACTCAAACAAATTAACTGGTGTTTATTATATGCTACTGGAATTTCAACTGGTGTTTCAACTCAAACAAATTAACCAGTAATTAAACAATTGGAATTTCAACTCAAACAAATTAACCAGTAATTAAAAAAAAAGTAGAAGTGGTGTTTTACTGAGTATAAGGGGTGTTTTTTTACAATCACTAATTACGAAAAAAATACATAAATTACATAAACCAAAACGAGAAAAAATGAGAAAATGACAGAAAAATCATAGAAAAAAGAAATAAATTACTCGCTCGCTGGTCGCTGTGATTCCGTCGACGTTTTCATGGCTTCACGGGAAAAAATTCGCTTCGAAAATCCCAGATCTGAGAATGAAAAAACTTAAACAAAAAGAAATGTGATCTACAAAATGAAAACAAAATAACCGAACATTCAATATTAAACATTCATAACTCATAATTTTCAACTAGGTAAACAAAAAAAAAGGCGAAAATTCAAAAGTGAGATAAAAAATCAAAAATCAACAAAAACAAGAAGAAATTGAGAAAAAAAGTTACCAGTGATTAGAATTGCAAAATTCACAAATTTCGATGTTCATAGTCCAATCAAGAACAACAAGAAGCTCGCTTTATCAACACGAATCAAAATCTTCGTTCGTTGGTTTGTTGTTCATTCGTTCGTTCGTCAACTCAGTACAGTTAGCAGATAATAAGCATTATTGATCATCTTTACTTATCCCATACAAAGCTAATTTTTCTGTAGTATATAACTCTGCTAGCCAGATTATAAATATGTGCTTAGGAACTCCCAATCTATTCCAAACCACCTTGTCCTAGGCAAACTCAGCTGATGCTCCCTTTGAATTTGTTAAAAACTTCTCAAACTGAATACCTGCTCACACTAGCTATCTCAGCTTGTGTGAACACCCTTTTCAACTTTTCTTCACATCATAAACTTTCTTCCAGTACCAACTAGTACGGGAATTAGGTACATAAGACCACCATTCTGCTTGCTTGAGATAGACTGAGCTTATCTATCTAAGTCACACACTATCCTGCTTATGTGAAACAACCAATACATATTTACTAATGAATGCAATGTTCCATAGTTCAACAACTCTGAAACCTAATCCTCCTGTTGATTTAGGACTACAAAGTCTTTCCCAATCTATAGCACCAGGTTTGCGACTGTAATATTGGCCACTTCATAAGAAAGATTTGCATACTTTATTAATTTCCTGTATCACCTTCTGAGGAAGTGATGAGTTGGACTCTTGCTGAATAAGATAGATTTCTTGAGCTCCACATCTTGATTCTCATTGTCATTTTCTCTATGAGGACTTCACATTGTGCATTAGAAATTTTCTTTGCACAGATTGGCACTCCTAAGCACTTGAATGGCAGGGCATGTTGTTAGAATCCTGAAGCATCAGCTATCCTCTGAGCATTTGTGTGAGCCATACCACATGAGTACATTGCAAATTTACCAACATTTGCTTTCAAATCAGAAGTCTCTGAAAAGAGTTTGAAAGCCCTCAATAACAAATATACAGATACAAAATCTCCCTTTGCAACATAGTATGAGATCATCTACAAAGCATAGATGTGTGAGCTTCATTTCTTTGCATTTACAATGAAACTGGAACTACTATAGTCCTCCAAGTTTAGTCAATATCCTAGGGAGGCCAGGTATTCCATGCATACCATAAATAGCAGGGGTGACATAGGGTCACCCTGCCTTAAGCCTCACGAAGATTTAAAAAATCCTCTCAATGTGTCATTCAACACGATTGAGAACATAGGGGTTGAAACACAGGTCATCACAAGTTCTCTAAAAGCTTCAGGGAAATCTAAGGTTGATAACATCTCTCTTAGGAAGTCCTAACTCACAGTATCATATGCTTTTTGCAAGTCTATTTTCAAAAGACAACTGGGCTTCACCTTCTTTCTTCCATAATGCTTGACCAAGTCATGAAGCACCATAATATTATGGACAATGTACATGTCATGTACAAATCCACTTTGATTCTCCATAATTAAATCTGGGAGAACTTGTCTCAATCTTCCACAAATAACCTTAGTAACACATTTGTAAATTGTGTTACAGCAAGCTATTGGTCTAAACTCAAACACATTATGTGGGCATTTTGTTTTAGGAACTAGTGTTCAGATTGTGTGATTCAGTTCCATCAATATCCTGCCACCTTGAAGAGCAACCATCAGTGCACCAATAACCTTCTCACCTACTATGTGCCAAGCATCCCTATAGAAATATGTTCCAAATCCATCAGCACCTCCTGGTGCCTTACAACTAGGTACAGAAAATAAAGCCTTCCTTACATCGTTCTCAGTGTAAGGAGCATTCAAGATTCTCAAATGATCTTCAATGATTCTAGGCCCTCCTGAATAAGCTGGACATCAACTTGTTTCCTTGCACTATTATCTTTATGATGAGTGAGATTTATCTCACTCCCAGGGTAGTTTTTTAGGCTATTTTACTTGATTTATTTTGCATTTTAGTTTCCTTTTTCCTTAATTTCACCTCTTTTTCTATCTAACTCTCTCTTAGCACATGTGTACATGTATTTCCATCCCCCTCCCCTACTCTTCCATTTGGTCTTTGATGTGTAGGAACTCAAGTTCCTACAAGCTTAAAGGGGAGCAAAAAGGGAAGCAAGAAGAAGAAAACGGCCAATGAATCCGCCCGAGCAAACAAGCAGGTCGCCCGGACCAATGAGCCCGCCCGAGCGATCAATCAGTTCGTCCGGGCCAGCGAGCCCGCCCGAGCGATCAAGCAGCCCGCCCGGGCGCTACATCAGACAGACTCACTGCCTTTTCCTGGAAATTTAGTGCACACCCAGGGTACCAGACCGGGCCCATTCACCCTGCACCGTCCGGGCAATCCAGTGTGCCCGCCCGGGCTACTCTCACCAGCCCGCCCGGGCCTCTGTTCGCTGGGTCTTTTTTCGGACTCCTTTTCTTTTACGACTTGTGTAATTAGAGGGGTATAAATACTCCTCTACCCTATTTTGGAAAGGATCCCGGATTTTTTAGAACCCTAATCTTGCTTACTAGTGTAGGAGAGAGAAAACTTGGCTCAAGAGGTGTAATTTGGATATTGAAAATCAATGAAAAAGTGACAATTTCTTTGAAGTTTCTGTTTCCTTAGTAATCCTCTCAATCCTTTCTTTCTTTCTCATTGTTTTTATGCATTTCTACTTTGTTAGTTTCATGTTTTCATTGCTTAATCTTCATGCGTAGTATTTAATCTAGATTAAAGTTTTCATCTATTCTTAGATTCTTCTTGTTTGCTCACTAGATTTTGTTTTGTTTTTACTCTAAAGTATTGATTTTTGGTTTTAGCTATTTTTAGATTGGTGATTTATTGCTAGTTTTTTCATGTTTAGGATGCTTGGTAGTATCATGGGTAGTGAGTAGTTCATTAACTAGGATTGAGAGTAGCCCAATCATTGTTTGCATCCTATTTTCATGAGTAGAGTTTATTGGGTTTATTATGCTTGGGATTTGTGCAATTTCAATCTTTGATGTCGATTGGTGACTTAGTTGATGTGAGCTCCATCATCTTTTGATCCTTTGTTGTCCATTTAATGGTATACTTTTATGTGGTTGACCTTCATGATTGATTGATTAGTTGTTATACATCACTTATTGGTTGGTATTGACTTGGGTTTGATTTCAATTCTTAACTTGGCCTAGTTAGGTGATAACACCTCGAAATATAGGTTTTGATGCCATAATTAGGACTCTAAACTCCCTAACAACGATTTTAGAGGTGTTTAGGTTTGTTTATTCCCTTTGCATATCCCCAATGCTTGTCAACCCCCTTATCTCTACTTGGTTGTTGGATGTGAACTATGATTGTGGTGATTTCCCATTCCTAGTGCTTTTCCTAATTTGATTCCAATAGTTTTAATCACTTAATTCAACCAAAACTTGACGATTTCTTCGACTTAGCTTACTTGTAGCGACTCTACCTTGGTGACACCTCCGATCCTTGTGGTTCGACCCTTACTTACCACTTGACTAGTTTAGGTGGATAGTTAGGCTTTTTATTTGACATTAGGGGAGTTAGTAACGACCTAGTTTTTCCCGTGTTCACTTTACTAAGGAGCTTCTCATAATCAGATAGAAAAGCTTTTGACACTCCCTTAGGAGTATCCTGACAACTTCCAGTATCATCAAAGATGCTATACACATGATTCTGCAATCTTCTTACCTTGATACTCTGATGGAAGAGTGAAGTGTTTTCATCTCCATCTTTGATCTAGGCATGCTTGACTTTTTGAGACAAGAACTCCATATAAGCCTGATGATGAAAATGATATTTACCGGCAGTGATTTTAGCAGTAGCAAGTTGTATATCTCCAGGATTGGCATGCATTCTTTTCTGAGCTTCAAGCATAGCATGATGAGCTTTAACTTCAGCAGCTTGTATGTCATGGAAACCAACCTGATTTAACTCTTTCAACGTCTTCTTTACAGCCTTCAGCTTCTTCAAACCTTTGAACATTTTTGTGCCTTGAATATCACAATTCCATGCTTCTCTTACTCTACTTTCAAATTGTGTAGATGTCCTCCACATTGTATAATATTTGAATGGTTTGTAGCCATCCTTAGCATCAGGATATACAATCAGGATTGCAGGAGAGTGGTCAAACTCACCCTCACTATGGAAGGAGGCTTCAGCAGAAGGGAAAGCATCCTGCCATTTCTCATTTGCTAGCATCCTGTCCAATTTGGAGAATACCCTAACACTTCCTTACTGCTTGTTATTCCATGTATAAAAGTTACCAAAACTTTTTATGTCATCCATGCCATAGATCATCATACAATTCTTCATATCTCTCATTTCAGCCTCTCTGACTTGGGAACCCAATCTTTCATCTGTATTCATCACACAATTGAAATCACCACACACCACCCATGCTTCATTTGTATTCAGTTGCTTCAAATATTCCCACAATTCTAATCTTCTACTCCTTTCATTAAAGCCATAAACAAATGTGCAATAAAATCCAACTTTACCATTACTAGGATGGAAATAGCAATGTAAAAGTTAACTAGTGCCCTACAATATGTTCATCTGAAAACTACCTTTGATAAAGCACCATCCATTAAAGACTCTTTGATAAAGCCTCCCAAGATTGTGAGACTTTACCTTTGTTTCTAAGAGGCTAACAATGCCAATGAAAAAGGTTATTGATAAACTGGTAGACATCTTTCTGTTTATTGACAATATTAACACCTCTTACATTCCAACACAAAATCTTATCCATGTTGGATAGGAAGATCTCCCCCCTCATGACCTATGTACACCTGGATTTTCTACCACCACATCTTGGTGTTCAGCATCACCATTCAGAGCTTGAAAAATATTATGAGTGCTAGTATGTTTTACCTGTGATACCCTAACCTTAATAGGCCTTAAAGCTCTCTGAAATCCATCATGATCAATCTCAGGTGTGTGCTCAACTGGCTTTGGGTCAGTAACCTTTGAGACTGCTCCCTGATCATGTCCTATCTCCATTATTACTGGTTGCACTGGCTGAACAGGCTTTGGAACCCGTACCTTCCTTCTATTCTTCAGTCTACAATCTGCAGTGTTGTGATAAATACCTTTACAGTTATGGCATTGGCTCGGCTTCCACTCAAATGTAACTGACACTTCAGTTAATTCACCCTTCTCATTCCAGAAGTTAATTGACTCAGGAAAAGCATGGTCAATTTTTACCTCAAATAAAATTCGAGCATATTGAATTTTATCCCTATTTCTTCTTGCTTCATCCCTTTTAATTGGATCTTCAAGTTGAGATACAATTTTGTGAAGAGATTTTCACCCCAATACTTGAGTTGCAACTTCAATTACACCCAAATTGGCAATGTCTTCAAATCTTCTTTTTCTAGGTCCATATCTTCCACCCATGGCTTGACAATAACAGGTTTATTGTCAAAGAAATAATGACCCTTAAGAACTTTGTCTCTAGAATCCATTGCCTTGAATCTAACAAGATACATTCCCTTCTTGATCAAAGCAACTAACTTTATCAATGCTACAATTCCTCCATATACGCTTGAGAAAACCTTCCATCACTTGCAATGGAGGATTCGCACCAACTACATAGTATATGATGGAAGAACTCCAGTAATCCAACTCCTCATGAATATTCTCAATTTCTATAGAAATAAGATAAGGGACAATTTCAGTTCTGCGAGGTTCAATCACAGCATCTAATCTAGGTTTAATCATACTATTAGAACGAGGAAAATTCACACCACCAATCCTATGTTCAATAACACCACCAGTTCTAGATTCAATAGCTCTAGGTTCAGTAACATCACCAATTCGAGGTTCAAATTCATTCGATTCAATCTTATCATTCATCAAATCATCATCCATTTCCAATTCATTCTCAACATTGACATCATCAACATCATTCAATAATTGCTGATATACTGGTATATTACCTGATTGTTGATCAGATTTTAATTTTCCAGCACTGGTATGAATGGATTGCAACCATTCATTAAACGTATATCGAATCTCCGATTGTTGTCGAAGTTGTTGAATCGACGTTTTTGGAGTCCAAATTTCGCCCAAACCAAAGTCTAAGCCTCAATTCCCATCACTTCATCCATATATTTCGTTTTCAATGCTTGAGAATCTGAATCAGGACCTCTCACTTTGCGATTTCCACTGTTCTGAGTTTTCCCCGCCATTTTTCTTTGCCACGCACATTCAAATGTCGAGAGAAAAGAGGAGTGAAAAACTTGAAAACATTTATTTAATCGGTTAATTTACAAACTAATTGCTTGATTAGTTTGTTAATTTTTTGTCTATTTGATTTTGACTAATACAATGTGAATCGCAGGCATGGGCGTCGTACCTAGCTTGGGTTCTGAGGTGCTTGTTACTTTTATATTTCTTCAGTATTTTGGAGAGAGCACTCTTGATCCTCTTGGGTAATTTTTCTTAATATCTATATTTGAATGTTTTTACGAAGTTCTAGTTAATAATTGTAGTCTTATTTTATTGGCATTAGACCTTCTGAACTTGTTTGACTACGGAAATTTCTATCATGCAACTTCAAAGATAAGCACAGATGCATTTCACTTATTAGACATCAATGATAATAATAAAAGACAATGTATATTATTGGTTAATTTCTTAAGTCTCAAATTGATACAGAGGTGAAAAGGGAATCCAAAACCTTTTAGAGGCTCTAAGGGAGGGCAGAAAACCTCATTGTGTATCTAATATGGGAATTTGAACGGCTTGAGGCATATGATAAATTTACTATAGATCTAGTGTTTTTCCCTGTTTAAAGAAAAATGTAAGCGGTTAAGTTGGTCTAAACTCTCAAAGTCAAGCCGTACGTTTTACTATCAGTGTAACACCTTCTGAAATAGTGGTAAGAATACCATTGCTAAAGAAGATCACTATGCTTCCTATGTGAATGTAGATGTATGAAAACATTTATATGTAGTTAAGCAATAGAATTGGTTATTGGTGTAGAGAGTACCTTGAGATTATGAAATATCTTAGTGTATGTGTGGATTGATCTAAACATCTAGCTGACATCTCAATAGCAGTCTGAAGCTTAATTTTTATATTTATTATCAGATCAATGTCAAAGGCAACATTTTGTGTAGTGTGGTTACTAACCGAACACTGTCATAATGGCTGTAAATCTGTAGTGGCACTGGTTCAAATGGTCTGTTCGGTATGAATTAGCTGTTTTATTTAGATGGGTAAAGAGCCTTGGTGCTTGCAGGTTTCTCATTATTTCATTGCAGAGAAAAACGGTGTTTGTTTTACAGGACATTATGTGCCCCAGCTCAGCCAAGCAATAATGATGTACAACTTGGTAGCTAACAAGAAATAGATTAATGGAAGGGTTATATGGTATACACTGCTCTCTTGAAATATCTTAGTGTTTGTGTGGATTAATACCTCGGATTGTTGGTATATGAGCAGTTGAGATTATCTTCTTTAATGTTGTAAAATTGCCATTTAGATTCAAAGTTGAGATCATATGGTTGGCCTATTCAAAGTTTAGGCCCTCGGTTATTCTGTAATCCTTCAGTTTGTGTTTCCCTAATCGTCTTAAGCTTTGCATGCCCGTTGCTTTAGATAAAGAGGATCAAATTATTTTGATTATGTCGCTTGAACTAATGTCAATGTCATTTCAAAACCTTAGCTTATATTTTGGTGGCTTGAAATGAATTTAGATACATGAGTCAATTCATGAGGAGCAGATAAAAGAATCAGAATTTCAAATCTGTATATAAATTTGGCATAAAAAGACAAAAAAAAATACTCATTTTTTTGGGGTCACAAGTATTAAGGGTTGCGGACAATAACCGCAGCCTTTTAAAATTGTTAAGGGCAGCAAAACCAAGGGCTGCGGTAAAAAAACGCAGTCCTTATGTCACTTTTTACCGCAATCCATGACGTTTTTTCCTCTAGTGGAGGAAGAATTTGTTAAACTTGGTAACAACCATTGTTGAATTCATGTAACTTTGCGAATTTATATATGAAGAATTTTGTTTAATTTTATCTTGAAATTGGTGGAGTTTATTTGAGTAGAGAAAATGGGTATTCTTGAGTAGTGAAAATGAACATCTTGAGAATTGAGAACAAACATGAATTGATTCTAAATAAGTTGAATCTTTTATGAATAATTTGGTTGCACTTGCGAAGAACTTGATTGAAGTTGAACTTGCAGCTTCAACTAAGTCTACTAGAGAGAGAATTAGTCTTCTAGAGGAGAGAGAAATGAAATAAATTCGTAATTAATGAATATGAGCTAAATAGATTGAATTTCAGAAAATTAAATGAAAAATTTAGTAAAATGTGTGAAGAACTTGGTTGAATTTGAGTTTGAAACTTTAATCGAGTATTTTTGAGTAGAAGACATAATTTAGAATATATCACTTAATTTATAGAACATAGAATGTGTTTTCACATAAAAATGAGTTCTCACATAAAGAAAATATTCTCACAATAGCCTTCCATGTATATCCGAGTAGGGCTTGGCCTAGGCTCACTAATTAAGAGCATCCTTAATAATTAAATAAAGTCATCACCCTAATCTTTGATTTTTGATCCTTAATAACAAACCAAACAATGACCATGTGATGATGATCGTGGTTCTAAGCCTTGGGCCAAATGAAACCATGCCAATCGTGGAGGTGGGCCCCACAAAGAATACAATCTTAAATTAATTCTTTTTGGGTTTTTGTAGCTCAAAACATTGCGTTTTAAGTAGCGGAAACCAAAAAAAAGTTAAATTAATATAGTTGTCTACCGCGCTTGTCAGATTAGTCAGTTTACGCCACTTGGCGCAATTCTGGTAGGAGAAAGAAAATACTACCATTGTAAATATTACAATGCGTATATTTATTAAAAAATACAAAGCCAAAACAAATTTATTTTACCCATTTTTCTATATTTTGGACACATTTTTTCTGCTTTCTTTTTTACTAGTTTCCTCTAATTTTTCTTATTTTCTATGAGATATCATCTATTTTTTAATAATTAATATTAATAAGGAAAATTCCCTTTGGTAACACCCAATTTTTGGCTTTTCCCATTGGTAACTTAAGTTTTTTTTAATCCCATTGGTAACTTAAGTTTTTTTAATCCCATTGGTAATCCTCAATTATCACATAAATGTCATATCTGACATTATGAAGCAATAAAACGTTAGTTGCCATTAAATGTTGAAAATTTCCGTTAAAAATTAATGGCACACAAACCAACATGTTCTCGAAAAGTTTTACAACATGCATAACAAGGTACTTATAGTCATTTTTTGTCAATTTCGACCTAAAATTTGACCCTTAAGGGCCAAATTGGCTCCTAAACCTTAACCGAGCAATTTTTTGGACATGCAAACTAAGGAACACCAATCGCGACGCTTCCTAACATGCAAAGCGAGGAAAATTTGATCGTCTTTTGCCAATTTCGACCTCAAGTTAGATCCTAAAAAGGTCAAAATGACCCCAAAACCTTAACTGAATAATTATTCTGGCATGAAATCGAGTAGATAATTAGGCACGCAAATCAAGACATTAACTCTAACGGAAAAATCATAAGGTAATAGAAATGGCGTAGGGTGTTTCTCTCTCTAGAATCTCCTCTCGGTGAAAACCGTGGCCATGGCAAGGAATTCAAAAGAGTTGAAGACTGGTAATCCTACCAAAAAGCTCACTGGACCTAGTAGTGAATCTAGAGCAAAGAAAACAAGAACGATGGATGAGCTGCTTGGTGTTATTCCGATGGAATTGGAACCTGAAATTCGAAGTGAAGAAAAGGATTAGAGATATTTGCAGCAGAGTCAGAGAACTCATAGGCTATTTTCAGAATGGCTTAGTTCGATGCATTCGAATGCGACGGGAGGTAATTCTCAGCAAGGGAGAAAGGGATCTTGGGCGAATCGATCACTGCAGGAGGTGGAACCGATTCCAATTTTGCAATTCGATGATCATGAGGTGAGTAAAAGTGATAATGAAGTTCTTGAGAATATGAATCATGATAGAATTAAAATTGATGAATGTGATATTCAATCTGAGATTTATTATTGGAATTCTGCTTTGATTTGTTATGTGATTGGTGCTAATTCACCTCCATATGTAATGGAAGGATATGTTAGGAGAATATGGAAAAATCAGGGTGTAGAGAAGGTTGCTTTGATTAAGAAGGGGGTGTATATTGAGAGATTTAGAACTATGGAGAAGCGTGATGCTGTGTTGAATGGCAACAAATTGTTTTTTGACAGTAAACCATTGATTGTGAAAGCCTGGGATCCAAATATGGATGTGATGAAGGAAAACTTTGATGTTCTTCCTACTTGGATAAAATTAAAGGTTGATTTTAAATATTGGGGTGAGAATTGCTTGAGGAAATTGTTGCATAACATTGGCAGTTTGTGAAAGTTGATCAAGCGACAGAGAAAAGAGAGAAGTTACAATATGTGAGGATTATGCTGGAGGTTCAGGTAGATCAAGAGTTCCCAAATCAGATCACTTTTGTAAATGAAAAAGGGGTGGAAGTTACATGTGGATTATTCTATGGATGGAAGCCAGAGGTGTGCACTAATTGTAAACAAATTGGCCACAACTCTGAAGTCTGCATGAAGGTTCAGAATAAAAAGGAATGGAGAATAAAATCAATCCCGAAGGAGTTGGAACAACCTGGAAAGAATGATGTGCAGGCTGAAGAGCAAACTGTGGAAACTGGAGGAAATGATGATGGTTTTTAGGTGGCGAAGAACACATTTAGACAGAGGCAGGATGTTGTGAAAAGCACCAATATAGTTAACTCTTTTGAGATGCTAGGTAGAAATGTCTTGGAGGAGCTAGTAGTTGGCCAGGTGGTTTGTGAACAAGGGAAAGAATTAGGTGACAGGGGGGACTCTCCTATTGAGAATGGATAGCCTCATGTGTTGGAATGTTCGAGGGCTTAATTGTGTGAGGAAGCAGAAGGATGTAAAGAAGCTTCTCAGCATTAAGTCCCTTGGACTTGTTAGTCTCATTGAGACTAAGGCGAAGTCAAATAAGATGGTGTGATGTACCATAATGTTTTCCTGGGTTGGTGCTTCTGTTCCAATAATAATATGCATCCAGGAGGGAGAACTGTTGTTGCCTGGAGTCCTCTAAGTTTTAATGTAACTATCTCATTAGTTACTCAACAGATGATTCACTGTTTTGTTGAACCTATAGGTAGTACAAAAAGCTTCTTTTGCACGTTTGTTTACGGATTTAATACTGGGGCTCAAAAGGAGGAATTGTGCAGGGATATTGAAATGGTGGCAGTTAGAATAGACAAGGCATGGATGATTTTAGTGCCCCTGTGAGAGAGTATGAGATGGAACCTTTTCGAAAATATGTTGCTAATTGTGGGCTTGAAGATCTGAAATCAGTTGGTTATTATTATACATGGAATAACAAACAACATGGCGAAGATAGAGTTTTCAGCAAGATAGATAAAGTGATGGGGAATTAAATTTGGTTTGATTAGCATCCTAATGTGGAATCTGTTTTTCTCCCTGAAGGCTCCTATGACCACTCTCCCATGTTGGTTAAAATCCAAGCTCAGGTGGAGGGGAGAAGTCCTTTTAAATATTTCCACATGTGGAGTCAAGCTCCAAGTTTCAAAGATAGAGTTGCAAACTGTTGGAGGCAGAATATTGAGGGTACAACAATGTTCAGTGTTGTGCAGAGGTTAAAGAAAGTAAAAGCTGATCTAAAGGTTTTGAACAAAGAAGGATTTCAGCAAATCCATATTGTTGATGCAGTAGCATATCAGAAGTTGCTTGAATGCCAGAGAATATTACAGCAAAATCCTCACCATATGGCAAATAGTGAGGCTGAGCTCCAAGCAGCAGAGGAGTACAGGAAGATTCACTCTCAGAAGGTGAAATTGGCTTGGGTTAAGGATGGAGATGAGAATAGTAGACTATTTCATCATTCTATAAAAGCAAGAAAGCTCCAGAACACTGTGTATAACATCCATGATAAAGATGGAAATTGGGTGGAGACTCAAGAAGAGGCGAAAGAAGCTTTTCTTAAGTATTATCAAGATATCTTGGGTACCGCTAGAACTCACAAAAAGGGTGTAGAAAGAAGGGTAATCGAGCAGGTGTTGTTACGAACGAAGTACGAAAACGAGTTGATGAGACTGTCACGATTCTGAGATGTGAAAGAAGTTATTTTCTCTCTATCCGTGGAGAGAAAGCTCCGATGCCCGATGGGTTTGGAGCTTATTTCTACAAGGATACACCGGAAAATAGTGGGAGATGATGTGACTCAAGCTGTGATGGATTATTTCAATACAGGTAAAATGCTCAGAGAAATAAATAATACTATTCTCACCTTGATTCCTAAGGTCAAGTGTCCAACTAGTGTCATTGAATTCAGACTTATTGCGTGATGTAATGTAATATACAAAACCATAACAAAGATTTTGTGCAGTAGAATGAGTAAAGTGTTGCCTGTTCTAATCTTAGAGAACCAAGGAGAATTTATTCAAGGAAGATTTATTGCTCACAATATCATGGTGTGCCAAGATATTGTGAGAAGTTATGGGAGAAAAAATGTGAGACCTAGCTGCATTATAAAAATGGATATGAAGAAAGCTTACGATTTCATTAACTGGTCTTCTGTTGCTGAGATGTTGGAAGCTTTGAATTTCCCAACTAGATTAATTGAACTGGTGATGGAGTGTGTGTGTACTCCCAGATACTCTTTGATGGTGAATGGGAGCTTATTTGGGTATTTTGAAGGGAAAAGAGGGCTCAGAGAACACTTAGAATATTTGACAAGGACACATAGAATTGTGAGGGAGAAAGAAGACTTTAAGTTTCATCCAAGGTGTTCTGGAGTAAAGTTGAATCATCTAATATTTGCAAGTAATGTGATTTTACGTAGCAATTGTGATTATCTATCTGTTTATAGAATTCTACAGGGGTTCCAACATTTTTCAGAGGTGTCTGGGCTTGAAGTAAATAAACAGAAGACAGAATTATATGTTGTTGGGATGAAAAGGGAGGAAACTCAGAGGATCTTGGATACTACTGGTTTCAAAATGGGCCAGCTACCTTTCAGGTACCTGGGAGTCCCAATTTGCCATAAAAGAACTCTGCAAAAGATTATAAAAGCCTCAGTGAAAAAATGAATGCCAAGATAAGAGTGTGGAGTAGCAGAAACCTATCTTATCAAGGTAGACTTATGTTGGTGAATTATGTTTTAATGAGTGTGCACATATACTGGGCACAAATTTTTGTTATTCCCAAAAAAGTTCTGAAGGAGGTGGAGAATATTTGTAGATCTTATTTGTGGCGGGGGAATTATTTCAGCACAAAGCCAGGGAAGGTTGCTTTGAACCAGGTTTGTAATCCCAGGAATGCAGGGGGTTTAGGAGTGAGAAGAATCCAAGAGTGGAATGTTGCAGCACTGCGTAGATATGTATGGGCAATCACTGTTATAAAGGATAATTTGTGGATAAAGTGGATAAATGAAGTGTATATTAAACACAACAATTGGTGGGATTACCAGCCTCCTCAGGATGCTAGCTGGTATTGGAAGAAGGTTTGCGAACTTAAAGAGAAAATAAAAAGTTTTCATGATGAAGGTAACTTCTCCAGGATGCAAGTGTATTTAGTGCAGAATATGTATAGGAGTCTGATAGGGGAAAGTCCAAAAGTGCAGTGGGATAAATATGTTTGGAATAGGTTCAATATTCCAAAACATAGATTTATAGCATGGCTTGTGATGTGCAAAAGAATTCAGACTACAGAGTGGATGTTTAAAGTAGGCATCAGTACTAGTCCTACTTGTCTTATTTGTGGCAATGGTGATGAAACGATTGAACATATTTTTTTGGCTGCTATATGAGCAGGGATGGTCTTTGGAGAAGATTAAGATTTGGATGGGAATGAATACAAGAAGAGATACTTTGCACGAGATAATTAAGTGGGTGGATAGAAGTTAGGGGTCAAAAGTGAGAAAACAAATCTGGAGTACTGTTGTGGCTGCTACTGTGTATACTCTTTGGAAGAACAGAAATGGAGCTCTCTAGTGTCAGAAGATTAATACTGTGAACATAGTTACTAATAGAATTAAGATTGATGTAATTAATAGATGTTATAGCATTTTACCAAAGAAGTGTGCTAGGGAGGATAGAAATTGGCTGACACAATTAGCTTTGAATCTGTAGTGTGTACTCGTGGTTGCTGGTTTCTACTTGTTTGTGGGCTTTTTTGGACGTTGGTGTAGGCGTGTTGGCCTAGTATAGGTTGTAATTTTGTGGTGTTTTGGAAATTTAATACCTTACTTACTGAGCAAAAAAAAAATAAAAAACTCTAACGAAAAGTTAACAGAGTTAACATTTTTTAGGCCAAAATGTCACATTTGACATCAGGACAATAACTTAGGGTTACCAATGGGCTTTAAAAAAACTGAAGGTTACCAATGGGAAAATCAAAAAACTGGGGGTTACCAATAGAAATTTCCATATTAATAATTAATTGGTATTCCATTGTATTATGCCATTATTAAGAAATAAATAATAATTACCTTGTACTACTATAATGGTTAGTGGATGATGAAAGAGAAAATGTGTTAGGATAATAATAATTTTTTTTCCTTTGTTCATTGTTAAGGAGAAGTGTTGAGAAAGATTGTATGATGATATTTCTTATGGAGAGAAAGTTAGAGAGAGGGGGGGATAATCTTTATTTTTGGTCATTGTAAATGGTACTCTACACTAGTGGAAAAAAGCTCATCGGATTCGGTCAAAACCGGGCTTACAGATCCGATTTTGGTCCGAATCCGCTGGGCCCGCAACAGCTCTTTGTGACTAATTGATCAGGTCCCAAACAGGATCAGTTTTATCACAAAACCTGACCCAAGCCGAAAACACGACCCGAACCTAACCCGAAATAAGCGGGTTTGGGTTGAAAGTTTTCGACGTGTTTAACTAGATGGGTCGACCTGAACCCGACCTGAAACTTAATTGGGTCAGTTTCTGACATAATTAACTCACCTTGAATATGGCTTCCATTTGGCGTTTAAAGGAAAATATTGGGATTGTTGGGCCAAGCCCAACTAAAATGTTGATTTTCAAAACCCTGGAATCTAGATACTGCCGTTTTGTTTTTGGATCAAAGAAAACATACTGTCATTTTCCTCTTCTTTGAGTTTCCTTGTTTCTTTTTCCTTAATTCCTTCACTCTTCTCATTGCTTAAGTGTTAACTCTTTCACACCTCCATGGCTCCGGTACTCTTCGAGCTCCGTGTTTGTTATGCAGTACGGCAACACACACTAATGCACCTCCTCAAACGCCACCGAACCACCGCACCTCTGCACCACCGCACCATTCACCACTAAGGCCCTGTTCTTTTGGACTTATTTTCTGTTAATTTCAGTTCAGTTAATTTAATTTAAGTTCAGTTAAGTTCCACTTAATAATAATAATAATAATAATAATAATAATAATAATAATAATAATAATAATAATAATAATAACATAATATAATTTAATAATAATAATAAATAATAAATAATACATAATAAATAAATAATAAATAATAAACAATAAATAACAAATAATAAATAATAAATAATAAATAATAAATAATAAATAATAATTATAAATAATAAATAATAAATAGTAAATAATAAATAGTAAATAATAAATAATAAATAATAAATAATAAATAATAAATAATAAATAATAAATAATAAATAATAAATAATAAATAATAAATAATAAATAATAAATAATAAATAATAAATAATAAATAATAAATAATAAATAATAAGCGATACAAAATCAATAGTCAATACCAACAAATTACTTGGTGCACAACAATGGCTTAATCACAACGAACAATACGTTTTGATAAATTATACTACATTTGATGGATTTATACAACAAACGAAACGATCGTTATATGAAATAAGAGAAAGAAATCCTTTTTTACACAATTGCAGCCAAACACACACAGATGGTTTTTATAACAAACGAATTGATGGAATTGTATTATATACAATTGCAGCCAAACACATAAACGGAGCAAATGAAATTAAAACAATAGAAAGGAAGAAAAAAAACGAGAACATAACATTAAACAGAGCATTACAACAATAGAAATTACAACAATTTCGATTTTTATCCAAACGTATTACAACTTTACAAGGGACGAAATAGAAAGGAAGAAAAAAATCAGGAAAACAAATGCAAATAAAAAACGAAACCCTACTAAAAAAACAAAACCCTAAATAACAAAAATGAAAATGAATCGAAACCCTTTATCTTTAAAAACCAAAATGAACGAAACCCTAATTACAAAAGGCGAAAATAAATGAAAACCCTAATTACAAAACGAAATTAATGGAGAATCACCGACGAGAACTGATTGTGGTCGTTTGGTTTGATGAATGATGAGAACAAAGCGTCACCGACAATGATTGACCTTCCGTGATGAAGGCGACGACGAGATAAGGGGACTGGCGAGGAGCATCACCGAGGAGATTCATCGACGAGAAAGAAGAGAGGGAGGAGAATCACCGACGAGAGAAAAGACAAAAGCTGAGAGTGGGGAGTGGCGGGCGGCTACCAACGGATGAGAGAGAAGAAAGTTGACGACTGCGAGGATGAGAAATGAGTGGGGGGAATGGGGGATATGAGAAAGAGAGATTTAGGGTTTGAAAGGGGGGTGGGGTGAGAGGCGTGTGAGAAAATGAGAGAGGAGTGGGGGGATGTGAGAGTTTAGGGTTTCTGCTGGGTTGGTGGGCCGCATATTATATAGCGAAGAAGCCCAAACTGATACGGTTTAGTGAACCTGGATCATTATGCACGAACACCGGATCCTTTTACCGTTAACCGATCCCAGGTTCACTAAAGGACCGGGATTCGTTTCTTCGGCCCGGCTTTCCTTCCCAATTTTTGCGGATTTTCGGATCTGTTTTTGTAAAAACCGAATTTGTTACTAAGTGACATATAAGGTTTTTTCCACTAGTGCTAATACAATATCAAATGATTAAAAGAATCAACATTACAAGATACAAATCTCTATTCCTTTAGTAATTTATATTAGCAAAATTGGTTAAAATTACAAACCATGAAAAGTGATTATAAAAATAATTGGATCAGTGATATAGGACTATGAGCTATTCAGTTGACCTGTAAAAAAAAATTAGTTTCGTCAAAATAAAATTAGTAAATTAAGTTAGATTCATTAAAGTAAGTTCAATTAAGCAACAATAAGCTTAGTTTAAGCACAAAATAGTAATTTACATAAGAAAAAAAAAGTGTATAAAATAAGTTATGTTAATGAGAATCTGTTGAACTCAATAACGCCTTAGTGGAGATAAGTGAAACCTATTGAGTACGGTGATTGGAGGAAACTATTGGCAGATTTAAAGAAATATAGAAATTAACATCCTAATATGAAAAAGATAAATTAAAAAAAGATAAAGCATACGAACCAATGGATTACATCAAAAATAAATATGTAACATACATGGGTTAAATTTCGAGTATTGGGTTTGTTTGGGAATACTAGTTAAAAAGGAACTAAAAATGATAAGTAATTAAGTTGAAACCGATAAGGTAGTAGCTAAAACTAATAAGGTGCTTGGCCGATAAGGCAACTAATTAACTTAAATGTTTGGCAAAATTGGTTGCTTAAGTTGGTAGAATACTTTGGCAAAATTACTAGTTGTCAAAATTTAGGAAGGTTTTCATAAATTTCAATCACTTCGATTTTGATAAGTTAAAAATTTGAACTTATCAATCTCAATCATTTTTCCCACCTAAAATTAGGTGATTGCCAAACACTACTTATTATTTTTACACCTAAAATATTGTAGAACCTTATCGTTTAGGATACCTAAAATACTTCTCCAAACATAACCATTAAGTGACACGGTGACACCTATAAAAGAATTGAAGGTAGCTAACTTCATCACATCTTTTTAAATTAATAACAACTAATCAACAGATCTCTATTATATAAGGGAATGAGGGAGGAAGATGGTGTCCCTCTCTTGGAATACTAAATTACCCTTGATGATCTAATGAAATGAAAAAAAATTACAAAAGAAAACATCAATTTAGGAACCGTTTCTCATTTGCCATTCTAAACAAGTTAAAAATGGTATATGCATCAAATACTTCAATCAAAAAATTAAATGGACAAAATATCTTGACCTTTAAATAGACACTCACTAGCTTTGATACTCTTTGATTCAGTCAAACCAATTCATTATGTCTATTCTTTTGTTCAAAATTCATTTACAAAAAATTAATATTAAAATCACTCACAACCTTTGTTAGTTTTACATTAGCGAATTAATATATCTAAATTCATCTAACTATTAATCTTTCACATTTTAGGTGTAATCATAACTATAGTACGGATGGAGTATATAATAGAATAACAAATTTTCAAATTAACGAACGCATCACGTGCATACACTAGTAGAAAAACGTTGAATTGCGGCGATCATTAAGTGGCCTATTGCTGCGGTTTTCATCGCGCCGCAATTAAGGGCGCAGCAATAGGCAATAGAGCAGCCTATTGCTGCGGTTCCTACCCAAAACCGCAGCAACATGTTTTTATTTAATATTAAAAAAAAGTCTATTGCTGCGATTTTGGGTAGAAACAGCAGCAATAGGTACAGGTAATTTTTTTTTTTTTGAAATTCTGGCAATTTAAAAAAAGATAACAAATTCATTGAGTAATATCAAAATCTTCCGTCATAAGGAAAAATTGCAAAAATAAAAAAATCAGCAATATAGTTCCACAACATTATAGTCATGTAAAGAAATGATCGTTTTAATGAGTTTATGTAATTTCAATTTGTGTAAGTCAATTATATAGACGATAATAAGGTCAGATCAAGAACTAATCTGAACTTATCTGAACTTATTTTTGATGAAAATAACCTCTAATAAGTTGAATAAAACAGAGCCTTTATTGAAAAAACTGCCAACTTTAACTATTATAATTAGTTGTCGCTGCATGTATTGCGTGCATGTAAAACTAGCTACTCGACATTACAAATATCACAAAAAAAAATTGTCATCGCACGCATCGCGTGCTTAGAAAAGTTAGTATGAATTAAAAAAAACCTCCTCCATTCATTTTTAGATATAACACACCTTCTTCAAAATTTGAATTGTTGACCACTTATGATGTATATATATATATATATATATATATGTATATATATATATATATATATATATATATATGTATATATATATATATAAATGTATATATATATATATATATATATATGTATATATATATATATAAATGTATATATATATATATATGTATATATGTATATATATATACATTTATATATATATATATACATATATATATATATATATATATACATATATATATATATATATATATATTGTTTTCTTTTAAATATAATTGATATGTATTGAGATTAATATACTGCCAAATTTGGACCCGAACATTATGTACTTGTGTCCAATTCAAATTGAGTAAAAACTCAGGATCTTGACATATATAACTGTTACAATTTTATTTTACGACATTTTCGCTAAAAAAAATATTTTGACATCAACAATTTACTTTGCAATAATCCTAGATATCTTAGGCTCTAAAGACAAGTATATTAGTCATAACTAGTTTTTGGACCCGTGCAAAAATGCACGGGAAGTTTAATTTTTGAGATAATTTGGTACATCAAATATAATATATGTATATATTTTGTTATATATTTTAAATCACCTAAAGTTTGCATGCAATATAACTTCAAGATGCAATAGTCGCCAAAAAAAAACGTATTTGAACAAAGTGGATGAAAATCACAAATGAAATATTGAAGAACACTAATATAACTTTGTCTTCATAAGCAGTTTGGTTAAGTCCGATCCCGGCTTAAAGCCAACACATGTGGAGTTCTCTACAACATTTAACGGAAGTCCAAATATGGAATGAGCAGTTCTCCCTTGCAAAAGCAATAAAGTAGCGATACCACTTGATGCGACTGGCAAAAACGATCTCTCCTTTGCGCCTTAATGCAGCTCACAACAATCTCCAAAGGTATGTCTTACCTGTTCCTCCGTATCCATATACAAAGAACACTCCCCCTTTCCTCGTGATACAACTGGCATAATGTCATTGTAAATTGCACGTTGCTCAGTTGTTAATCCTGGAAAAAGCTGTTGAAACTCCTCTTCTAACTTTACTCTGTCATAGGTAAGCTCTTCGATGATTATTTCATTAGGAGATGACATTTTGCTGAATTTACGTAGTGTGCTGCCATTACCTTTGTAGCTTGGCTTCAATGTCAGCCAAAGCAAGGCTTTGCAATTGTTCATCACTTAGACGCAATGCTGAGAATCATTGTAATTGGTTATTGAAAAGGGTTAAAATATTGTAAATAAAAGTGAGTAATATTATTTTTAAAAGACAAACAAAATATTATTTTTTATAAATAAAAGCGAGTAATATTTTTATACCTTCGTCTTGGAGGAGCTTACGTTGTCTGTGTAGAATATCATCAAAAAGAAGATGCCAGGTCTTTTCCCAAATAGTATTTGGTTTCGTCAAACTGCACGACAATAATAGCATGCAAAAAAGATTACATTTTAATGTTGTCTCGATTCTCTGAAGCTTGCTTCTATTATGGCATCAATGTACTCTTTGTCATCATCTAACAAACCCTTAGCATAACATGCTTCTTTAAACGTTGGATATAGTACCCTATCAACAACATGTATGTCTTCATAACATGCAGCACCTTTCACAAAATTCAGCAATGTCCTTAAATAGAATTTTTCACCTGCTCCTGGGTTTACATGACAGATTCTTCCTATGCAGAAGCCTTGTTTTCTCGGTGTCCACTCACGTGCCTTTTGCTGCCACTCAAATTTTGTGGGGAATTCAACGTAGCTCAATTCTCGTGCCTCAACCTCTTTCCTGTCGCACTCCATCCATGAAAAAAAATTTGTTCTCTCAATGTTAGGTCTTTCAAGGACAACTCCTAAATGATCTTCATCAGTGTAAAGACACAGTCTGCTTGTGAGGTAGATGAAAACTTAGCCGTTCGACAACGGAAATTTTATAATGAATAGTGAACTCGAATATCCTCCACATGGCTTCACATGGGGATATATATCTACAACTGAATACATATTAATTTCATGAATTTGTTCAGTATCATTAGAGTTCTGGCGATTTTGATATGTTGTTGCTTTAACTCTATTGTACCCCTTATTTATGTACTTGAATAAATATTAGATGAACCTAGATTGGTTGCACCATTTAACTTTTATATGTGCACTATACTTACAAAGTAATTCACGATTATGGGGGACAACAAATCTATTGTCAAGCATGACGCCATTTTTTTCCACAGTGACTCCAGTATCTCTTCTCTTGTAAAAAGGATAGCCAACTTCATTAATTGTTGTTTACTCGTTGAATTTCTTTGGAAAATGTTTCGTTCACTTCTTATATGTCGTGCATGGAGCATCGTGATTCAAAGCACCGCAAGGACCGTGCATCATAAACTCGGATACAACATCGTATAATTCTGGATTCTCATCCTTGTCTGGAAGTTCAGCACATATGATTTTGTTTATTGCTTCGGCATCAGGGAACTTGTCGTCACGATGTAAGAACAAAAGTATCTGTGCGTGTGGCAGACCATGCTTTTGAAGTTCCACTGTATACACAACTGCAATGCAAAGTAATATTCCATGTTTAACAAATTATTAATTTTTCTATATTTAAATTTAATTTACTTAAATTTTGCTTATATTAGGTAAGAAAATAATCACGAATACGTTCGAAGCATGAAAAGTTTATAGTTGAATAATTGATTACCAGCTCTAACTCAACCAAATATATTGTGGTCCTTTAACCGATCGAGTTTCATCTTAAACACTCGACAAATTATGTCAGGCCTATCTTTGGTCTTAACCCCCTCTTTGACACAACTCAATTGATTTACGGCCACTTTGGATTACATGTGAACGTTATAAGCAAATTCGAGTAGCCATACCATCTACAAATGGTCATTGCATCTTGATAATTCTCCCTCTTGTAGCTATGTCCTTTAGTGAATGAAGCTCGTATGACTATACAACTACTGGTTATGAACCTTTCGAATCTCCTCGATCTGCTGCATCTCTTAAACTCTTCACATTATCAGCCCTAAAACTCTACTGATTATTTTTCACAAACAGTAACCTTTCTACCTCCATCATTTGTATAACCATCAACACAAAACAATTGACATAATATTCGAGATAGACATCTGGTTGGTGCTTCTTTGCGACGATCTTGCATCGAATATGCAATGAACTCCCTCATAGTAAGTTTATCCCCATTTTTTTTTTGAATTACCGCTAGGTAGATCCTTATCTCGATCTGAAATATCAACCCTATATCCATCCTCATATACAAAATTAGAAGAGGGTATTGTAGAGGCAAATAGTTGGAAGGATGAAGTTCGGATATTTGTCTCAATTTGCCATTATGAGTTTCAACAATAATATCTCTTTTATTTGCAGTATCAATATCTCCAACTATCAAGGTAACCAATTCTAATGTTGTTAGTAGATTGTACGTCCTTCAATCAGATTCCCTTTTGCCAATTAGCTTAAGCTTAATATTCTGACACTTATCAATTCTGAAGTGATCATGTGCCATCCTAAAGTTTTTGCGAGAGGTTTGTGTTCAACAATCATATCTTGTAGTTGCGCAATTAGTTGGTCCTCCAAATTTTCAGTAGTACCATTGCGTCCAGAGATGTAATAAAAATGAAAAAAATAAATAAATTACATATATTATAATCCACTATGAAATGGTAGATATATATATATATATATCAAATCCGATTAATAACAAATAAATTATGTTATACCTTACAACAGTCTTTCGATTGGCAATTTCATGTTCGCTATCATATATGTATAGTAGAGAAAACTTCATACGTGAAAATTTCATTTGGCAATAAACTTCCGATCAAATGATGATTCTGACCTCCAATTTTGAAATTATATATGGTCCACGTCCCTGATTAGATGGTGCTTGGACTTTCCCTCCCATCGATGTAAATGAATGCATCATATTATATCGTCGGATATTCTCAAGAAGTGCTTGCTACATGGATGTTTTCCTTCTAGCAGATCTGTCAAGAGTTGTGGAGGACGATGCAATAAATGGAGTTGAACTTTCCCTTGCATACAACAAAGTGAGAAATTTAATTTTTTTTGTTTTGCCTCGTTTATTTATGCTTTCTTCAGACCACATCATCGCTCCGCAATACTCACACTCCTAGATTGGATCCCCAATATCCCAATATGCTAAAATTAAAGAATTACAAATTGAAATGTGTTTGAAGGTAAAATAAATTAAAGAATAAAAAGTACTTTGATAAAAATTGCCAACTTTATATACGAGATGGTAATGGTTCATATATCAATAAACCTGACGCATTATTCGCATGGTTTGCAATTGGTAGTTCATTAGCATTTCCTATACAATTATACATATTAAATGGATGTTACTAATTTATGAAAATAATTATTGAAATTTATATATTTCAACCGCACAAATAATAAAAATATTATGAACATACGCCATGTGAAAATGTATAATTTAATACCTAAGTCAATCCTTCTTGTGACTTGCTTGTTTTAGGACCTTCTTGCTTTGAATAACATTTTTTCGGATCCGAATGCTTTGAACCGGTTTCGCCTAATCGAAACAAATCTATTTCTCGAACTTCATCCGCTTCAATAAAATAACACCACTTGATGTGATTTTTTTTTGAAAAACCATCACATTAGGTAGTGATTATTTTTAAATTTTGCAAAAATATATAAATCCATATTTTATTTTTTTGTGTATTTATATAACGTGAATGTGGAATAATGATATTTATATATATAAGCATCGTAAAAATAATATTAAAATGCATAATAATACATACCGAAATTCCGCTTTTTATTTAATATGATCCTTTTTTTTTGCCTTGCAATCTTCGATTTAGAATGTTTAGCTTCATGACAATACAATTTTTTGTTATTAAAAATCAAATTAACGCAACCATAAGTGTGGTGCATATTAATTTACACTCAATTAAGTTGTATTTGAAACACATACATATATCTTGATTTGTCGAAGGAGTTATAGATGTAAGCACGGTGTTATTGGGTGGAGCGTAAGCATCCGTTGCAATGTAAAGATACTTAATAACGCCTAAATTGTTGCAAAATCTACGTGCTTAACTTTTCTTAATAAACACATTAACCGACATAGAAATTAATGCTTACAATTCCGTGTGACATCTTTATGAGAGTTATTGTTTTCATTTGTGATGGTTGGATAAATGAACGGGTCCCGACTATCATTATGAATAGCCGCAAAAACACCATCAAAGCTAGATTGACTATCATTTTGCCATTTTCGATTGTGTTTTCGGGATCGAGAACGAAAAACGACCATCACGCAGCTCTTTCAAAATGCTCTTCCTTTTTTGTTTTGCAATCGCGTAGATTGACTATGTGTCGTACTATTATTCATAAGCCCTATTTTCAAAAGAAAAGTTATTGAGACAAACTAAAGCAAAAATGTTTGAGAAAAACTTTATTAACTTTATCACACAACAAATGGGCCTACCCAAAACTATTCCAATATGCGTACCAATCTCTCTTCTATTTTTTTAACACAAATCTGTATATTATATTAGATAGTAGAGCAGTTCACATCATGGGCTTTGTCATACCAAACCCATGAGCAAAAACCAATCTCTCTCTTATTAAAATTAATTCATCTTCTCCAAAATTACAGCTCAATCACCTCAAAAAAATAACGATTAACATTGATAGTTCATGAACCGAAACCGCAAGCATCAAGCGAATTTTTATCCTTAAAAAACAATCACAATTTCAATTTGTCTCAATTGAATAACATTTTTCCGGATCTCGAATGCTGAACTGGTTTCGCCTAATCGAAACAAATCTATTTCTCGAACTTCATCCGCTTCAATAAAATAACACCACTTGATGTGATTTTTTTTTGAAAAACCATCACATTAGGTAGTGATTATTTTTAAATTTTGCAAAAATATATAAATCCATATTTTATTTTTTTGTGTATTTATATAACGTGAATGTGGAATAATGATATTTATATATATAAGCATCGTAAAAATAATATTAAAATGCATAATAATACATACCGAAATTCCGCTTTTTATTTAATATGATCCTTTTTTTTTGCCTTGCAATCTTCGATTTAGAATGTTTAGCTTCATGACAATACAATTTTTTGTTATTAAAAATCAAATTAACGCAACCATAAGTGTGGTGCATATTAATTTACACTCAATTAAGTTGTATTTGAAACACATACATATATCTTGATTTGTCGAAGGAGTTATAGATGTAAGCACGGTGTTATTGGGTGGAGCGTAAGCATCTGTTGCAATGTAAAGATACTTAATAACGCCTAAATTGTTGCAAAATCTACGTGCTTAACTTTTCTTAATAAACACATTAACTGACATAGAAATTAATGCTTACAATTCTGTGTGACATCTTTATGAGAGTTATTGTTTTCATTTGTGATGGTTGGATAAATGAACGGGTCCTGACTATCATTATGAATAGCTGCAAAAACACCATCAAAGCTAGATTGACTATCATTTTGCCATTTTCGATTGTGTTTTCAGGATCGAGAACGAAAACGACCATCACGCAGCTCTTTCAAAATGCTCTTCCTTTTTTGTTTTGCAATCTGCGTAGATTGACTATGTGTCGTACTATTATTCATAAGCCCTATTTTCAAAAGAAAAGTTATTGAGACAAACTAAAGCAAAAATGTTTGAGAAAAACTTTATTAACTTTATCACACAACAAATGGGCCTACCCAAAACTATTCCAATATGCGTACCAATCTCTCTTCTATTTTTTTAACACAAATCAGATATTATATTAGATAGTAGACAGTTCACATCATGGGCTTTGTCATACCAAACCCATGAGCAAAAACCAATCTCTCTCTTATTAAAATTAATTCATCTTCTCCAAAATTACAGCTCAATCACCTCAAAAAAATAACGATTAACATTGATAGTTCATGAACCGAAACCGCAAGCATCAAGCGAATTTTTATCCATAAAAAACAATCACAATTTCAATTTGTCTCAATTGAATAACATTTTTCTCGGGATCCGAATGCTGAACCGGTTTCGCCTAATCGAAACAAATCTATTTCTCGAACTTCATCCGCTTCAATAAAATAACACCACTTGATGTGATTTTTTTTGAAAAACCATCACATTAGGTAGTGATTATTTTTAAATTTTGCAAAAATATATAAATCCATATTTTATTTTTTTGTGTATTTATATAACGTGAATGTGGAATAATGATATTTATATATATAAGCATCGTAAAAATAATATTAAAATGCATAATAATACATACCGAAATTCCGCTTTTTATTTAATATGATCCTTTTTTTTGCCTTGCAATCTTCGATTTAGAATGTTTAGCTTCATGACAATACAATTTTTTGTTATTAAAAATCAAATTAACGCAACCATAAGTGTGGTGCATATTAATTTACACTCAATTAAGTTGTATTTGAAACACATACATATATCTTGATTTGTCGAAGGAGTTATAGATGTAAGCACGGTGTTATTGGGTGGAGCGTAAGCATCTGTTGCAATGTAAAGATACTTAATAACGCCTAAATTGTTGCAAAATCTACGTGCTTAACTTTTCTTAATAAACACATTAACTGACATAGAAATTAATGCTTACAATTCTGTGTGACATCTTTATGAGAGTTATTGTTTTCATTTGTGATGGTTGGATAAATGAACGGGTCCCGACTATCATTATGAATAGCTGCAAAAACACCATCAAAGCTAGATTGACTATCATTTTGCCATTTTCGATTGTGTTTTCGGGATCGAGAACGAAAACGACCATCACGCAGCTCTTTCAAAAATGCTCTTCCTTTTTTGTTTTGCAATCTGCGTAGATTGACTATGTGTCGTACTATTATTCATAAGCCCTATTTTCAAAAGAAAAGTTATTGAGACAAACTAAAGCAAAAATGTTTGAGAAAAACTTTATTAACTTTATCACACAACAAATGGGCCTACCCAAAACTATTCCAATATGCGTACCAATCTCTCTTCTATTTTTTTAACACAAATCTGTATATTATATTAGATAGTAGACAGTTCACATCATGGGCTTTGTCATACCAAACCCATGAGCAAAAACCAATCTCTCTCTTATTAAAATTAATTCATCTTCTCCAAAATTACAGCTCAATCACCTCAAAAAAATAACGATTAACATTGATAGTTCATGAACCGAAACCGCAAGCATCAAGCGAATTTTTATCCATAAAAAACAATCACAATTTCAATTACAAAAAATGATTACTACATATCCTTGTCACACATACACGAATTTATTAAACGTTAATTGTCAAAATTTACTTCATATTCTCTATTGTTCAACAATGAAGATGAGGCTTTTCAAGTTGATTTTGTTCAAAAATGAAGCTGAAGCACATGCATGAAGTTTATATGGAGCAAAATTAATTTCGGTATCAAGGTACCATTTACCGAATATTTGAAGACTTGATGGAGGAAAAAATACATCTCATGAAGGAAATATGTTCAATCGAAGTACAAAAAAAAGATATAAGATGGGTGGAGATTTGAATTTCTCAATTGGTAAGTTTTTATTTTCTAAAAAGTGGAATATAAAGCCGATTAAATAGTCAAGTTTATAATCACACAATTAAAAAGTTCAACTCATACCTCATATTTTTCATAATTAATTTACTTGTTTTTTAGAGGAAAATGTCCATTTATCACTAAAAATTGGTGGACAAAACCAATAAAGATAAGTGAATCATAGCATAATCGAATTTTTGATGTCCATAATCACATTTTTAATATGGAGAAATAGTCTATTTTAGACGGTTTCCATAAGCAAAGCAGTGATGTACAACTTACCAAAACAACAAAGATTGTAACTGATCTATATATATTCAACATCATGTTATATAAAGCAATTAATTTTAATTTCGGTGATCACGCAGTTTGGCACACGCTAACAACATTGGTAGAATCGACAAATCAGCAATACTACATTTGTAGATTACACGTGGCGATGAAAATGCGCAAGGAAAAATTTAGAGACGACATGTGGCTTGATTTTTGTGAGCTCGACACATGCGGCCAATTGAACCTTGCTTTATATGTATATATAGATGCATTTTATGAATTCCACGTATATATAAATCCCTTCAAGAGATTTCATACCCAAGTCTCAATTTGTACAATTAATAATTCATATGCTTCATGTGTTTTCAATTTTCAACCACAATTTTTTTCTTCTGATATTGCCTGAAAGTCTGAAACGAGGTTTATCATATGCTGTAGAATTGACATCACTTGGTAGGAAAAGTCCATTTAAATGATGAAAAGAGAAAAGAAATGAATGGTTCCTCTTACATATGAGAAATATGGTAGGGCTAATTCTTTGTCTATATGTTAGCATTCCTTTTTTCTTTTTCGAGTACACGGATTTTTGGCAAGACAGTCCCTATCTCAGGAAGAAGCCGAAGCCATATTTATTGCTCTTACAAGATTCTCAGTTAGCATTCTTCATCTCTTTGTCATGACTCATGATATACCATCCTACAGGCATCACTAAAATGTGACATTGATGGATATCCGATATTCCGATCCAACAATAAATGGTGATGTCCAATAAACGTGATATTGGAAGGTGAAGAATGGTCCTCCTTATGCTGAGGTGCCTGACCTCATGAATGGTTCCTCGCACTTAGTCTTCCTTGGATGACTACTATTGTCGGACGACTATACGCAAGGAAAGTTTAGTTCTACTAATATCGAGCTGATAACCAATGAGACATAGATACGACCTAGATAGAAGATAGGGACAAGACAAACATCAGACATCAGAAATCGAACCACGGAAAAATTCAAATCAAAGACAAGGCAATCTACTACCATATGCGCGTCTGACCGTCTACAAGAAAAACTCCGCTTCAGCTTCGAGATCCCGCAGATCAATTATTCGTTGCTAGCTAGATAATTGGTGCTTTTCTACCAATTAAGTTGCCTTGTTAAGATATCCACAATTTGGATCTTACGGTTGATCATTTTATTATTACTGTACATGGTTTTTGGAATAATTCTGTATTTTTTTAGTGGTGCAGCCTCGAATAATTAAAGATTATTCAAGGTATCTATTTACATGTATGTAGATAATTTATTAGATGAACCTTGTTGAGATTTTTCAAATGATGGGGAATTCACCGTAAAGTCGGCGACTTGGCTAACCCAAAATTTTGTTTTCTTTCTAAATAAGAGTTTTCATGGATTTGGAAAATAGATAGATATTGCTCGAAAAAATAAGGATTTTGTTTGGCAATATGGGTATATGTCATTAATTAATTAGTTCTCTCTTATTAGACCACTAACAATTCGTATAATAGACGATAATAAATGGTGATGGCGGTAGTAATGAATTATAGGGTAATATTATAAAAAATACCTTGTTTATTATCTCAAAAAAGATTCCTCATAATTTTTTAATTTTTTGAAAAAAAAAAGGTATCTGCTGCACGACTGACTTTTCGATGGACATGACGAATATCTCTATCATATAAGTGAAGGGGGCAGGAAGATGGTGTCTCCTCACAAAAAGTCTAATATACCCTTAATGATTTAAATTGCCATATAATATTAAATAATCTTTTCTTCTTCCTACTTGCCATATATATTGAACAATTTAATTATGAATTGAATTTCAAATCTCAATTAAATATTAAATTAAGAAGAATGATTTCCTCTTCTTAAATATGTGTGAAAAACTCTGATAAAAAATTAAATTGACAATGTAACTTGATTGAAATAATCCGTACAAAAAAATAAAAACTTGAATTTCATATTACTAATTATAATAATAATATTTTAAAACCTAAATGTTGCTTATTATTCGGTAATCTCTATTATATAAACTCTTCCACTTTATTAATATTCAACGCTTGAAACTGATACACAAATTCTTCCACTTTATTTGAGCACATGCTTGCTTCTACTTTGTATTTCCTTCACTTATATAATAGAGATATGGATAATGATGAACACATAACTAAAATACGAACGAAACATTGACTTAAGAAACATATATTAAAAAATTAAAAATCATTTTAAATGTTTGTTGAAGTCAAATTTTTTGTAGCATTGATGAATAACTAATTGAGAAATAGAATGTTAATATGACAGTATGACACACACGCATATCGTGCAAAAAATACTAGTTATGTTTAATGGCTGACAAGACCGTAACGGAGAGCAATGAGTTTCGCAAGTACCGTGGACAAGTTACCAAGATTGTGTAATATCTCTATTACATAAGTGAAGGGAGGAGGAAGATGGTGTCTCCATATAAAATGTCAGATATACCCTTAATGAATTTAAATTCGCCATATGTATAAAATAATCTTTTCTTTTTCCTACTTGCCAGATATATTGAACAAGTTAATAATGGAATTAAATTTGAAATTTCAATTAAATATTAAATTAAGGAGACTGCTTTCCTATTCTTACATATGTGTGAAAAACTCTGATCAAAAATTAAATTGACAATATAACTTGATTGACACAATCAGAAGAAAAAATAAAAACATTAATTTCATATTAGTAATAATACTTATAATATTTTAAAATCTAAATGTTGATTATCGTTTAGTAATCTCTATTATATAAATCAAACTCTACCACTTTATTAATATTCAACGATTGAACCAAAGGAACCCGATACACAAATTCTTCCACTTTATTTGAGCACAAGCTTTCTTCTGTTTTATATTTCCTTCTTTTGACACTATGTATGAATAATGATGAACAAACTACTAAGAAAACCAACGAAACATTTATGTAAGAAAAACATATTAGACTATTAAAAGCAATTATAAATGTATGTTCGAATCAGATAATTTGTAACACCGATGAATAAATAACTAAGAAAAAAGAACGTTGATATAACACGCACGAATAGCGTGCAAAAATGCTAGTCTCTAATAACACCGGCCGAACCCGAGTTATGATTAATAATTTAAAACCATCAACATAAAATTTCAAAGTACCAACCTACCAAGGGAAGGGCGGGATCACACAACTTTGATGGCGTTTTGAGAGTGAAAAACACAATTACTAGGAACATTAGCATCCAAAGAACACTCTCCCATGTTGGTTATTATTATACATGGAATAACAAACAACATGGCGAAGATAGAGTTTTCAGCAAGATAGATAAAGTGATGGGGAATTCAATTTGGTTTGATTAGCATCCTAATGTGGAAGCTGTTTTTCTCCTCGAAGGCTCCCCACTCTCCCATGTTGGTTAAAATCCAAGCTCAGGTGGAGGGGAGAAGTCATTTTAAATATTTCCACATGTGGAGTCAAGCTCCAAGTTTCAAAGATAGAGTTGCAAACTGTTGGAGGCAGAATATTGAGGGTACAACAATGTTCAGTGTTGTGCAGAGGTTAAAGAAAGTAAAAGCTGATCTAAAGGTTTTGAACAAAGAAGGATTTCAGCAAATCCATATTGTTGATGCAGTAGCATATCAGAAGTTGCTTGAATGCCAGAGAATATTGCAGTAAAATCCTCACCATATGGCAAATAGTGAGGCTGAGCTCCAAGCAGCAGAGGAGTACAGGAAGATTCACTCTCAGAAGGTGAAATTGGCTTGGGTTAAGGATGGAGATGAGAATAGTAGACTATTTCATCATTCTATAAAAGCAAGAAAGCTCCAGAACACCGTGTATAACATCCATGATAAAGATGGAAATTGGGTGGAGACTCAAGAAGAGGCGAAAGAAGCTTTTCTTAAGTATTATCAAGATATCTTGGGTACCGCTAGAACTCACAAAAAGGGTGTAGAAAGAAGGGTAACTGAAGCAGGTGTTGTTCTGAACGAAGTACAGAAAACAGAGTTGATGAGACCTGTCACATTTACAGATGTGAAAGAAGTTATTTTCTCTATCCGTGGAGAGAAAGCTCCGATGCCTGATGGGTTTGGAGCTTATTTCTACAAGGATACCTGGGAAATAGTGGGAGATGATGTGACTCAAGCTGTGATGGATTATTTCAATACAGGTAAAATGCTCAGAGAAATAAATAATACTATTCTCACCTTGATTCCTAAGGTCAAGTGTCCAACTAGTGTCATTGAATTCGGACTTATTGCGTCTTTGTAATGTAATATACAAAACCATAACAAAGATTTTGTGCAAGAGAATGAGTAAAGTGTTGCCTTGTTCTAATCTTAGAGAACCAAGGAGAATTTATTCAAGGAAGATTTATTGCTCACAATATCATGGTGTGCCAAGATATTGTGAGAAGTTATGGGAGAAAAATGTGAGACCTAGCTGCATTATAAAAATGGATATGAAGAAAGCTTACGATTTCATTAACTGGTCTTCTGTTGCTGAGATGTTGGAAGCTTTGAATTTCCCAACTAGATTAATTGAACTGGTGATGGAGTGTGTGTGTACTCCCAGATACTCTTTGATGGTGAATGGGAGCTTATTTGGGTATTTTGAAGGGAAAAGAGGGCTCAGAGAACACTTAGAATATTTGACAAGGACACATAGAATTGTGAGGGAGAAAGAAGACTTTAAGTTTCATCCAAGGTGTTCTGGAGTAAAGTTGAATCATCTAATATTTGCAAGTAATGTGATTTTACGTAGCAATTGTGATTATCTATCTGTTTATAGAATTCTACAGGGGTTCCAACATTTTTCAGAGGTGTCTGGGCTTGAAGTAAATAAATAGAAGACATAATTATATGTTGTTGGGATGAAAAGGGAGGAAACTCAGAGGATCTTGGATACTACTGGTTTCAAAATGGGCCAGCTACCTTTCAGGTACCTGGGAGTCCCAATTTGCCATAAAAGAATTCTGCAAAAGATTATAAAAGCCTCAGTGAAAAAATAAATGCCAAGATAAGAGTGTGGAGTAGCGTAAAACCTATCTTATCAAGGTAGACTTATGTTGGTGAATTATGTTTTAATGAGTGTGCACATATACTGGGCACAAATTTTTGTTATTCCCAAAAAAGTTCTGAAGGAGGTGGAGAATATTTGTAGATCTTATTTGTGGCGGGGGAATTATTTCAGCACAAAGCCAGGGAAGGTTGCTTTGAACCAGGTTTGTAATCCCAGGAATGCAGGGGGTTTAGGAGTGAGAAGAATCCAAGAGTGGAATGTTGCAAAGACAAGCGTAGATATGTATGGGCAATCACTGTTATAAAGGATAATTTGTGGATAAAGTGGATAAATGAAGTGTATATTAAACACAACAATTGGTGGGATTACCAGCCTCCTCAGGATGCTAGCTGGTATTGGAAGAAGGTTTACGAACTTAAAGAGAAAATAAAAAGTTTTCATGATGAAGGTAACTTCTCCAGGATGCAAGTGTATTTAGTGCAGAATATGTATAGGAGTCTGATAGGGGAAAGTCCAAAAGTGCAGTGGGATAAATATGTTTGGAATAGGTTCAATATTCCAAAACATAGATTTATAGCATGGCTTGTGATGTGCAAAAGAATTCAGACTACAGAGTGGATGTTTAAAGTAGGCATCAGTACTAGTCCTACTTGTCTTATTTGTGGCAATGGTGATGAAACGATTGAACATATTTTTTTGGCTGCTATATGAGCAGGATGGTGCTGGAGAAGATTAAGATTTGGATGGGAATGAATACAAGAAGAGATACTTTGCCTGAGATAATTAAGTGGGTGGATAGAAGTTAGGGGTCAAAAGTGAGAAAACAAATCTGGAGTACTGTTGTGGCTGCTACTGTGTATGCTCTTTGGAAGAACAGAAATGGAGCTCTCTAGTGTCAGAAGATTAATACTGTGAACATAGTTACTAATAGAATTAAGATTGATGTAATTAATAGATGTTATAGCATTTTACCAAAGAAGTGTGCTAGGGAGGATAGAAATTGGCTGACACAATTAGCTTTGAATCTGTAGTGTGTACTCGTGGTTGCTGGTTTCTACTTGTTTGTGGGCTTTTTTGGACGTTGGTGTAGGCGTGTTGGCCTAGTATAGGTTGTAATTTTGTGGTGTTTTGGAAATTTAATACCTCACTTACTGAGCAAAAAAAAAATAAAAAACTCTAACGAAAAGTTAACAGAGTTAACATTTTTTAGGCCAAAATGTCACATTTGACATCAGGACAATAACTTAGGGTTACCAATGGGCTTTAAAAAAACTGAAGGTTACCAATGGGAAAATCAAAAAACTGGGGGTTACCAATAGAAATTTCCATATTAATAATTAATTGGTATTCCATTGTATTATGCCATTATTAAGAAATAAATAATAATTACCTTGTACTACTATAATGGTTAGTGGATGATGAAAGAGAAAATGTGTTAGGATAATAATAAATTTTTTTCCTTTGTTCATTGTTAAGGAGAAGTGTTGAGAAAGATTGTATGATGATATTTCTTATGGAGAGAAAGTTAGAGAGAGGGGGGGATAATCTTTATTTTTGGTCATTGTAAATGGTACTCTACACTAGTGGAAAAAAGCACATCGGATTCGGTCAAAACCAGGCTTACAGATCCGATTTTGGTCCGAATCCGCTGGGCCCGCAACAGCTCTTTGTGACTAATTGATCAGGTCCCAAACAGGATCAGTTTTATCACAAAACCTGACCCAAGCCGAAAACACGACCCGAACCTAACTCGAAATAACCGGGTTTGGGTTGAAAGTTTTCGACGTGTTTAACTAGATGGGCCGACCCGAACCCGACCCGAAACTTAATTGGGTCGCTTCGACATAATTAACTCACCTTGAATATGGCTTCCATTTGGCGTTTAAAGGAAAATATTGGGATTGTTGGGCCAAGCCCAACTAAAATGTTGATTTTCAAAACCCTGGAATCTAGATACTGCCGTTTTGTTTTTGGATCAAAGAAAACATACTGTCATTTTCCTCTTCTTTGAGTTTCCTTGTTTCTTTTTCCTTAATTCCTTCACTCTTCTCATTGCTTAAGTGTTAACTCTTTCACACCTCCATGGCTCCGGTACTCTTCGAGCTCCGTGTTTGTTATGCAGTACGGCAACACACACTAATGCACCTCCTCAAACACCACCGAACCACCGCACCTCCGCACCACCGCACCATTCACCACTAAGGCGCCTGTTCTTTTGGACTTATTTTCGCTTAATTTCGCCCGGCTTAATTTAATTTAAGTTGATTAAGTTCCACTTAATAATAATAATAATAATAATAATAATAATAATAATAATAATAATAATAATAATAATAATAATAATAATAATAATAACATAATATAATTTAATAATAATAATAAATAATAAATAATACATAATAAATAAATAATAAATAATAAACAATAAATAACAAATAATAAATAATAAATAATAAATAATAAATAATAAATAATAAATAATAAATAATAAATAATAAATAATAAATAATAAATAATAAATAATAAATAATAAATAATAAATAATAAATAGTAAATAGTAAATAATAAATAATAAATAATAAATAATAAATAATAAATAATAAATAATAAATAATAAATAATAAATAATAAATAATAAATAATAAATAATAAATAATAAATAATAAATAATAAATAATAAATAATAAATAATAAATAATAAATAATAAATAATAAATAATAAATAATAAATAATAAATAATAAATAATAAATAATAAATAATAAATAATAAATAATAAATAATAAATAATAAATAATAAATAATAAATAATAAATAATAAATAATAAATAATAAATAATAAATAATAAATAATAAATAATAAATAATAAATAATAAATAATAAATAATAAATAATAAATAATAAATAATAAATAATAAATAATAAATAATAAATAATAAATAATAAATAAT
>CANSZD010003457.1:1170000-1300000 GCA_947648045.1 Beta corolliflora | reverse complement strand
ATCAACATTACAAGATACAAATCTCTATTCCTTTAGTAATTTATATTAGCAAAATTGGTTAAAATTACAAACCATGAAAAGTGATTATAAAAATAATTGGATCAGTGATATAGGACTATGAGCTATTCAGTTGACCTGTAAAAAAAAATTTAGTTTCGTCAAAATAAAATTAGTAAATTAAGTTAGATTCATTAAAGTAAGTTCAATTAAGCAACAATAAGCTTAGTTTAAGCACAAAATAGTAATTTACATAAGAAAAAAAAAGTGTATAAAATAAGTTATGTTAATGAGAATCTGGTGAACTCAATAACGCCTTAGTGGAGATAAGTGAAACCTATTGAGTACGGTGATTGGAGGAAACTATTGGCAGATTTAAAGAAATATAGAAATTAACATCCTAATATGAAAAAGATAAATTAAAAAAAGATAAAGCATACGAACCAATGGATTACATCAAAAATAAATATGTAACATACATGGGTTAAATTTCAGGTATTGGGTTTGTTTGGGAATACTAGTTAAAAAGGAACTAAAAATGATAAGTAATTAAGCTGAAACTGATAAGGTAGTAACTAAAACTAATAAGGTGCTGAAACTGATAAGGCAACTAATTAACTTAAATGTTTGGCAAAATTGGTTGCTTAAGTTGGTAGAATACTTTGGCAAAAATTACTAGTTGTCAAAATTTAGGAAGGTTTTCATAAATTTCAATCACCTGATTTTGATAAGTTAAAAATTTGAACTTATCAATCTCAATCATTTTTCCCACCTAAAATTAGGTGATTGCCAAACACTACTTATTATTTTTACACCTAAAATATTGTAGAACCTTATCGTTTAGGATACCTAAAATACTTCTCCAAACATAACCATTAAGTGACACGGTGACACCTATAAAAGAATTGAAGGTAGCTAACTTCATCACATCTTTTTAAATTAATAACAACTAATCAACAGATCTCTATTATATAAGGGAATGAGGGAGGAAGATGGTGTCCCTCTCTTGGAATACTAAATTACCCTTGATGATCTAATGAAATGAAAAAAAATTACAAAAGAAAACATCAATTTAGGAACCGTTTCTCATTTGCCATTCTAAACAAGTTAAAAATGGTATATTCATCAAATACTTCAATCAAAAAATTAAATGGACAAAATATCTTGACCTTTAAATAGACACTCACTAGCTTTGATACTCTTTGATTCAGTCAAACCAATTCATTATGTCTATTCTTTTGTTCAAAATTCATTTACAAAAAATTAATATTAAAATCACTCACAACCTTTGTTAGTTTTACATTAGCGAATTAATATATCTAAATTCATCTAACTATTAATCTTTTACATTTTAGGTGTAATCATAACTATAGTACGGATGGAGTATATAATAGAATAACAAATTTTCAAATTAACGAACGCATCACGTGCATACACTAGTAGAAAAACGTTGAATTGCGGCGATCATTAAGTGGCCTATTGCTACGGTTTTCGTCGCGCCGCAATTAAGGGCGCAGCAATAGGCAATAGAGCAGCCTATTGCTGCGGTTCCTACCCAAAACCGCAGCAACATGTTTTTATTTAATATTAAAAAAAAGTCTATTGCTGCGATTTTGGGTAGAAACAGCAGCAATAGGTACAGGTAATTTTTTTTTTTTGAAATTCTGGCAATTTTAAATCAACTCCAATAACAAGAATAATGTCCCATGACAATTTTTCAAATGAAGATACCAAAATATATCTACAATCAAAATTATATCTAGAATACAAAAACAAAGAACAGACGAAGAAACCCTAAACTAAGATATAAGCCAAAAAGTAAAAAAAAAAAAAATTCAGATCGAAAATGAAAAAAATAAATAATGTTGTGATTTCATCTCAGATCTGATAAATAAAACTATAGCTAGGATAAATGCAAAAAATAAACAAAACTTCCAGATCTGAAAAAAAAAACGAGCCAAACTAGTCTTCAAGCGCGTGTTGATTCAACAAGATCGACGACGTGAGCGGACTCGAAACCCGAGAGCTTTTAATGTTAGCAGTGAAGAATAGAGGGAGGAGAGGTTTGACGTTGGACGGACTATTACGAACTTACGACGATGGTGCAAGAGATGTTGATCGCAATTTTGAAGCTTTAAATCTGGATGGAGAAGGTGACGGTATAATTGCAGGACGGCGGCGTGGGCGGCGTCGCCGAATCATGTCTCATCAAACATTGAAATTCATCGAAAATCTGACCTAAAATTTAAACCAACAATGCACAAAATTAAACAAATCTAAATAACAAAAAATGAAATAAAAGCAGATATAAATTTAAATATTAAAAAGACGAAAAAAGCTAGGGATTATCGATCGAACAAACCTGTGAAAATGAAGATCTAGGGAGCATGAGATGAAGTGGCGCATAGAGGATCGAACGGCGGAGGAGAGGAGAGAGAAAATGAAGAGTTGATGATTTGGAGATAATGATAAAGAGGGAGGGCACCCACAAATGGAGAAAATGAAGAGTGGATGAGCGACATTTATGGAGTGAGAGAGGGAGAACGAGTGAGAAAAGAAGGAAGAATGAGAGTGAGAGAGAAGAAGACTTAGAGAGAACGGCGCCCAATAACATTAAATGAACAAAAAACCTAGCACCTCTTTTATTTATAAAATCAACCTATTGTTGCGATTATGTGTAGAAACCGCAGCAATAGATTAAAATTTCATTAAAAATAATATTTTAATATATTGCTACGGTTTTTGGTGGGAACCGCAGCAATAGATCTGGTCAAATCAGTCAAATAATTTTGAAAAATTACCGTTGATATATATATTGTTGCGGTTTCCACCCAGACCCACAGCAGTAGGTTGATTTTTGAATTTTCTTTATTTTTTTTACGTGGTTTATTGATGCGTATGGGTAAAACCGCAGCAATTCAACCGCAGCAATAAATAATTATTCTACAAATGATATAAGGCTAGTATAACGCTAGTATATACTATCGTAGTAGCAAACTAATTTAAGGTTAAAAAAAAGTTAATAATTCAAAGGCTGAAGAAATCTATACAAATATATTAAAAGGTGTTCCCATCAAAGGAACGGTGCCACGTGACACTCTTCTCAAGCTTCTAACACACATGTTTATGATCTCATTAAAAAATAGTAACAATGTATATCTACTAGGAATTGAACACATGACCTTTGAAATGAAATGTGAGAGTTTAACCACCAATACACAACAATATCAATGTTTAATGTTTCAAAGTAAAAAATAATAAAGTCTTATAATTACGTGTAACTATAAAGACATAGACAACCTTTTTGATCTCTAACACTTTATTAAGGCAAGAACATTCTCTTACCCCAATTCCATTGACATTGTTATTTTTATCCCCAATTCATTGGAAGTTTTTTTTTTTAAAACAATTATGGTGCCAAAACGTCCATTTTTCAATTTCGCACTAGAAATAAAACTACGAAAAGCTAATGAAATCAATTATGAAACTTATGAATAATAATATCTCTATTATATAAGTGAAGGGAGGAGGAAGATGGTGTCCCTTACAAAAAGTCTGATATACCCTTAATGAATTTAAATTGCCACATATTTTAAATAATCTTTTATTCTTCCTACTTGCCATATATATTGAACAAGTTAACAATAGTAATAAATTTGAAATTTCAATTAAATATTAAATTAAGGAGAATGATTTCCTCTTCTTGCATATGTGTGAAAAACTCTAATAAAAAATTAAATTTACAATATAAGTTGATTGACACAATCAGAAGAAAAAATAAATACTTGAATTTAATATTAATAATTATACTGATAATATTTTAAAACCTAAATGTTGATTATTATTCAGTAAACTCTATTATATAAATCAAACTCTTCCACTTTATCAATATTCAACGATTGAACTTGATACACACATTCTTCCACTTTATTTGAGCACAAACTTTCTTCTGTTTTATATTTCCTTCTCTCAATACTATATTTGAAATAATAATGAACAAATAATTAAAAAAATCAACTAACCATTGATTTAAGAAAAACAAAAATAAATAAAGAATATTACAAATGTATATTTGAATCAAATTTTTTGTAACACTGATGAATAAGTAATTGAGAAAAAAAAATGCTAATATGACACGCACGCATAGCGTGCAAAAACTACTAGTATTTGATTATTATAATCGCCCGCAAAAATACTAGTTGATGTACTAAAAGGCGAAAATAATGTATACAACCGCGCCTTACTGGTACATAATGGCCTACTTGACCCACAGGTTGCATAATTTACATGTGTTTAGTATTTTTAGCATAGTTGACGTTGTTATCTGATCTTGGAGATTTGGAGTTGCCTACTCAACTCACTAGTATGACCTTATAAATAGATCGTCTTTCCTTTGCATTTTTACAAACCTAAATAAAGCAAGTGAAAGTTCATTATTTTTACCGCCAAGATTTCACCTCCCAATTCAGCCACAAACAAAATGACTCAGAGAAAAGAAACTAGACCATTCAAGGGAAAAGCTGCCCCTGTAAAGCAACGCTATTTTGAGCCTCCCCATCATGTTCCCTTTCGAGTTGAGTATTATGAGTTTATTTTATTTTTATTACTGCATATTGGTCACTTGTTTGGCTGATTATAAAAAACGGGAAGTGAAAGTTCCTATAGAGTACGGGAAGATTGTGAATTTGTTTAGTTAACAAAAATACAAGAAGTTTACTTCTCACAAAATCGTAAAAGTTGCTTGTTTGGGTTCCATAGGTAATTTAGAGTTTAACTTCCCATACATGATCAACCAAATAATCTTTTGCATTTTGATCATTACTATTGAAAGTATATGGGAAATCAATTCTCTCCCGATGTCACAAAATAAAAGAAGCAATTTTTCGTATTCTTTTTAGTTGTCACAAGTTGACGTTGATGCTTACCAATGAAACACTTTGACTATTATTATCTTTAATTATTTAAAGTAAAAAGTATAAAAAGTCCATCTTGTACAAATATATATTGAGATAAATGTTACAAAATTGACAAGACTATATATTTTTCTTACATTTAAGTTAGTGGTCAAAGTGGATTATGTGAAGAGTGCAAAATTTAACTTGTTGAAGTAATTAACTGGTTTAAAGTTTTCAATTTTCAGCTTGATTATCAACTTCAGCAGTTGGTCAAGAAGATAAAGGAAAAAATGGCGAGCAAACCAAGGGAAGGTGATGAATATCAAGTCGAAGAGTTGGTTATGATTGATGCCATACAGAGGTTAGGTCTTGAATATTACTTTCAAGAAGATATCAATGCAGCAATGCGAAAATGGAGTAGAGTGGAAGAAGGTGGTCATAACCTTCATGATGTTGCTCTTCGCTTTCGGCTTCTGAGACAAGCAGGATATAATGTCCAAGCAGGTTAACTAATTAACAATATATAGAATCAGATATGTTCTGTTTGCAATATTATAATTATGTTAAAGAGAGAAAGAAAAGGGTTCATCAACTTGATCTTACCGAAACTATAAAGAGGATTATTATAGCTAGCGCAACTGAAATGAAAGTCTGAAATTAAAACAACTAAACTATAAAAACATTTTTGGGGGAAGATTAATGGGAATTTGATTCCACCCTCAGAATACCCATAGTAGTAGGACTCAGTCTTATACATTGAGGTCGTGAGATATAAATCTATAGTCTATACTCTAGAGTCTAGCTAAACCAAACTTTGCTTTGTTTGTCTATGTAGATCCCATGTACCTAGCTCTTAAGTTAGATATCCAATACTCGCTATTTATAGGATTAAGGAAAATATAACAAACTATAGACTGAACTTTATGAACTATCACATAGAAATAGACTAAGATTATGTACAAAAATTAGTTGAATTATGAACTATACGGACATTATTAAGTGATGCCAAAGTTGAAACTTCAAACATCTAAATAACTAATATGATTGAAAAACTAATTTTGCATTTTATTTTTAATAAAATAAGGTTTGCACCATATAATATATTTATCCTTATATAATACTTTTACCTTTTTATTTAACAATCTATTTTTGTTTGATGCCCTATAATTCAGTCTATTAAAATAAGATTTGGCTTGTTAAAAGGAATGTTTTTAGTGGACCAAGTTGTAAGATGAACAAACTTATGTCACTATCAATTGGATCCACTGCTATGTGCCTATGTCTTTCTCTCTTTTTTTTCCCCGTAATCCCCTAATCATTGAAAGTGCTTTACACAAACAGACACTTTTGATAACTTCAAGAACGAAGATGGGAGGTTCAAACAAGAACTATATAAAGACACCAAAGGGTTATTGAGTCTTTTTGAAGCATCTGAGCTGAACATCCCAGGCGATGAAATACTTGATGAAGCTGCTTATTTTACTTGGAATCTTCTAAAGAAATCACTGAGCAACGTTCATGAAAATGACTCTGTAATAATAAAAAAAACACTTATCAATCCACACCATAAAAGCCTTCCAAGACTTACTGCAAAGAAGGAACTACACAACTTTGAAACTTCGATGAATGTCCTACATGATTGCTTGGGTACACAAGATTGGATTAAGGAGATACAAGATCTAGCTAGAATTGATATCAACAAGGCTCAAATCACCCTCCAAAGTGAAACAACTCAAATTTCCAAGTAAGCTTTCATAAAAAAATTCCCTAAATAATTAGCAAAATTTATACGTTTTCAGTGCCATATTAATAGTAACAGTTTGGCATTTAAGATGAAAGGTTTAAAATGTTCACTTATATTCACTAATATGTAAGAGATGCTATAGTTCCGTTAGATCTTGTTAAATAAGTATCATAGTGTCAATTTATTTATTTTTATATATAATTTTAAATTAGCAAAAGACAATTAGAGATATTTGTAGTCAAGGTAATTTATAAAAGAGCCTAAAAGTAAAACTGATGCAATTAATACGAGACACAAAGACTGAAATTATATTTTGGTAATAATTTGTAATTTTTGATTGTTCATTCATTTAAATTTTAGATGGTGGAAAGAGCTTGGCTTGGCCGAGGTGTTGGAGCATGCAAGAAACCAACCTGTAAAATGGCATATGTGGTCCTCGGTTGCTCTCCCAAGTCCAGATATGGCAAAGCTGAGAATAGAACTCACAAAATCGATATCGTTTATATATATCATTGATGATATCTTTGATGTATATGGAAAACTTGAGGAGCTCATTCTCTTCGTCGAAGCTGTGAATAGATGGGAATATGCTGATATCAACGGCTTACCAAACTACATGAAAATATGTCTTAAGGCACTCTATGACACTACAGCTGAGATGAGCCGAAAAGTTTACATAATACATGGTTGGAATCCCGAACGTTGCTTACAAAATGCGGTAAGTTCATGAATCACTCTTTTGACTTAATCATATAATGTGTGGAAAAGAGCAAGATGATTAGTTGGGAGAAAGTGAAATTTCTCCTCTCTTTTTTGTTTTATTTGGAAATGGTAGAACATAATCATAAATCTTGCATGAGAGTGATGTACTAGTAATTTATACAGCAAGGCATAAATGGTTCACTTTTATCTCTTTAAGATAAAAAGTTATCTGTGTGAGACGGTAACTATTTGTCCTAATTACGTCACTTTTACTTATATAAAAATGGCCCATTTAAATTTTAAAGTTACATTTTGTTTTAAAGTGACCCCCTTCACTTGGAAAATGACTTATTTCGACTTAAAGTAAATTGGTTTAACAATAAATTTATTTCGTGCATACAAGGCTAATTGTTTTCCAATAGTGGAAAGTGGAAAATAATTCTTTAAAGAATAACATTTTCATTTCTAGTAGAATGAAAGCCATATTTTCTTCCCCGTTTCTTACCCCCGTTTTCTCTTCACCCATCCCTGCTCTGCTTTTCCCTCTATTTTCATTTTTTATTTCTTTTTAACTTTTCTTGAGACAAAACCAAACAAAAGAAAAAAACTAATTATTATCGTGTTTTCCTCTATCACCAGCCTGATTTTCTTGTAAAGTCATTATATATTCCATCCAACCAGATAGTGCCATGTGTTTATCCACAACTTTGAAATATTTGGTGTTAGGAAAATAGTAAAACATATTGTGTATTTAAAAATCCTAGATTTCCAATTGGAATTAAATCAAAAGATGTATATTATATTGTACATGTTTTCTTATGCAGTGGGCGGAGTTATGCAATGCTTTCTTGGTGGAAGCAAGATGGTTTGCTAATGAGCGCTTACCGACTACTGAGGAGTATTTGAAGAATGGATTAGTTAGTTCTGGAGTCTACGTTGTTTTTGCTACCCTTTTCTCCCTCTTGGGTGAAGCCACACATCTGTGGAACACCCATCCAGAAATTGTATCTGTAACGGGTACAATTCTTCGGCTTTGGGATGATCTAGGGAGTGCAAAGGTATGTATTTGACCTAATATTTACTGAACTTATCTAAACATGGTGCAATTTATTTGAACATATTAAAACTTATTAACTTTTTAAAATATGTCTGAACTTATTATCTAGAGTTATTGAAACTTATATGAGCTTATTATTGGACTCGAAACATATGTTGTTTAAGGTGAAGAAAGTGCACCCCAAAATATATATACACCCAAAAATTACATCTCTACCTTTTGATTGAGCGAGTTTATTTGTATTTTGAATTTATTTTAGGGAATTTTGACAGTTTGTTACATACATTTCAAAATAATACTCCCTACATCACAATCTAAGTGCAACATTTACCTATCGTACTCATTGACCCTATACTTTTACTAATAAAAACAATGGGTTCATTGTCTCATTTCCTAAGATGAAACTATTTCAAAGTAAAATACGATTTTTGGGACATGATTTTTTCCAAGGCACTATAAAATCCATTATTAGAGCCATAGTATTTGTTGACAAATGCGCGAGATGAAATAAAAAGACAAAAATCAACTACAATATTTCTAAGATGCCTTAATTATATTTTAGACTTTTTCCGTAATTTAAGACAATATTATTCATACCTTTACAAAAGAATCATCTTGTGTGGTCAATACAACATTTACATATCGTAGTCATTGACCATATATTTTCACTAATAAAAACAATATAATGTGAATTTTTGTTTGATTATATTGTGTATCTTTATATTATGAACTTTTCATGCTTACTAAAATTATTAATGTTCAAATAATGTATTGAACATTGTAAAAAAATCAAATTATGTATTGAACATTGTAGAAAATCAAACATCACGAAATAGGAATGGAGGGATTGTACATGACTAGTATTTGAAAAGCTGAGTATTTTATTTTGTAGGATGAGAATCAAGACGGGCACGACGGGTCATTTGTAGCTTGCTACATGAATGAGCACCAAGGGAGCTCAGATGAAAGTGCACGAGAATGTGTTGTTGAGATGATTTCAGATGCATGGAAGCGTCTCAATGAACAGTGTCTTTCTCACTCGCCATTTTCATCAGATTTTAAAACTGCTTTCTTAAATTTAGCTAGAATGATTCCAGTTATGTACTCGTATGATGACAATCATCGTCTGCCAATCCTAGAGAAACACATGAAGTCATTGCTTTATGAGTAAACCAAGCACATCTTGTCTATTAGCGATCTTGGACAATTATTATAAGTTAACAAACCTATTTAATGTAATAGGGTTTATCCTTTTTCTTTGTTTAGCAAAGATAATAAATAATACAGTCAGAGTTGGGATTGCATTAGTAAACAAACCATTACAACCTTTTCGTATATTATCTATCTGTTATACCTTTGTATCCTCATATATTAAAAGTTATTTTTGTTTAATATATGGAAGTATGGAACTCTCACCACGTGGCCTCCTCTCCATTGTGTTCTATTTTGCCTTTTAATTTGTCACATTTGGTTTATGAAATAGATTGAAACTAGTACTATATGGTAGAAACATGCTAAGATGTGAACTAATAACCTCCTGATTAAAAAGATATTATATTTAAAATTATCCACTGGTAGAATAGGGACTAACTTAAAACAATACTTTCATGTATTGTGCATATCAATACCAAAAACTAACAATTTAAAAGTTCTTGTCATAGAGACTTAATTAGTTGTTGGGTCCGAGAGATTCCCCGGATAATCTAATAAGATGAAAGAGTATATATAGTTTGGGGTTAAGATTTTATTAGAAGCACAAGTCATAGTTTAGTGGTGAGATCATAATATCACATAGTAAGAGGTCATGAATTCAAGTCCTCTTATGCAAAGTTTTTTTTTATCATTTTATAAGGGAATATTATGTTGCACACAAAGCAGTGCCACATCAGTGTATGAGTGGGGTAATACGTAGCGGCATGCAATATTTGCCTAAATGTATTTTAATTATAGATATATATAGATATATACACAAAAAATAAAATCGCACATGTGGCGGTTGCTAGATGAAAAATGGAATTCGGCACCGCGCGAAGTTATTCAAGTGCCACGTAGACAAGTGCGTCTAATCCTCAAAAAATCGAATCAAATCAACTACTTCCTACGATTGCATAATCAAATCATATTACTTGCAAAAAGTTGATATTTGGTATTCTGGCATTGAGACGAATTTAACAAGATCCCACTATTTTTCCATTTATAACTTATAATTCAATATATATTTTAATTTTCAAATCAAACATTTTAGTACGCATATTGTATAGAGAAAAAAATGTAAACATATATAACAACACAATTTCCGATATCTCAAAAGATATCTATCAATATTCTAATATGCACTTATACATATTTAAGTCCCTTTTGATAAGTTACGGTGCTTTCACGAATTGTTTGGTCTTTTGATGTAATCTCAAGTATTTTAGACCCATATTTGAGTATATGATGATTAACGCACTTGGATGACCTTCAAAACGATACATCATGTGTCCAAAACGGATTGGAATTGAAGAAGATACAAACGGCTTTAATTTGTGTACTTATGCGAAATATGATACATCTTCACCATTTTGCTCATTACTTTTGACACAAAACTGATAATGAGGTAATTCTGGCTGGGTTGGAAACTAGACTTCAAGGGCTTTCCAATGATATATTACATGTGCGAAAGAAAGCTCCAGAGCAAAAATTATAGTTGTTTGAAGTTGAGTGAAAAACCGGCGATTCTAGGTCAACACGACCGTGTCAACTTTGACACTTCCGTGTTGACTTGATTTTATGTAATAGCTTTTCTTCCGTAGGATATTTATGTAATAGCATGTCAACACGTCCTTGTCAATAATGACACGTTTGTGTTGCTATGCTCCGTAGCGCGTTTTATTTTGTCAGTTTTGTTATTTTAGGAAGCTATACATACTCTTTTATTTGTGTTAATGACGGGAAAGAGTTTTGTTGTATACACTTTTAGGGTTTTGAGAGGGAAGTTAGAGAGAAAAACTTGTAGATCTTCATTGTTTTTCAAGATTCTACCTTTCTTCCATTAATTGAAGTATTTATTTTCTTCTTCTTTTCTCTTTGTTTCTCTATTATGAAGTTTAACTCTTTTGTTCTCTAGTTTGTTTATTTGTTATTTCAATTAGGCTTGAGTAGTTATTTTATCTGTGGGTAAGTTGAACCCTAGTATGAATTAATTAATGATTATGCCTTTAAATTTCCAAATTAATTGTTTAATTATTCTTGCTTAATTGATTGTGCATATTCCAATATTAGATTAGGGATAATTAGTATTGTTATTATTCCATTATCTTGATCACTATAGGAGTTGGGTTTTGAAGAATTTGGGTATTTCAATTAAGGACATGAAATTTTCCACGGGGAGTAGGTAGAATAGATTGTTAGGAAGTTAGAGTGTCACGTTTAATGTCTTTAATTTGCATGATCCCACGGGAGTAAGCTTGAGGGCATATTAGAGAAGCCATAAATACTCGGGAGAGATTTATGGTATTTTTATAGGGTGTACTTTTCCTTATGAACATTTAATTGATTAGTTTGGGGTTAGAAGTGGTTCGGGTCGGGCCGCGACTTAAAAAATTTTGCCCATTGGTCGGGCCGGGCCGGACAAGCCAAAATTTTGTGCCCAAAGCCCGCTATTTCGGGCCAAAAAGATAGGGCTTTTCGGGCGAAAATCGGACCGGCCAAAAATTAGACTAAAAATAAAGTCATTTTTGGCTTGCCCAAATTACGTCCCAAAGCAAAAAAAATCGGGCCGGGTCGGGCCCGACCGCAGCGAAAAATTACGCCCAAACCCGCCCAAAATCGGGTAGGGGCGGGCGGAGTTGATCAACTCTATTTAGGGTAGAAATTATTATTGTATTAATTCAATGCTAGTGGGGATACTTTAATTCCAGATTCTTTTATTTATATATTAATTATTATAGTTTATTCGACCATTATTGATATTAATTTCCTTTAGTTTTACCATTGTTTAAGAGCTAATCTTTGAACAACTTTCTCTCTATGGGATTGACCGCTGACTTCCGACTACATAGTTAGGAGGATTATTTAGGTTATTTATTTTTTTTAGGTGCGTGACACGCCTATCAAATTTTTGACGCCGTTGCCGAGGATATAGTTTGTTTTAATTAGTTTTTATTTTTGGTGAGACTAAATTGTACATATTCTATATTTTTTTCTTTTGTGAATAGTTTTTTTTGTCTTTATTCGTATCATGGAGTCATATTATTATAATAATGGGGATAATTATTTTGATAGGCAACACAATCATAGTTATTGTGATTCTCATTTTTTTTATTTTGATACATCTTATCAAAATTCTCCCAATTTTTGCATGAGTTCTCATGAATTACCTTATATGTCCCATGAACCCCATATTCATGCTAGTAATTCTAGAGCAATTTTTTTCTTTAATTTCCTCAATATGAGAATGAATTTTTTTTGAAAATACTATTATAGAATTGGCAATTTTGTTGGTCTTAATCATGGAATTGAAATTTGGGATATGTGCCTAGTGATTTATGACGAGGGTTTAAATGAAGAAACTAGGGTGGTGTTTGATTCTATGTCTAATGGACAATATTTATCCCAATCACCTGATTATTATTGGGATCTAATTGAGTGGCTGGCTAAGAATAATTATGAATGAGATATATCTATATCTGCTAGACCAATCCCTTCATCCCAGATGTATACTACAACACCTTATTCTTCAAATTATCACTCTACTTCTCATGCTTATTTCTTTGTGTGATGTGACATTAGCAAATGATTTTAACCTCTCACCTCACCATGAATTTGATTATTCTACTCAAAATTCTCATCCCCAACTATATATTTATGATGATGATGATGATGCGGGTTGTGTAGAGAATGAGAGTTATGGGGTTGATGATCAAATTATAGAAAAGATCAATGCGATGGATATTTTTAACGAGGAAGAACCCTTGGTTGAAAAGCCCTCCTTGGGGAAGTCTCTAGATTAGACTGATGTAATTTATGAGTCTTTGTTGGTTCCACTTACTGTTTTTGAGTCTCATGTTCCTTTCTCTCAAAGACTTTCCCTATATTATATCCTCCATCATTTCTTATTTCTCCCCCTTTGAATGACTCCTATGATCATGAAGTTTATGTACATTCAGTTTCTTTCAAACCTTTTGGGTCGTATAAAAAGACTAATTAATAATTTTATTTTTCCTTTTCTTGTGAATATAAATTGTACTTTGATTTTTCTTTTTGCAGGTTTCTTAGAGTTTTAGAACTAATTTATTTTATATTCTCTTTTGTATATTATTTGCTTTTTTCGTGAGATGCATGCAGATGCATTTGACAAACTACTAAGGGCTTTGATGAGCTATTCTTGGGAGGCAACCCAAGTTTCTAACCCTTTTTTCTTTTTAATTTTAGATTTAGGAAATTTTAGTTTTTTATTTGATTACTAACTTATAGAATATCCGCAATTTGTGATCCAAGGTTGAGTTCCTATTATTTATTGAGATTAATTTCTAGGTAATTGATCTTATGGTGTGTGAGGAGGTTCAACTCCGAGTTTTTACCCACAACACTTTTGGTATACTCTTTCCCTTTCCCCTATTCAAGTTTTTGAGAGTCATATCTCTTTTTGCCATTTATTTTTGTTTAACTTGATTATGTGATTTAGGAAGTTTTGATCCTGTCATGTGATTATGGATGTTTCCATTTCCCTTCCCATCCCTAGAGTTCTTTTGGATTAATGTTCTTTGGGACTTATTTTGATGTTGCTTGAGGGAGGATTTACTCTTTGGGTTATGACTTGTATATATTTTCCATTTAGGTTAGTCATAGTTTTTTCCTCTTTCATATTTGCAAGTTTGGGATTGATGGGTATGCTTTCTAAAAACCTTTACGAGACCTTACTCGTTCACTAGGGCATGTTGCACATGCTAAGTGCAATCGTGATTCCTACGAAAGTGAGTTAAGATTTATTGCTTTTAGTATTAGGAGCATATTAGTTTAGTTTTTGCATTTTTGTTGCATTCATGCATGGCATATAATTTTGGAAATTCTTTGATGATTACAGGAAATACATGTTTTAATTCATGAGATTGATAATTCATGAGATTTGGGCATATCTTGGATATTGAAATTAAATTTTACAAGATTGAGTTAGACTTCATTGACCACTTCATAGTGCGATTATTTTATAACTTGAATGGTTTGTGGTAAGATTGGTTGACATCCTCCAAGAAAGACTTGATTTTACTTAGTAAGCATAAGCCTAGTGATGATTTTTCAAGCCTTGTAGACTGACACATCTACTTTAGTCTTATGTTTTTCTTGGATGATAGTTCCTCATGAAGTATGACTCTTGAACCTGCCTTGACACTCTTTCATACTTATGTGACATATGCATGTATTGATATGACTGAGGCGTTATTTTCATTGTTTTAAGCCTTGAGAGATATTTTATTTTCATATATCTTATTCCTTTCAATTAGCCCATGTTGAACTTTTTTGATATCCCATTCTTTTTGATCAATCTACATTAATTACAAGCCTAAAACCCCTCGCCTTGCTAAGTGGAGTAGCATTAAAGTTCATATTTTGACCTTGTGTTTGTGGTTTAATTTTGCGATAAATCTTTGGAAGAAAAGATGTTGAAAGGAAAAATTGCTTGAAATTATAGTGTGGAAGTGCATTAGAGTCTTTTAGGTTTTTTTAGAGAGAGGGAGGCGCTTTCTTTTATTTTCTTTTAAAAACGGGCATATTCATACATCTTTAAATAAAGAAAAGAAGATATCTATTCACTACACAAGTAATGATCATGTGACATCGGGTATTGACATCAAAGATATCTCCATTGATTCAATAACTCTTATGAACTATGATTCTAATCTCATAGCAAAATTCTTAAAAAAACTTCGTAAGAATCTCTATTATATAAGTGAATGGGAGAGGCATGGCGTTCCCCTATTAAATTACTATATTACCCTTACTTTTTTAATTATATCAATTTTGTTTAAAATTTAAAATAATATCACAGGTAATCAATCAATCAAAAATATTTGCCATTTTTAAAAACTACAATTAGAATAACTTAAAATTTTAGGTTAGAAAAAAGGAAAGACTAAAAAGTTTTTTTTTAAAAAAAAGATAACAAATTCATTTAAGAATATTAAAATCTTCCATCAAAAGGAAAAATTGCAAAAATAAAAAATCAGCAATATAGTTCCACAACATTATAGTCATGTAAAGAAATGATCATTTTAATGGGTTTATGTAATTTCAATTTGTGTAAGTCAATTACATAGAGGATAATAAGGTCGGATCCGATCGGAACTTATCTGACCTTAGTTTTCTTGAAAATAACTTCTAATAAGTTGAATAAAATAGAGCCTTTCTTGAAAAAACCGCCAACTTAAACTATCATAATTAGTTGTCATTGCATGTAAAACTAGCTACTAGACATTACGAAATATCACAATGAAAAAATTGTCATCGATTGCTAAGAAAGCTACTATGAATTACAAAAAAATCTCCATTCATTTCTAGATATAAGACACTTATGCTTCTTCTAAATTTGAATTGATGACCACTTATGTCTCTTATACATACATACATATATATATATATATATATATATATATATATATATATATATATATATATATATATATATATGTATATATATATATGTATATATGTATATGTATATATATATATATATATATATATGTATATATGTATATATATATATATATATATCTATATATACATATATATATATATATATATATATATATATATGTATATATATATATATATATATGTGTATATATATATATATATATATATATATATATGTATATGTATATATATATATATATATATATATATATGTATATGTATATATATATATATATGTATATGTATATATGTATATATATATATATATATGTATATATATATATATATATATATACATATATATATATATATATATATATATATACATATATACATATACATATATATATATATATACATATACATATACATATATATATAGGGTTGGGTTCTAATGAGAATCCTCTTACGGTGAGAACAGTGAGAACCACTAAAAATGAGCAAAAATTTCATAAAATGAGCCAAAAAATAAAAAATGAGCAAAAGTACACAATGAGTAGAAAACATTAAATGAGTAAAAAACGTAAAATGAGAAAAAATATAAAATGAGAAAAACGCGAAATAAGCATAAAAAAGTTAAATGAGCAAAAATGTAAAATGAGCAAAAAGGCGAGCCAAACGTTGTGAAACGAGCATAATAATGTTAAATGAGCAAAAACATAAAATAAGAAAAACATAAAATGAGCAAAAATGTTGTGAAATGCGCAAAATCTTTGTAAAATGAAGAAAAAATGAGCGGGCTCTCACGGTTCTCACCATATGGGTGGTTCTCATATGAACTTAAACCTATATGTATATACATATATAGGTTTAAGTTCATCCGAAAACCACCCTTATGTGGAACCGTGAAACTCGTCCATTTTCCTCATTTTATGAAGATTTTACTCATTTCACAACGTTTTTACTCATTTTATGTTTTGCTTATTTTATGTTATTACGATCATTTAACATTATTATGTTCATTTCACAACGTTTGCTCTCGGTTGCGTTTTGCTCATTTTACATTTTTGCTCGTTTAACTTCCACATGTTTATTTTGCATTTTTCTCATTTTGCAATTTTGCTCATCTTAAGTGTGTTTTCTCATTTAATGTTTTCTACTCTTTTATCTTTTGCCCATTTTTAATTTTTTTGGCTCATTTTATGAAGTTTGCTTTATTTTTAGTGGTTCCCAGTTCAAGCCAAATCGGCGTAGAAGTTCTCACCAGAACCCAACCTACATATGTTTATATATATATATATATATATATATATATATATATATATATATATATATATATATATAAGTTATTGTATACAAACTATACAATTCGACATATCATAAAAATAAATGGTTTCCTAATATTGTTTTCTTTTAAATATAATTGATATGTATTGAGATTAATATACTGCCAAATTTTGACCCGAACATTATGTACGTGTGTCCAATTCAAATTGAGTAAAAACTAAGGATCTTGACATATATAACTGTTACAATTTTATTTTACGACATTTTCGATAAAAATATTTTGTGACATCAACAATTTGCCATGCAATAATTAATCCGAGATATGTTAGGCTCTAAAGACAAGTTTTTTTTTTTTTTTTTGAATGGGCTAAAGACAAGTATATTAGTCATAAGGCATTTTATGAATTCCCTCGGACCACGTATATATGAATCCCTTCAAGAGATTTCATACCCAAGTCTCAATTTGTACAATTAATAATTCATATGCTTCATGTGTTTTCAATTTTCAACCACAATATTTTTCTTCTGATATTGTCTGAAAGTCTGAAACGAGGTTTATCATATGCTGTAGAATTGACATCACTTGGTAGGAAAAGTTCATTTAAAATGTTGAAAAGAGAAAACAGATGGATGGTTCCTCTTACATATGAGCAATATGGTAGGGCTAATTCTTTGTTTATATGTTAGTATTCCTTTTTTTCCGAGTACACGGATTTTTGGCAAGACAGTCCCTATCTCAGGAAGAAGCCGAAGCCGAAGCCGAACCAATACGGCAATACCCCACCCCCCATGAGAATAAGACCGGCACCTCGGGTACGGTGTGGGAGACAAGATGGCAAGCCATATCTCTTCGTCATGACTCATGACATACCGTCCTACAGGCATCACTAAAATGATGATGTCCAATAATCGTGATATTGGAAGGTGAAGAATGGTCCTCCTTATGATGAGGTGCCTGACTTCATGAATGGTTCCTCGTACGCAGCCTTCCTTGGATGACTACTATTGTCGGACGACTATTCTTATACGTACGGAAAGTTTAGTTCTACTAATGTTGTTGACCTGATAACCAATAACGAGACATAGATACGACCTAGATAGAAGATAGGGACAAGACAAACATCAGACATCAGAAATCGAACCACGGAAAAATTCAAATCAAAGACAAGGCAATCTACTACCATATGCGCGTCTGACCGTCTACAAGAAAAACTCCGCTTCAGCTTCGAGATCCCGTAGATCAATTATTCGTTGTTTGCTAGATAATTGCTGCTTTTCTACCAATGAAGTTACCTTGTTAAGATAACCACAATTTATTAGATGAACCTTGTTGAGATTTTTCAAATGATAGGGAATTCACTTTAAAGTCGGTGACTTGGCTAACCCATAATTTTGTTTTCTTTCTAAGTGAGAGTTTTAATTCATGGATTTGGAAGATAGATAGATATTGCTCGAAAAATAAAGGTTTTTGTTTGGCAATATGGGTATATGTCATTAATTAATTAGTTCTCTCTTATTAGTCTACTAACAATTAGTAAAATAGACGATGATAAATGGTGATGGCGGTAATAATGAATTATAGGGTAACTAGTCTCTTGACCCGTGCATGATGCAGGGAATTTCTAAACTAATTAAGTTTACTTTTTTAATTGAACATTAGGAAAGTAGTTGAACAAAGAACAACAAAGTGTAAATAACTTCAAAACTATTGCCTTGTAAATCGTATAATTCACTATATTACAACTTCATGTTACCAATTGAGCTTGGAGATATGTATTTATTGATTGAGTTATCAACGACAAGGACTTCCATAGTTTGATTGAAAACACGTACAACAAAGACGTACTTATTACTTATAACAGAATGTCACTATACATTTTTAGTATGAATATAAAATATGAAGTAACATTATTATATTCAATAAATTACCATAAGAGTGACAAAGAGTGGATAATGCAAGTGACTTCTCAACATTATTACTGCCTTGCTGACTCTAAAAATCTAGTGATATTTTATTACGTTTACTTGAGAGTATAAGCACTCGTTTACGTCTTGCACGCTTTTGTTCTAGTTTCTTCTTCTCCAAGTAATTGAATGATTTTGCATTAACTTTAAAAATATGCGCTATTCTTTTTTTTGTAATGATTACGTATTTAAACATATACTACCTCTCTTTTTTTAGTTGCAACATTTGCTTTTTGGCACTATTCATCAACCAACTTTGTTAAGTAATCTCGCACCATTATATAAGAAAAAACATAGTAATGTGGGGTCTTGTTAAATTCGTCTCAATGCAATGATTCCAAATATCAAAATTTTATAATTTTTACTTACACCCAATATGAGATATTAACGTTCAAATAAGTGTCTCGGTAAATGTGAAAACACAAATGTTGCAACTAAAAAAAAACGAGAGGAAGTATAAGCATATATTGAAAATCAAAGTATTTTAGTAAATACTATTATTACAAAAGCATGGTAATGTAATAAATTACAATTTAGAGAGAAATAAATCAATAAATCAATATATTAATAATTCATTAGAGGATTTATTTTAATTAACTTTTAAAATATTAATTTCTATGTACAAACTAATTAAAATTAAAAGAAATAAGTTAATTATATACATAAGTATTGTAATAGTTTTACAAAAAAGAAATAATTTTACCCTAACTCGGTCCATGTATGTATAGAATTTGGCCCATACTAAGCCCATTAGTAAATCCTAAATGATTTAACAAACTAATTATATCATTCCAACTTATAAATTATTATATTACCCTCTCTAATAATATAATATTTCAATGATTAAGAAAATGATATAATTTACTTTCTTTCCAAAAATATAGTTCCATATTCATTAGTCCTTATAATTTGAAGAATTATTCGAAAAACTAAAATCCATATATAAGTGATGTAATATATATTAAGATAGATAGATGGTTTTCTTAGCTCACTTAAAAATGGCAATGAGGGGGAACTAAGGCCCAATAAGACAAAGAAAAAAAGAGATCATGGATCTCTCTCTTTCTCCATTTTTTCGGTCCATGATAAAACCCTAACCCCCATCCTTTTTTTCATTTCATTTCCCTCACTCTAACTATTCACCTTCTCCCTCTAACTCACTCACTCTCTCTTTATTTCTTCATCTCTCTCTCATTCTCTCTCTAAATTATACTCTAAATCTACAAATTCCTATTTCCACAACAAAAAAAATGTTCCTAATCTACAAATTTCTATATATATTATTCGATATTTATCAAAAGAGGAAACTATAAAATAAAGGGTGAATTTTTGGATTTTTCAAAGAGGATATTGACGAGCCGATTTTTTGGGAATAATTATATGAAAAGTCGAATTGAAGGAGAAGAACTCGAGGATTTTTTCAATAATTCGAGAAGAAATGGAGAGTTTTGGCTCGAAAACTACAAAAGAAGATTTTCATTCCATAAAACCTTGCATGCGGGTATTTTTAATTTTTTTTCAACTTTTTTAATTATATAAAACCAAAATTAATAGATGGTTGATGAAATTATATTGATTGTTGTAGATCTAGACATTTTTTGAATTATATAAAACCGAGTTATTTGAATTTTGTGTATTTATCAAGATTTTCGTTTTTTTTTCATAGTGAATACATGCATGTGAAAAACATCACATCCATGGTCGATATTTCGAACTGCATGAATGATTCTACAATCGGATCTTCATTAACGGGTTATTTTCGATCCAATTATTGTTTCTCTTTGTGTCGAAAATTTTAGGTTTTGTTTAATATATTTTTAGTTATTTCTTGTTATATATTTGAATATATATATATTATCAAGAATTATTTTGTGTTTTTTTTTTATTTAGGTGTATTAATAAAATTTAGGTTTTCCCTTTTTTTATTGCATGTCAAAATACATAATGGAGGACAAATTACCGTTTTTTATTTAAAAAGTTTAATGGTTGTAGATCTATTTTTAATCCGCAATTACCTTATTATCGGTTTTTTTAAGATATAATTGTTAGATTCCTTTTTTTTAACGGTACATATAAATCGATGCATGCAATAAGTGAGAAAAAAATTGATTTTTCTTCTTATTTTTTTCGTTGTTGGAAATTACATGCAATATCCGTAATTATATTGTTATTGTAAATGTTATTGTTTTTGTTAACATAATAATTTAATTGTTAGAAATCTTCTGTTTTTTCTTTATGGCTTATTTTCTATGAAAAAATTCGTCCTCTATATTAATTGAACCCTAAAATTCGAGAAATAAAATAGTTTATTTCGTTTGTAAGAAAAATGTCCTCCACAATTGTATCAAGAATATATGTAAAAAAATGTATGGTTAATAATCAAATCTGTTTGGTTTTTTCGATTTTTCAAAGTAAAACTCGATACATGAATTTATATATATATATACATAAATATAAATATAAATATAAACATCTTTTCTGAATTTTTTCGTTTTGAAAACTAAATCGGGTATGTGTTGTGTTGTAATTTTTGAAACCAAAACTTAGCAATTTATGAAAAATCATAAGTTGCAAAACTAATGGTATGTTTTAAATTACTATTTTGAGCAACTAATTTGGATGTGGGTTGCCTTGATATTGATATATTACTATGTACTTATTCGAATATGTTCAAAAAAATATGTTATTGATAAACTTTAATTAGGATAATGAGCTTAAAAAGTTGAATGCATAATTATCATGTTTTGGATATTTGTTAGTTAATTATATAGTACCATGTAATAGGTACATATTACATGTAACATTCATGTAGATTAAAAATCTCTCTAATTTGCATGCATATGAGAGTGAATAAGTGGTTATTGATGAATGAAAAGCGGTGAAATATAACAATTAAATGATTAATAAGTTAAGGAACATAGTAAGTTTTACAAATTAAACTGGTACAAAGGAACCCTCATATAAAACCAATGCAAAAACCTTAACTTATAAACTTTTGCTCATTATCTATAAGTTTAGTACTTTCAACAATATGTGATATTCTCTATTTAGGTTCGATTATGGCTAAAAAGTGGAAATCCTAAATTAATTTGTGCTTTGATAGTTATAAATAGTTAGGTGTCAAACATATTCATAATGATTTTGTCAATTCCCAATGTGTGTAATTTTCTAAGTTTGAATACTATTAATTGTACTTTTCAAGATGTTTGTTAATTAATGTTGAGTATTTTAAAGGGAATGAATATGTAAAAAAAAAAGTGACATTATATTGATAAAAGTATAAATTGAACTTGAGTTGATTCAATCTTGGAGTTGGTCATAAAGTTTACTCATAATAATCTTTAATAGAAGATTGTTATCTAAGTCTTCCTTAAATAATCTTAAGAATAGTTTTTCTATAAAGAAGAAACAATTACGCAACTTAGAATAGTTTTTCTATACGGAAAGAAACAATTACGCAACTTAAATAGGTAGTCTTGATCGGATGATTTTATTGCCATATGTCGATGAAAGTTCTATTATTTAAACTTGGTAGTTCAAGCAAAGAATCAAGCCATTGTGAATGATTTCTTTTTGTTTCGAATATACATAATAGTTTATTTGTTCCTTATAAATCGGTATATAGAGTTGTAATCACATTTGTAACTTTTTAATAAAATTAAATTATTCTAATTGTGAATTCCAAGGAAAAGTTAATAATTATGATGCTAAAGTCAATAGTTTGAAATAGTTGGATTGGAAATGTAAAATTACAAAGCATTAATCAATGTTTACAACTTTTCAAGTCAATTGCTTTTCAATTGTGAAAATTTGTACAAAATATATGGTTTGATTTAATTTGATTAAATTTTGAATTATCTCTTAAAAAGTTATATTCTGCAACTCATATATGTCTTATTTATTAGTTGTTTTTTAGAATTTTATATGATATACTTTTATTCAATGAGCTTAATAACCATTAATATCTAACTTTTTAAAGGTTATCTTACTTAACATAGGGGAATAGTTGCGGTAGTCAAAGAAGTCCTTTAAACTACTTTGCTAATGGTATGTTTGAGATTCCTATTCATATAATATATATATTAATCTTGGTGATAATGTTAGAAGCCACATGTTATTATTATGATTGAAGTTGTTATTTTTGGTGGTTTTTAGTTTTAGAATATATTATATTTTAATTAAGTTATTTGCAATACTTATACTAATATAAATTCTCCTATTTTTGTTGTACTTGCTGAATCGGAACAAATGGAATACATTGTTTCAATATGGAGATTATTGGAAAAGTTTAAGGAACAGGTAACTAAGCTTTCATACTCTTATAGTAAAAATATATTTACAACTAATAAAGTAACATAGATATCTTCTACATATACCACTATTAAGGTACAATAATACAATTCTTTATTTTTCGTATATGGTTGGTATGTTTAATAGAATAAATACTAATACATGTCATCTAAACTATCCAACTAATTAAAATTTATTAGGTAAGGTGTTAACATTATCAATCAATTATAATCCATCTAAATTCACAATATTATCAAGGTTAAAAAACATTATACCATTAATTTCGACTCAAAGATATGTCCCGCATTAGATATGTCTCCCAAAGATGACTCCTTAATGATCCCAATTTCTCCAATTGATAATGTAGATCCTTTAGGAGAATTTTCTGGTAACAAATATAGCAATAAATAAAAATGGACAACAAATGCACTTACGGAAAAAATCGAGAATAACATGTACATATCATGCTATTTTTAATTGTCTACATGAGCATTTTGTTCATAATAGTTGATCAATACTACTATATATTCAACTATATAAAGGAAAAAGGCATTTGATAAGTTATTAATATCAATATCTTAGTATCATTTTAATTTTCAACTACAAAGATGTATTTTTGTAAGTAATTCCTTGTCTTGCATATAAATTACTCATAGCATATATTGGTAGATTTACAAAGAGGTAAATATGACTAATTACATTGACTATATTAGATAGAGTTATTTAATTTTCTTATGACACGTTTTTATGCAATGCATGTAATGTATTACAAATAGCATAGCATCAAATTGCTAATCTATGTCGGGAGATAAGGTAAGCACGATAGCACCTCTTTTAGTATTCATCTACAAAATATTTACATATATGCTTCATTTTACAACATTTTAATGTCTATATTTGATATTCCACCTAATATATAATGTTAAATGTAATAATTAGTATTTGTTTTTATTTATAATTTGTTTTTATTTTAAATTTATTGCAATTTGTTATGTAATAATTATCCGCTTTGTATTTATTCAATATTAGGTGGAATATCAAATATTACCATATAAAATGTTATAAATTTTAATGCTTCTAGAATTACTTACCCATGTCTTCTTGATGTGTTCTTACATATTTTCCACGCAAACTTATCGCTTGGTTTCCTATTTAATGCTTTTTTTGTTTCTTGATCTTGATTGCTCATCTTCAATGATATGATTTACTTATGAGATGTAGAATAGAATTAGGATTCTAAATGTTTATGAAGTAAACTAATCAATAAGAATGGGGTAACATGAGTATAAACGTGTAGTATATGTAGAGGATAAACGTCTAGTATAAGTGTGTGGTTAAGGACAAAACTTAGCTAACATGAATGAGTATAAACGTGTAGTATATGTAAGTGGTTAAGGACAAAAAAAAATCGAAAGATTTAGGTTATGAAATTGAACCAAAAAGTTGGCTAACATTTAAGTGCTTATATATATTATATTCTTTTAGGATATGTTATGGATGCCTCACCTTCTATGTACTCAACCTTTGTCTTAGAAAAGAATAAGAATGATATCAAATCTAGGAAAAAATGGAAATATTATTAATACACCATTAAGGAATAATAAGTAGAAATCAAATCTTTTATGCAATCAATTCGAACATCATACTTATTTAGAAAGCAATTCTCTCAATAATCTCTATTGTAAAAAATGAATCATGATTTGCATTCAATGCAATCAATTTTTTATTGTGTTATCTCAACTTAACATATTTACTTCAAAGAAATGCAAATAAAATCTCTTAAATTTACTTCATTTGGGCCGTAAATTTGTCCATAAATAAATAGTAATTTTTTTAATTAATTTATATCTAATGATTTCGGTAATTTTTATTAACAAACTTAAGAAAATAAATAGATTACCCGGATATTCTCATTATATAAGCAAATCTCTTAATTACAAAAAAAATTTACAAAGCAAATCCCTCAATAATCTCTATAGTAAAAAACGAATCATGATTTGCCTTCAATGCAATCAATTTAGGAAGGAATCATGATTTCACGTATCATATATTTCCAATGTATATAACTATTTCCTTAAATATAGTGGCTCCATATATATAATATATCATATATATTATACGTATCATATCTAATTAAATACCATTTGGCCGGTTTTTTTAGAACATTTTTTTTAGGTTTTTCAACAACCATTTGGCCCTTTTTTAGAGAACATTAGGATTTTTTTAGGAGTACATTTATAAGAAGGTGAATATCTAATTAAATACCATTTGGCCGGTTTTTTTAGAACTTTTTTTAGGGTTTTTCAACAATAATTTGGCCGGTTTTTTTAGAGACCATTAGGGTTTTTTTAGGAGTACATTTATAAGAAGGTGAATATTAGTTATATAAAGAATGCAAAGAGAATAAAGTAGACAAAATATATTATGATAGTGCATAAATTGCAAAAAATATTACAAAATAATTGATAACATGATTATTAACTTAGGATATCAAGAACGGAAATACATAAGCTAAGTTAAACTGATACACACATTCTTCCACTTTATTTGAGCACAAGCATCTGTTTTATATTTCCTTCTCTCAATACTATATTTGAAATAATAATGAACAAATAATTAAAAAAATCAACGAAATATTGATTTAAGAAAAACAAAAATAAATAAATAAATTACAAATGTATATTTGAATCAAATTTTTGTGAATAAGTAATTGAGAAAAAAACGGCTAATATGACACGCGCGCATAGCGTGCAAAAAATCTTAGTATTTGATAATTATAATCGCGGTAAAAATCTTAGTTGATGTACTAAAAGGCGAAAATAATGTATACAACCGCGCCTTACTGGTGCATAATGGCCTACTTGACCCGCAGGTTGCATAATTTACATGTGTTTAGTATTTTTAGCATAGTTGACGTTGTTATCTGATCTTGGAGATTTGGAGTTGTCTACTCAACTCACTACTATGACCTTATAAATAGATCGTCTTTCCTTTGCATTTTTTACAAACCAAAAATAAAGCAAGTGAAAGTTCATTATTTTTACCGCCAAGATTTCACCTCCCATTTCAGCCACAAACAAAATGACTCAGAGAAATGAAACTAGACCATTCAAGGGAAAAGCTGCCCCTGTAAAGCAACGCTATTTTGAGCCTCCCCATCATGTGCCCTTTCGAGTTGAGTATTATGAGTTTATTTTATTTTTATTACTGCATATTGGTCACTTGTTTGGCTGATTATAAAAAACGCGCGGGAAGTGAAAGTTCCTATAGAGTACTGGAAGATTGTGAATTTGTTTAGTTAACAAAAATACAAGAAGTTTACTTCTCACAAAATCGTAAAAGTTGCTTGTTTGGGTTCCATAGGTAATTTAGAGTTTAACTTCCCATACATGATCAACCAAATAATCTTTTGCATTTTGATCATTACTATTGAAAGTATATGGGAAATCAATTCTCTCCCGATGTCACAAAATAAAAGAAGCAGTTTTTCGTATTCTTTTTAGTTGTCACAAGTTGGCTTTTACGCTTACCAATGAAATACTTTGATTATTATTATCTTTAATTATCTAAAGTAAAAAGTATAAAAAGTCCATCTTGTAAAAATATATATTGAGATAAATATTACAAAATTGACAAGACTATATATTTTTCTTACATTTAAGTTAGTGGTCAAAGTGGATTATGTAAAGAGTGCAAAATTTAACTTGTTGAAGTAATTAACTGGTTTAAAGTTTTCAATTTTCAGCTTGATTATCAACTTCAGCAGTTGGTCAAGAAGATAAAGGAAAAAATGGCGAGCAAACCAAGGGAAGGTGATGAATATCAAGTCGAAGAATTGGTTATGATTAATGCCATACAAAGGTTAGGTCTTGAATATTACTTTCAAGAAGATATAATTGCAGCAATGCGAAAATGGAGTAGAGTGGAAGAAGGTGGTCATAACCTTCATGATGTTGCTCTTCGCTTTCGGCTTCTGAGACAAGCAGGATATAATGTCCAAGCAGGTTAACTAACAATATATAGAATCAGATATGTTCTGTTTGCAATATTATAATTATGTTAAAGAGAGAAAGAAAAGGGTTCATCAACTTGATCTTACCGAAACAATAAAGAGGATTATTATAGCTAGCGCAACTGAAATGAAAGTTTGAAATTAAAACAACTAAACTATAAAAACATTTTTGGGGGAAGAGTAATGGGAATTTGATTCCACCCGCAGAATGCCCATAGTAGTAGGACTCAGTCTTATACATTGAGGTCGTGAGATATAAATCTATAGTCTATACTCTAGAGTCTAGCTAGACCAAACTTTGCTTGGTTTGTCTATGTAGATCCCATGTACCTAGCTCTTAAGTTAGGTATCCAAGACTCGCTATTTATAGAATTAAGGAAAATATAACAAACATATAGACTGAACTTTATGAACTATCACATAGAAATAGACTAAGATTATGTACAAAAATTAGTTGAATTTTGAACTATACGGACATTATTAAGTGATCCCAAAGTTGAAACTTCAAACATCTAAATAACTAATATGATTGAGAAACTAATTTTGCATTTTTTTAATAAAATAAGGTTTGCACCATACAATATATTTATCTTTATATAATACTTTTACCTTTTTATTTAACAATTTATTTTTGTTTGATGCCCTATAATTATTCAGTCTATTAAAATAAGGTTTACACCATATTATATATATTGGCTTGTTAAAAGGACTGTTTTTAGTGGACCAAGTTTTAAGATGAACAAACTTATGTCACTATCAATTGGATCCACTGCTATGTCTTTCTCTCTTTTTTTTTTCCCGTAATCCCCTAATCATTGAAAGTGTTTTTACACAAACAGACACTTTTGATAACTTCATGAACGAAGAAGGGAGGTTCAAACAAGAACTATATAACGACACCAAAGGGTTATTGAGTCTTTTTGAAGCATCTGAGCTGAACATTCCAGGCGATGAAATACTTGATGAAGCTGCTTATTTTACTTGGAATCTTCTAAAGAAATCACTGAGCAACGTTCATGAAAATGACTCTGTAATAATAAAAAAAACACTTATCAATCCACACCATAAAAAGCCTTCCAAGACTTACTGCAAAGAAGGAACTACACAACTTTGAAACTTCGATGAATGTCCTACATGATTGCTTGGGTACACAAGATTGGATTAAGGAGATACAAGATCTAGCTAGAATTGATATCAACAAGGCTCAAATCACCCTCCAAAGTGAAACAACTCAAATTTCCAAGTAAGCTTTCAGAAAAAATTTCCCTAAATAATTAGCAAAATTTATACGTTTTCAGTGCCATATTAATAGTAACAGTTTGGCATTTAAGATGAAAGGTTTAAAATGTTCACTTATATTCACTAATATGTAAGAGATGCTATAGTTCCGTTAGATCTTGTTAAATAAGTATCATAGTGTCAATTTATTTATTTTAATATATAATTTTAAATTAGCAAAAGACAATTAGAGATATTTGTAGTCAAGGTAATTTATAAAAAGAGCCTAAAAGTAAAAACTGATGCAATTAATACGAGACACAAAGACTGAAATTATATTTTGGTAATATTTTGTAATTTTTGGTTGTTCATTAATTTAAATTTTAGATGGTGGAAAGAGCTTGGCTTGGCCGAGGTGTTGGAGCATGCAAGAAACCAACCTGTAAAATGGCATATGTGGTCCTCGGTTGCTCTCCCAAGTCCAGATATGGCAAAGCTGAGAATAGAACTCACAAAATCGATATCGTTTATTTATATCATTGATGATATCTTTGATGTATATGGAAAACTTGAGGAGCTCATTCTCTTCGTAGAAGCTGTGAATAGATGGGAATATGCTGATATCAACGGCTTACCAAACTACATGAAAACATGTCTCAAGGCACTCTATGACACTACAGCTGAGATGAGCCGAAAAGTTTACATAAAACATGGTTGGAATCCCGAACGTTGCTTACAAAATGCGGTAAGTTAATGAATCGCTCTTTTGACTTAATCATATAATGTGTGGAAGAGAGCAAGATGATTAGTTGGGAGAAAGTGAAATTTCTCCTCTCTTTTTTGTTTTATTTGGAAATGGTAGAACATAATCATAAATCTTGCATGAGAGTGATGTACTAGTAATTTATACAGCAAGGCATAAATGGCTCACTTTTATCTCTTTAAGATAAAAAGTTATATGTGAGACGGGGTAACTATTTGTCCCAATTATGCCACTTTTACTTATATAAAAATGACCCATTTAAATTTTAAAGTTACATTTGTTTTAAAGTGGCCCTTCACTTGGAAAATGACTTATTTTGACTTAAAGTAAATTGATTTGACAATAAATTTATTTACGGTGCATACAAGGCTAATTGTTTTCCAATAGTGGAAAGTGGAAAATAATTCTTTAAAGAATAACATTTTCATTTCTAGTAGAATGAAAGTCATATTTTCTTCCCGTTTCTTACCCCCGTTTTCTCTTCACCCATCCCTGCTCTGCTTTTCCCTCTATTTTCATTTTTTATTTCTTTTTAACTTTTCTTGTGACAAAACCAAACAAAAGAAAACTAATTATTATCGTGTTTTCCTCACTAGCAAAGATAGTGCCATGTGTTTATCCACAACTTTGAAATATTTGGTGTTAGGAAAATAGTAAAACATATTGTGTATTTAAAAATCCTAGATTTCCAATTGGAATTAAATCAAAGATGTATATTATATTGTACATGTTTTCTTATGCAGTGGTCGGAGTTATGCAATGCTTTCTTGGTGGAAGCAAGATGGTTTGCTAATGAGCGCTTACCGACTACTGAGGAGTATTTGAAGAATGGATTAGTTAGTTCTGGAGTCTACGTTGTTTTTGCTACCCTTTTCTCCCTCTTGGGTGAAGCCACACATCTGTGGAACACCCATCCAGAAATTGTATCTGTAACGGGTACAATTCTTCGGCTTTGGGATGATCTAGGGAGTGCAAAGGTATGTATTTGACCTAATATTTGCTGAACTTATCTAAACATGGTGCAATTTATTTGAACATATTAAAAACTTATTAACTTTTTAAAATATGTCTCGAACTTATTATCTAGAGTTATTGAAACTTATATGAGCTTATTATTGGACTCGAAACATATGTTGTTTAAGGTGAAGAGAGTGCACCCCAAAATATATATACACCCAAAAATTACATCTCTACCTTTTGATTGAGCAGAGTTTATTTGTATTTTGAATTTATTTTAGGAAATTTTGACAGCTTTGTTACATACATTTCAAAATAATACTCCCTACATCATCACAATCTAAGTGCAACATTTACCTATCGTACTCATTGACCCTATACTTTTTACTTATAAAAACAATGGGTTAATTGTCTCATTTCCTAAGATGAACCTATTTCAAAGTAAAATACGATTTTTGGGACATGATTTTTTCCAAGGCACTATAAAATCCATTATTAGAGCCATAGTATTTGTTGACAAATGCGCAGATGAAAGAAAAGACAAAAATCAACTACAATATTTCAAGGATGCCTTAATTATATTTCAGACTTTTTCCGTAATTTAAGACAATATTATTAATACCTTTACAAAAGAATCATCTTGTGTGGTCAATACAACATTTACATATCGTAGTCATTGACCATATATTTTCACTAATAAAAAAATATAATGTGAATTTTTGTTTGATTATATTGTGTATCTTTATATTATGAACTTTTCATGCTTACTAAAATTATTAATGTTCAAATAATGTATTGAACATTGTAAAAAAATCAAATTATGTATTGAACATTGTAGAAAATCAAACATCACGAAATAGGAATGGAGGGATTGTACATGACTAGTATTTGAAAAGCTGAGTATTTTATTTTGTAGGATGAGAATCAAAACGGGCACGACGGGTCATTTGTAGCTTGCTACATGAATGAGCACCAAGGGAGCTCAGATGAAAGTGCACGAGAATGTGTTGTTGAGATGATTTCAGATGCATGGAAGCGCCTCAATGAACAGTGTCTTTCTCACTCGCCATTTTCATCAGATTTTAAAACTGCTTTCTTAAATTTAGCTAGAATGATTCCAGTTATGTACTCGTATGATGACAATCATCGTCTGCCAATCCTAGAGAAACACATGAAGTCATTGCTTTATGAGTAAACCAAGCACATCTTGTCTATTAGCGAGGTTGGACAATTATTATAAGTTAACAAACCTATTTAATGTAATAGGGTTTATCCTTTTTCTTTGTTTAGCAAAGATAATAAATAATACAGTCAGAGTTGGGATTGCATTAGTAAACAAACCATTACAACCTTTTCGTATATTATCTATCTGTTATACCTTTGTATCCTCATATATTAAAAGTTATTTTTGTTTAATATATGGAAGTATGGAACTCTCACCACGAGGCCTCCTCTCCATTGTGTTCTAATTTGCCTTTTAATTTGTCACATTTTGTTTATGAAATAGATTGAAACTAGTACTATATGGTAGAAACATGCTAAGATGTGAACTAATAACCTCCTGATTAAAAAGATATTATATTTAAAACTTATCCATTGGTAGAATAGGGACTAACCTAAAACAATACTTTCATGTATTGTGCATATCAATACCAAAAACTAACAATTTAAAAGTTCTTGTCATAGAGACTTAATTAGTTGTTGGGTCCGAGAGATTCCAAATAATCTAATAAGATGAAAGAGTATATATAGTTTGGGGTTAAGATTTTATTAGAAGCCAAGTCATAGTTTAGTGGTGAGATCGTAATATTACATAGTAAGAGGTTATGAATTCAAGTCCTCTTATGCAAAGTTTTTTTTTATCATTTTATAAGGGAATATTATGTTGCACACAAAGCAGTGCCACATCAGTGTATGAGTGGGGTAATACGTAGCGGCATGCAATATTTGCCCATGTATTTTAATTATAGATATATATAGATATATACACAAAATAAAATCCTAAGTGCCCCATGGCATCCTAGCATCAAATCGCACATGTGGCAGTTGCTAGATGAAAAATGGAATTCGGCACCGCACGAAGTTATTCAAGTGCCACGTAGACAAGTGCGTCTAATCCTCAAAAAATCGAATCAAATCAACTACTTCCTACGATTGCATAATCAAATCATATTACTTGCAAAAAGTTGATATTTGGTATTCAGGTTGGGGCGAATTCTAACAAGATCCCATTATTTTTCCATTTATAACTTATAATTCAATATATATTTTAATTTTCAAATCAAACATTTTAGTACGCATATTGTATAGAGAAAAAATGTAAACATATATAACAGAACAATTTCCGATATCTCAAAAGATATCTATCAATATTCTAATATGCACTTATACATATTTAAGTCCCTTTTGATAAGTTACGGTGCTTTCACGAATTGTTTGGTCTTTTGATGTAATCTCAAGTATTTTAGACCCATATTTGAGTATATGATGATTAACGCACTTGGATGACCTTCAAAACGATACATCATGTGTCCAAAACGGATTGGAATTGAAGAAGATACAAACGGCTTTAATTTGTGTACTTATGCGAAATATGATACATCTTCACCAAATGGACAGTGAAATAAAAAACTTAAAAAAAAAATGTAGAAACAACACAATATGTTTAATCTTACATTTTACATCCGAAATTCCAAAATACTTATAAGTTTTACAATCCAGGAGAGAAATGAAAAAAAAAATACAAGATATTTCTTGGAAATTCATTCTTTTAAACATAAATTATCGATCTTGTAAGTTGTAAATAGTAGTTCAATTAATAGGTCCATAACAAAATATGTAAGAGGATATAATAAATAAATCCATAAATTGACTACCTTTCTCTCTCTTCATTTTGGTTGGCTTTGGTTAGATAATAAGAGGATATAATAAAAAAATCTATAAAAATTTCACATCAACCAAACACTTCATCAGACTCTAGTACTCTACCTCCAATTTTGGCTCATAAAGGATAAAGAAAAAGAGCTGGGTTAATAAAAAAATAAATAAAATAAATAAAAATACTACCCCTTATGACCTTATCCATTTCAAATCACGTCACATTTCACATACTGTATCCTACAGCACGCATCATACTGTATTCCAAATGATGCATAAATACAGCACGCATCAAAGATCAGTCAAATCCCACTGTGCCGCACTCCTTTCCTTCCCTTTCTCTCTCTTCGTTTTGGTTGGCTTTGCCTTTGCTTTTGCTTTCACCGTTTCACGCCAACTTTTCCTTTTTTTTTTTTTACCGTGAAATTAATTTTTCCAAGTGGGGAATAATGTCCCTATGTGCCCCTACCCTCCGCCACCTCTCTTCACCATTTGCTTTTGCTCTTTACTTTTGACACAAAACTGATAATGAGGTAATTAAATTTGGGTTTTGAAACCGCATTTGAGAGCTTTCCAACGATATATTACATGTGCGAAAGAAAGCTCCAGAGCAAAAATTATAGTTGTTTGAAGTTGAGCTGAAAAATCTGACAGTTACAGGCCAACACGACCGTGTCAACTTTGACACTTCCGTGTTGACTTGATTATTTCGAGGCAGTAGCTTTTCTTCCGTAGGATATTTATGTAATAGCATGTCAACACGTCCTTGTCAATAATGACACGTTTGTGTTGCTATGCTCCGTAGCGCGTTTTATTTTGTCAGTTTTGTTATTTTAGGAAGCTATACATACTCTTTTATTTGTGTTAATGACGGGAAAGAGTTTTGTTGTATACACTTTTTAGGGTTTTGAGAGGGAAGTTAGAGAGAAAAACTTGTAGATCTTCATTGTTTTTCAAGACTCTACCTTTCTTCCATTAATTGAAGTATTCATTTTCTTCTTCTTTTCTCTTTGTTTCTCTATTATGAAGTTTAACTACTGTTCTCTAGTTTGTTTATTTGTTATTTCAATTAGGCTTGAGTAGTTATTTTATCTGTGGTTAAGTTTAACCCTAGTATAAATTAATTAATGATTATGCCTTTAAATTTCCAAATTAATTATTTAATTATTCTTGCTTAATTGATTGTGCATATTCCAATACTTTATTAGATTAGGGATAATTAGTATTGTTATTATTCCATTATCTTGATCACTATAGGAGTTGGGTTTTGAAGAATTTGGGTATATCAATTAAGGACATGAAATTTTCCACAGGAGTAGGTAGAATAGATTGTTAGGAAGTTAGAGTGTCACGTTTAATGTCTTTAATTTGCATGATTCCACGGGAGTAAGCTTGAGGGCATATTAGAGAAGCCATAAATACTCGGGAGAGATTTATGGTATTTTATAGGGTGTATTTTTCCTTATGAACATTTAATTGATTAGTTTGGGGTTAGAGGTGGTTCGGGTCGGGCCGCGGCTTAAAAATTTTTGCCCATTGGTCGGGCCGGACCGGGACAAGCCAAAATTTTGTGCCCAAAACCCGCTATTTCGGGCCAAAAAGATCGGGCTTTTCGGGCGAAAATCGGACCGGCCATAAATTAGACTAAAAAGTCATTTTTGGCTTGCCCAAATTATGTCCCAAAGCAAAAAAAAAATCGGGCCGGGTCGGGCCCGACCGCGGGCCAAAAAATTCCTGCCCAAACACGCCCAAAAATTGGGTAGGGACGGTGGGAGTTGATCAACTCTATTTGGGGTAGAAATTATTATTGTATTAATTCATGCTAGTGGGGATACTTAACTCTAGATTCTTTTATTTATATATTAATTATTATAGTTTATTCGACCATTATTGATATTAATTTCCTTTAGTTTTACCATTGTTTAAGAGCTAATCTTTGAACAACTTTCTCTCTAATGGGATTGACCGTGACTTCCCGGACTACATAGTTAGGAGGATTGGTTAGGTTATTTATTTTTATTAGGTGTGTGACACGCCTATCAAATTTTTGGCGCCGTTGCCGAGGATATAGTTTGTTTTAATTAGTTTTTATTTTTGGTGAGACTAAACTGTACATATTCTTTATTTTTCTTTTTGTGAATAGTTTTTTTTGTCTTTATTCGTATCATGGAGTCATATTATTATAATAATGGGGATAACTATTTTGATAGGCAACACAATCATAGTTATTGTGATTCTCATTTTTTTATTTTGATACATCTTATCAAAATTTTCCCAATTTTTGCATGAGTTCTCATGAATTACCTTATATATCCCATGAACCCCATATTCATGCTAGTAATTCTAGAGTAATTTTTTTCTTTAATTTCCTCAATATGAGAATGAATTTTTTTGAAAATACTATTATAGACTTGGCAATTTTGTTGGTCTTAATCATGGAATTGAAATTTGGGATATGTGCCTAGTGATTTATGACGAGGGTTTAAATGAAGAAACTAGCTAGGGTGGTGTTTGATTCTATGTCTAATGGACAATTTTTATCCCAATCACCTGATTATTATTGGGATCTAATTGAGTGGCTGGCTAAGAATAATTATGAATGAGATATATCTACATCTCGCTAGACCAATCCCTTCATCCCGTATGTATACTACAACACCTTATTCTTCAAATTATCACTCTACTTCTCATGCTATTTCTTTGTGTGATGTGACATTAGCAAATGATTTTAACCTCTCACCTCACCATGAATTTGATTATTCTACTCAAAATTCTCATCCCCAACTATATATTTATGATGATGATGATGATGCGGGTTGTATAGAGAATGAGAGTTATGGGGTTGATGATCAAATTATAGAAAAGATCAATGCGATGGATATTTTTAACGAGGAATAACCCTTGGTTGAAAAGCCCTCCTTGGAGAAGTCTCTAGATTAGAGTGATGTAATTTATGAGTCTTTGTTGGTTCCACTTACTTCGTTTTTGAGTCTCATGTTCCTTTCTCTTAAAGGCTTTCCCTATATTATATCCTCCATCATTTCTTATTTCTCCCCCTTTGAATGACTCCTATGATCATGAAGTTTATGTACATTCAACTTCTTTCAAACCTTTTGGGTCGTATAAAACGATTAATTAATAATTTTATTTTTCCTTTTCTTGTGAATATAAATTGTACTTTGATTTTTCTTTTGCGGGTTTCTTAGAGTTTTAGAACTAATTTATTTTATATTCTCTTTTGTATATTATTTGCTTTTTTCGTGAGATGCATGCAGATGCATTTGACAAACTACTAAGGGCTTTGATGAGCTATTCTTGGGAGGCAACCCAAGTTTCTAACCCTTTTTTTCTTTTTAATTTTAGATTTAGGAAATTTTAGTTTTTTATTTGATTACTAACTTATAGAATTTCCGCAATTTGTGATCCAAGGTTGAGTTCCTATTATTTATTGAGATTAATTTCTAGGTAATTGATCTTATGGTGTGTGAGGAGGTTCAACTCTGAGTTTTTACCCACAACACTTTTGGTATACTCTTTCCTTTCCCCCTATTCAAGTTTTTGAGAGTCATATCTCTTTTTGCCATTTATTTTTGTTTAACTTGATTATGTGATTTAGGAAGTTTTGATCCTGTCATGTGATTATGGATGTTTCCATTTCCCTTCCCATCCCTAGAGTTCTTTTGGATTAATGTTCTTTGGGACTTATTTTGATGTTGCTTGAGGGAGGATTTACTCTTTGGGTCATGACTTGTATATATTTTCCATTTAGGTTAGTCATAGTTTTTTTTTCTTTCATATTTGCAAGTTTGGGATTGATGGGTATGCTTTCTAAAAACCTTTACGAGACCTTACTCGTTCACTAGGGCATGTTGCACATGCTAAGTGCAATCGTGATTACTACGAAAGTGAGTTAGGATTTATTGCTTTTAGTATTAGGAGCATATTAGTCTAGTTTTTGCATTTTTGTTGCATTCATGCATGGCATATAATTTTGGAAATTCTTTGATGATTACAGGAAATACATGTTTTAATTCATGAGATTGATAATTCATGAGATTTGGGCATATCTTGGATATTGAAATTAAATTTTACAAGATTGAGTTAGACTTCATTGACCACTTTATAGTGCGATTATTTTATAACTTGAATGGTTTGTGGTAAGATTGGTTGACATCCTCCAAGAAAGACTTGATTTTACTTAGTAAGCATAAGCCTAGTGATGATTTTTCAAGCCTTGTAGACTCGACACATCTACTTTAGTCTTATGTTTTTCTTGGATGATAGTTCCTCATGAAGTATGACTCTTGAACTTGCATTGACACTCTTTCATACTTATGTGACATATGCATGTATTGATATGACTCGATGCGTTATTTTCATTGTTTTAAGCCTTCGTGAGATATTTTATTTTCATATATCTTATTCCTTTCAATTAGCCCATGTTGAACTTTTGATATCCCATTCTTTTGATCAATCTACATTAATTACAAGCCTATAACCTTTTATGATTTCTTTACCCAAGCCTTGCTAAGTGGAGTAGCATTAAAGTTCATATTTTGACCTTGTGTTTGTGGTTTAATTTTTGCGGTAATTCTTGGGAAGAAAAGATGTTGAAAGGAAAAATTGCTTGAAATTATAGTGTGGAAGTGCATTAGAGTCTTTTAGGTTTTTTTAGAGAGAGAGGGAGGCGCTTTCTTTTCTTTTCTTTTAAAAACGAGCATATTCATACATCTTTAAATAAAGAAAAGAAGATATCTATTCACTACACAAGTAATGATCATGTGACATCAGGTATTGACATCAAAGATATCTCCATTGATTCAATAACTCTTATGAACTATGATTCTAATCTCATAGCAAAATTCTTAAAAAAACTTCGTAAGAATCTCTATTATATAAGTGAATGGGAGAGGCATGGCGTTCCCCTATTAAATTACTATATCACCCTTATTTTTTTAATTATATCAATTTTGTTTAAAATTTTAAAATAATATAATAGGTAATCAATCAATCAAAAATATTTGCCATTTTTAAAAACTACAATTAGAATAACTTAAAATTTTAGGTTAGAAAAAAGGAAAGACTAAAAAGTTTTTTTTTAAAAAAAAGATAACAAATTCATTTAAGAATATTAAAATCTTCCATCAAAAGGAAAAATTGCAAAAATAAAAAATCAGCAATATAATTCCACAACATTATAGTCATGTAAAGAAATGATCATTTTAATGGGTTTATGTAATTTCAATTTGTGTAAGTCAATTACATAGAGGATAATAAGGTCAGATCTGATCTGAACTTATCTGACCTTAGTTTTGCTGAAAATAACTTCTAATAAGTTGAATAAAATAGAGCCTTTCTTGAAAAAAACCGCCAACTTAAACTATCATAATTAGTTGTCGTTTGCATGTAAAACTAGCTACTAGACATTACGAAATATCACAATGAAAAAATTGTCATCAGTGCTTAGAAAGCTAGTATGAATTACAAAAAAAATCTCCATTCATTTCTAGATATAAGACACTTATGCTTCTTCTAAATTTGAATTGATGACCACTTATGTCTCTTATACATACATACATATATATATGTATATATATATATATGTATATATATATATATATATATATATATATATATATATATATATATATATATATGTATATATATATATATGTATATATATATATATATATATACATATATATATATATATATATATATATATATACATATATATACATATATATATATATATATATACATATATATATATATACATACTGTATATATATATATATATATATAGGGTTGGGTTCTAATGAGAACCCTCTTACAGTGAGAACAGTGAGAACCACTAAAAATGAGCAAAAAATTTCATAAAATGAGCCAAAAATAAAAAATGAGCAAAAGTACACAACGAGTAGAAAACATTAAATGAGTAAAAACGTAAAATGAGAAAAAATATAAAATGAGAAAAACGCAAATAAGCATAAAAAGTTAAATGAGCAAAAATGTAAAATGAGCAAAAAGTAAACTGAGCCAAAACGTTGTGAAACGAGCATAATAATGTTAAATGAGCAAAAACATAAAATAAGAAAAACATAAAATGAGCAAAAATGTTGTGGAAATGCGCAAAATCTTTGTAAAATGAAGAAAAATGAGGCTTCTCACCGGACCACAAAGGGTGGTTCTCATATGAACTTAAACCTATATGTATATACATATATAGGTTTAAGTTCATCCGAGAACCACCCTTATGGTGAGAACCGTGAGAACTCGCTCATTTTTCCTCATTTTTGAAGATTTTACTCATTTCACAACGTTTTTGCTCATTTTATGTTTTGCTTATTTTATGTTATTGCTCATTTAACATTATTATGTTCATTTCACAACGTTTTGCTCTGCTTTACGTTTTGCTTCATTTTACATTTTTGCTCGTTTAACCTTTTTATGTTTATTTTGCATTTTTCTCATTTTGCAATTTTGCTCATCTTACGTTTTTTTCTCATTTAATGTTTTCTACTCTTTTTATGCTTTTGCCCATTTTTAATTTTTTTGGCTCATTTTATGAAGTTTTTGCTTATTTTTAGTGGTTCTCACTTCGTTCACCATAACCAAGTTCACCCGAACCCAACCCTACATATGTTTATATATATATATATATATAAGTTATTGTATACAAACTATACAATTCGACATATCATAAAAATAAATGGTTTCCTAATATTGTTTTCTTTTAAATATAATTGATATGTATTGAGATTAATATACTGCCAAATTTTGACCCGAACATTATGTACGTGTGTCCAATTCAAATTGAGTAAAAACTAAGGATCTTGACATATATAACTGTTACAATTTTATTTTACGACATTTTCGATAAAAAATATTTTGTGACATCAACAATTTGCCATGCAATTATTAATCCGAGATATGTTAGGCTCTAAAGACAAGTTTTTTTTTTTTTTTTTTTGAATGGGCTAAAGACAAGTATATTAGTCATAAGGCATTTTATGAATTCCCTCGGACCACGTATATATGAATCCCTTCAAGAGATTTCATACCCAAGTCTCAATTTGTACAATTAATAATTCATATGCTTCATGTGTTTTCAATTTTCAACCACAATATTTTTCTTCTGATATTGTCTGAAAGTCTGAAACGAGGTTTATCATATGCTGTAGAATTGACATCACTTGGTAGGAAAAGTTCATTTAAAATGTTGAAAAGAGAAAACAGATGGATGGTTCCTCTTACATATGAGCAATATGGTAGGGCTAATTCTTTGTTTATATGTTAGTATTCCTTTTTTTCCGAGTACACGGATTTTTGGCAAGACAGTCCCTATCTCAGGAAGAAGCCGAAGCCGAAGCCGAACCAATACGGCAATACCCCACCCCCATGAGAATAAGACCGGCACCTCGGGTACGGTGTGGGAGACAAGATGGCAAGCCATATCTCTTCGTCATGACTCATGACATACCGTCCTACAGGCATCACTAAAATGATGATGTCCAATAATCGTGATATTGGAAGGTGAAGAATGGTCCTCCTTATGATGAGGTGCCTGACTTCATGAATGGTTCCTCTTACGTAGCCTTCCTTGGATGACTACTATTGTCGGACGACTATTCTTATACGTACGGAAAGTTTAGTTCTACTAATGTTGTTGACCTGATAACCAATAACGAGACATAGATACGACCTAGATAGAAGATAGGGACAAGACAAACATCAGACATCAGAAATCGAACCACGGAAAAATTCAAATCAAAGACAAGGCAATCTACTACCATATGCGCGTCTGACCGTCTACAAGAAAAACTCCGCTTCAGCTTCGAGATCCCGTAGATCAATTATTCGTTGTTTGCTAGATAATTGCTGCTTTTCTACCAATGAAGTTACCTTGTTAAGATATCCACAATTTATTAGATGAACCTTGTTGAGATTTTTCAAATGATAGGGAATTCACTTTAAAGTCGGTGACTTGGCTAACCCATAATTTTGTTTTCTTTCTAAGTGAGAGTTTTAATTCATGGATTTGGAAGATAGATAGATATTGCTCGAAAAATAAAGGTTTTTGTTTGGCAATATGGGTATATGTCATTAATTAATTAGTTCTCTCTTATTAGTCTACTAACAATTAGTAAAATAGACGATGATAAATGGTGATGGCGGTAATAATGAATTATAGGGTAACTAGTCTCTTGACCCGTGCATGATGCACGGGAATTTCACAAACTAATTAAGTTTACTTTTTTAATTGAACATTAGGAAAGTAGTTGAACAAAGAACAACAAAGTGTAAATAACTTCAAAACTATTGCCTTGTAAATCGTATAATTCAATATATTACAACTTCATGTTACCAATTGAGCTTGGAGATATGTATTTATTGATTGAGTTATCAACGACAGGACTTCCATAGTTTGATTGAAAACCTGTACAACAAAGACGTACTTATTACTTATAACAGAATGTCACTATACATTTTTAGTATGAATATAAAATATGAAGTAACATTATTATATTCAATAAATTACCATAAGAGTGACAAAGAGTGGATAATGCAAGTGACTTCTCAACATTATTACTGCCTTGCTGACTCTGAAAATCTAGTGATATTTTATTACGTTTACTTGAGAGTATAAGCACTCGTTTCTGTCTTGCACGCTTTTGTTCTAGTTTCTTCTTCTCCAAGTAATTGAATGATTTTGCATTAACTTTAAAAATATGCGCTATTCTTTTTTTGTAATGATTACGTATTTAAACATATACTACCTCTGTTTTTTTTTTAGTTGCAACATTTGCTTTTTGGCACTATTCATCAACCAACTTTGTTAAGTAATCTCGCACCATTATATAAGAAAAAACATAGTAATGTGGGGTCTTGTTAGATTCGTCTCAATGCAATGATTCCAAATATCAAAATTTTATAATTTTTACTTACACCCAATATGAGATATTAACGTTCAAATAAGTGTCTCGGTAAATGTGAAAAGACAAATGTTGCAACTAAAAAAACAGAGGAAGTATAAGCATATATTGAAAATCAAAGTATTTTAGTAAATACTATTATTACAAAAGCATGGTAATTTAATAAATTACAATTTAGAGAGAAATAAATCAATAAATCAATATATTAATAATTCATTAGAGGATTTATTTTAATTAACTTTTAAAATATTAATTTCTATGTACAAACTAATTAAAATTAAAAGAAATAAGTTAATTATATACATAAGTATTGTAATAGTTTTACAAAAAAGAAATAATTTTACCCTAACTCAGTCCATGTATGTATAGAATTTGGCCCATACTAAGCCCATTAGTAAATCCTAAATGATTTAACAAACTAATTATATCATTCCAACTTATAAATTATTATATTACCCTCTCTAATAATATAATATTTCAATGATTAAGAAAATGATATAATTTACTTTCTTGCCAAAAATATAGTTCCATATTCATTAGTCCTTATAATTTGAAGAATTATTCGAAAAACTAAAATCCATATATAAGTGATGTAATATATATTAAGATAGATAGATGGTTTTCTTAGCTCACTTAAAAATGGCAATGAGGGGGAACTAAGGCCCAATAAGACAAAGAAAAAAAGAGATCATGGATCTCTCTCTTTCTCCATTTTTTTCGGTCCATGATAAAACCCTAACCCCCATCCTTTTTTTTTCATTTCATTTCCCTCACTCTAACTATTCACCTTCTCCCTCTAACTCACTCACTCTCTCTTTATTTCTTCGTCTCTCTCTCATTCTCTCTCTAAATTATACTCTAAATCTACAAATTCCTATTTCCACAACAAAAAAAATGTTCCTAATCTACAAATTTCTATATATATTATTCGATATTTATCAAAAGAGGAAACTATAAAATAAAGGGTGAATTTTTTGGATTTTTCAAAGAGGATATTGACGAACCGATTTTTTGGGAATAATTATATGAAAAGTCGAATTGAAGGAGAAGAACTCGAGGATTTTTTCAATAATTCGAGAAGAAATGGAGGTTTTGGCTCGAAAACTACAAAAGAAGATTTTCATTCCATAAAACCTTGCATGCGAGGTATTTTTAATTTTTTTTTTCAACTTTTTTAATTATATAAAACCAAAATTAATAGATGGTTGATGAAATTATATTGATTGTTGTAGATCTAGACATTTTTTGAATTATATAAAACCGAGTTATTTGAATTTTGTGTATTTATCAAGATTTTCGTTTTTTTTTTCATAGTGAATACATGCATGTGAAAAACATCACATCCATGGTCGATATTTCGAACCGCATGAATGATTCTACAATCGGATCTTCATTAACAAAGTTATTTTCGATCCAATTATTGTTTCTCTTTGTGTCGAAAATTTTAGGTTTTGTTTAATATATTTTTTAGTTATTTACTTGTTATATATTTGAATATATATATATTATCAAGAATTATTTTGTGTTTTTTTTATTTAGGTGTATTAATAAAATTTAGGTTTTCCCTTTTTTTATTGCATGTCAAAATACATAATGGAGGACAAATTACCGTTTTTTTTATTTAAAAAGTTTAATGGTTGTAGATCTATTTTAATCTGCAATTACCTTATTATCAGTTTTTTTAAGATATAATTGTTAGATTCCTTTTTTTTAACAGTACATATAAATCTGATGCATGCAATAAGTGAGAAAAAATTGATTTTTCTTCTTATTTTTTTCGTTGTTGGAAATTACATGCAATATCTGTAATTATATTGTTATTGTAAATGTTATTGTTTTTGTTAACATAATAATTTAATTGTTAGAAATCTTCTGTTTTTTCTTTATGGCTTATTTTCTATGAAAAAATTCGTCCTCTATATTAATTGAACCCTAAAATTCGAGAAATAAAATAGTTTATTTCGTTTGTAAGAAAATGTCCTCCACAATTGTATCAAGAATATATGTAAGAAAATGTATGGTTAATAATCAAATCTCGCTTGGTTTTTTCGATTTTTCAAAGTAAAACTCGATACATGAATTTATATATATATATACATAAATATAAATATAAATATAAACATCTTTTCTGAATTTTTTCGTTTTGAAAACTAAATCAGGTATGTGTTGTGTTGTAATTTTTTGAAACCAAAACTTAGCAATTTATGAAAAATCATAAGTTGCAAAACTAATGGTATGTTTTAAATTACTATTTTGAGCAACTAATTTGGATGTGGGTTGCCTTGATATTGATATATTACTATGTACTTATTCGAATATGTTCAAAAAAATCTGTTATTGATAAACTTTAATTAGGATAATGAACTTAAAAAAGTTGAATGCATAATTATCATGTTTTGGATATTTGTTAGTTAATTATATAGTACCATGTAATAGGTACATATTACATGTAACATTCCTGTAGATTAAAAATCTCTCTAATTTGCATGCATATGAGAGTGAATAAGTGGTTATTGATGAATGAAAAGCAGTGAAATATAACAATTAAATGATTAATAAGTTAAGGAACATAGTAAGTTTTACAAATTAAACTGGTACAAAGGAACCCTCATATAAAACCAATGCAAAAACCATAACTTATAAACTTTTGCTCATTATCTATAAGTTTAGTACTTTCAACAATATGTGATATTCTCTATTTAGGTTCGATTATGGCTAAAAAGTGGAAATCCTAAATTAATTTGTGCTTTGATAGTTATAAATAGTTAGGTGTCAAACATATTCATAATGATTTTGTCAATTCCCAATGTGTGTAATTTTCTAAGTTTGAATACTATTAATTGTACTTTTCAAGATGTTTGTTAATTAATGTTGAGTATTTTAAAGGGAATGAATATGTAAAAAAAAAGTGACATTATATTGATAAAAGTATAAATTGAACTTGAGTTGATTCAATCTTGGAGTTGGTCATAAAGTTTACTCATAATAATCTTTAATAGAAGATTGTTATCTAAGTCTTCCTTAAATAATCTTAAGAATAATTTTTTTTATAAAGAAGAAACAATTACTGCAACTTAGAATAGTTTTTCTATACAGAAGAAACAATTACTGCAACTTAAATAGGTAGTCTTGATCAGATGATTTTATTGCCATATGTCGATGAAAGTTCTATTATTTAAACTTGGTAGTTCAAGCAAAGAATCAAGCCATTGTGAATGATTTCTTTTTGTTTCGAATATACATAATAGTTTATTTGTTCCTTATAAATCTGGTATATAGAGTTGTAATCACATTTGTAACTTTTTAATAAAATTAAATTATTCTAATTGTGAATTCCAAGGAAAAGTTAATAATTATGATGCTAAAGTCAATAGTTTGAAATAGTTGGATTGGAAATGTAAAATTACAAAGCATTAATCAATGTTTACAACTTTTCAAGTCAATTGCTTTTCAATTGTGAAAATTTGTACAAAATATATGGTTTGATTTAATTTGATTAAATTTTGAATTATCTCTTAAAAAGTTATATTCTGCAACTCATATATGTCTTATTTATTAGTTGTTTTTAGAATTTTATATGATATACTTTTATTCAATGAGCTTAATAACCATTAATATCTAACTTTTAAAGGTTATCTTACTTAACATAGGGGAATAGTGGCGTAGTCAAAGAAGTCCTTTAAACTACTTTGCTAATGGTATGTTTGAGATTCCTATTCATATGATATATTAATCTTGGTGATAATGTTAGAAGCCACATGTTATTATTATGATTGAAGTTGTTATTTTTGGTGGTTTTTAGTTTAGAATATATTATATTTTAATTATGTTATTTGCAATACTTATACTAATATAAATTCTCCTATTTTTGTTGTACTTGCCTGAATCGGAACAAATGGAATACATTGTTTCAATATGGAGATTATTGGAAAAGTTTAAGGAACAGGTAACTAAGCTTTCATACTCTTATAGTAAAAATATATTTACAACTAATAAAGTAACATACACTAGTGGAAAAAACTGCTTTTGCTACTTATCAAATGCTCCGGTTGACTAATTAACCCGAGCATTTGTGAAAATTTTAATTACAAATATTCACAAATGCTCGGGTTGATTAATCAACCGGAGAGACTAATCAACCCGAGCATTTGTGAATAAGTGCTCCAGTTGATCAACCCGAGCACTTGGAATCTTGGTCCTTCTCTCAATTAATTTTTTTTTACGGGCTTCTCTCGGTTATTAAATCAAAACTCGCAGTAGTATAATTTTGTTTCGACTCTCTCATCAGTCCTTCACTCCTTCCCTCCGTGCTCCTTCCCTCCGTGCTTTACGTCGGTTATCAATTTCAGTGTCCCCCTTCTAACGAAGCCCTATCTCCCGCCAAGGAGTCACCACCGTTGCTCCTCCGGTTTTTCGATCGCTCCCCGCCACCGTGTCACCACCGCCACCATCACTACCACCCGGGTAAATTCACTTGGTTCAAATTCCGCCTTAGATTTAACTTTTGACTTAGCTTCAACTTTTTTCGGTAATTTTTCAATCTTAGTAGAAGATCGAATTTCGCCATGGTCGGTGCTTTTAAGGATGATTCGAAGGCTAAAAATGGTGAGTTTGTGATTTTTTCGATGTTAGATAGAGACTCGGATTAGGGTTTCACTAACTATGACTTACTCACACAACCCCAAACGTCGCGAGACAACTTCAAGTTCCACCCACGACTCCAATTGCTTAATAATTGTGGATCGGCACCCTTCATTTTCACCTGGTAATGTTTACTCACCACTCTTATTTTTTCGTGTCTTCCCTTTTTGACAAATTTAGGGTTTTAGTTTTCTTTGTAATTTTGAGTTCTAGTAATTGCTCAACTTTTTAAGTGCGTATTTTACTTTTTGGTGACTCTGAATTGAAGATATTGTCATTTAAGTATGCCACAGATTGCAGTTTGTGAGGCTTAATTGATAATTGTAGGAATTGTGTCAATTTGAGTTTATGACTCTCTGTCTCCCCATCTCTTTAACTTCCTCTTTTCTTTTGATGAAATATAATAAATTATGATGATTGTGACTTGTGTTAGATCAAATTAGTGGTTCACAAGTTCTTGTTATTTGTTAAGGCTTAAATTTTTTACTGTGTCAAAATTTTTTATCGAGATAATCTTCCTTGGGTGGTTGTTTGTGGTGTGTTAATTATAATTTTCACGGTTATGCTGATTTGTGGGTGATGAAGGAGTATGGAATCGAGAGATACATGGATTCCAGCCGATTTGTATCAACAAGCGGGATAGTAGTTTGATTGATTTTTCTTGTTGGTTGTTCTGGTGACAAGGAAATTATTTTGGTTGAGGTGGATTATTGGGAGCTGCATTAATATGAGGTCCCAAATGGCCTTGCGAGCTGGAATCAACGGGCTGCATGCCAAAAGAGAATTATTAGGACTCTGGAATCTTTGTGGAAAGCCTTGTTATCCTTGGTGATGATAAGGTGCAACCATAATGGGGGACAACAAAAGGCAATCATAAGGAGGAGTAGTAAATTTCATTTTTTGGCCTGTCCCTTGTTGTCAAGTGCATGATTAGTTACATTTTTAGTTATGATTTCGATGGTTGTTAGCATTCTAGTTGCCTTGGTTGTCATTTTGCTTATCCGCGTGGTTAATGTGGCTTATTTGGTTTGTTGGTTTGTCGGTTTGTTTTCTATAGATGGGGAATATCTTTAGAAGCTTATATGATGCTTGGTATGGTTGTCTAGTGGTTATACACTATCTTTATTATAAGCTTATTATGTTTACATCTAGGACCCTTAGACTAGAGAGTCTACTCCTCGACCTTGTTCCTGACATCACAACTCATCTAATCAGAGACATGATTGCAGTGAATCTGTGTATACTTTGAGAGTTCATTCAAATGCCTTTTGAAGTTATTGAGTTTTAGATTTTTGAGTATTTAATCTAGAGTATTTTGGACTGACTTTATAGAATTATATTAGCTTTTAAGGGTTTATTTGTTGTTCAGAAATAAACATCCCTGTTTCCCATATTTTATTTTTGTGTACCTAATGTTTAATGTTCCTGCTAGATAATCTGTTTAAGTAAGGTGTGAACTGAAAGGTAGGTTGCGTCGTTGTGCTGTTATATTGAAGATATGTGTTGCATGTAATGTCACCCATGATGAAGAGAATGTTTATGTTTACTGTTCTTTATCTCAGGACTGATCTAGATGATTTTCTTGCTGTGGGTTTCAAGTTGTGACTTTGATAATATTGAAGAACCGATTGTCCTACTGCTGGTGAACTATGTGAGATCTACTTCTAAACTCATCTTAAATTGATAAGTCTTTCATTCCATGAGATTGCATGGTTCTGTATATTACTGCCTTATTCACTAAAAAATATATAAATCAGTTGCTTAGCTCAATGCTAGAGTACTTCACCAAGCTTTGAATTGTATTGAGCTGATAATTTTAGATTGACTGGTTAGCTGAAAAAGCATATTGTCTTGAGTTCAAGAAAAAAATACACCAGCGTGCGTTTATATTGGAAACACTAGGTTTGAATTTCAAAATTTTTGAGAAATCATAAGGCTCTCTGGGCACCGACTTCTTGGTCAATTTGTGCTTAGCAGTTGTACTTGTGATTTAGAAGACCAGTAATCTGTGCTCTGCTTTATGTACCACCTCTAACTACAAAAAAAAAATCTATACTTTGTGCTAAAAAATATGACAACTAAATCTGAGAGGGATCTTTTTTATGATGGATTAGTGTCTGTGTCTGACACCACTCGGCTATCATGCCATATTGTAATCAAATCACTATTACATAATACTAGGTTAGGGGGATGTATTGAAATTCAAGGGCTAATATTGATACTTATGTGGGAATTTGGCCCATGGAATCTGCATGAGGTTGTTGAATTTACTTGTCATTTTTTTCTAATTCCGGCTGGATTATATTTAATTCTTCTGTTTGGAAATTATATTTGTCTCCGCTTTTATTTTCATCGCATGTTGGTTTATTTTTCATTTTAGGACATTCAGGGAGCACCTATATCTCTTATTATTAGGGGTGTTGAGTAACGAATATGGGTACTTAAGGTGAGATGAAGATTCCGAGTAACATAGTACAACCCAAAAGGAGTTTTATTTTCTAATTATTATGGAAAGTTGACGTTTAAACAATCTTTGGATTTTGTCTCCCTTCGTGTTTCTAGCCCTTTTGTTTTCACTATTTAGTGCCTTCCCAGAATCTGATTACAATAAGAACTGAGGTAACACAATACTAATTTACTCATTAATTATTCCTGTTAATTTTTACAACAGAAAATGGACTTGTATGATCAGTGACAAGGAGAAGAATAGGTTGACCCCGGTGAGTAGCAGACTATGCACGTATGAATGTTGAGCATGTGACATAGGAAATTTTGTGATTACTGCTCTTTTCTGCAGATCATTGAAGCTCTCAGCACAATTGTTTCATCTACTTTCATATTCGCTGCTTCATGGCAAGCCTGGGTTTCTAAGACTCGTATTGCATTATTTTTCTTAACAGATATACTGCTATTTATGATATTTTGGGTTAAGTATTGATGAGATTTATATTTATGACATTTTCTTGTTGTTTCAGTTGGTGTACTGGTTTTCCCTTTTCCTTTAAGTCTCCAGGATGCCTGATTGACGAATTGAGAAAAGGTAGGCCTAAACTTAGCTTTTACCTTCTGTCACAGAATCTGGACCGTGTATTTCTGTATGTTTAGAGCAGCTATTTGATGTGTGTCAAATAATCTTTGATTGCTGTTATTAGGTTATGGAATCTTTGATGGAGTAATCTCACGTTTTGTCTCTCAATTCCCTGTTTGTGAGTGTGTAGAGGAAATAATTTTTTATGTGAACTCACTAGTAAATTCAGAAGTTTATGAATTTAATTAGACATGAAGGAGATAGATGGAATACCAACTAGTTGTTAAATTCACCTTTCCATAGGGAACAAGTAGTGATGTCTGGAAGGAAGGGAAATGGAGGAGCCGCAACAAAGAAATGACTCCTCGCTTTCGAAGTAATAAAACTCAGCCTTTGACGACCCTTGGTAAGCTCCCCGGAGGCGCTTGAGTGTAGGGAAGCTGTCAGAATCGATCCTTCGTATCAACGAGCTCATCATCATCTTGCAACTCTTTATTTTAGGTAATATTTCTTTCTATAATTTGTCTGACTTTTACTATATTATACTGAATTTCATACATCTTCTTAGTTTATGACTTGGTTTCCTATGAAATTGCTATTAGATTGGGATATGCAGAGGAAGCGGTCCAACATTTTTGTCTTTCAGGAAACATAGCAAGTTTAACAGATATAACTCAAGCGAAAGCTCTTGAAGCTTGCCTTAGTACATGTAATGAAGCTAAGGATTCTAAGAACCCGGGAAACTTTGTTAAAGGCAGACGATGCATTAGCAATTGGTGCCAATTCTTCCTTACAGGTGGATTATCTTAAAAATGCATTGTATAATCATCGTTAGCTTCTGTTTTTTCCAACAACTGATTAACATTTGTTCCTGATCTCTGACAAGAAGATCTACGCGCTTCAAAGCCAAGCCTTACTGAATCTTCACAGGAACGATGAAGCCTATGCAGCTTTTAAGAGGGCACCTTCTTTTGACATAGAATTTAATACTTGGTTATTTGGCGAAGCAAAAACCAGATGTCTATACTTGATAAAAGCACAAGTGTATACGGCAACGAGCGAGTGCCGGTGAATATTTGCTTTTAAATGGAGTATACTTGATAAAAACCTCGTTGTAGCCGTTTTTTGCAATTATTCCATCTTTAGATAATAAATTTACTTTTAGGGAGCAATTGTCCTCATCAATACGCGTGCCATGTTTTCGTAGTATACCAACAAAACCGTCTTTGTCGTTCAATGAGAATCTTGGTTCTATTGATATCACACCTTTCTTCTGTTTTGTGTGATATCCATCTAATTATGCACCTTTATGTTATGCTTGGCATAGAATTAATTATGTTGTCTCACTTTTTTTGTTGGTCTGTCCTTTAGCTATTTCAGTGACTTAGACAGGATAGCTAAACAAATCACCTTTTAGTTTTGGTGACTAATATTTCTTGTTTGGTGCATTCCTGCCATGTTTGGATGCATTCAATTGAACATATAAAGATTGATATTATTGTTGTATGTTCTGGTTGAATGGTATCGTGAGTTTAGATTGGCAAAGTGACAAGAAAAAAGAATGTGCTCAAACTCTTAATTGACCCCAATGTAGGCCCTCCCCCCTTGCCTTCCAGTTTATGGTTTATACATCTTGCTAGATTATGTATCTCTTAGCTCATTTCTTCTTGACTTGTGCTGGTCGTTTTTTGGTATGGGTAGTAGCTGGTCTTTTCTTGACTTGCTATGTGCTCTCCTCGTGGTGCAGCCTTACTCGTGTCGTTGCGGTTGAGTCCAACGGGTAGGCGATTCTAATTGCTTTCCTTGAGAGAGTCAAGGATGAGTTTACCAAGAAATATGGAGGTGGCAAAGTCGCCGAATTCCTCGCAAAGGGTCCGAACAAAGAATTTGGGTAATTGTTCGCACTTTCTTCACTTTCTTCTTCTGAGAAATGTCCTTTCTTTATTTTTTTGGTGTGTGCTTCATTTTGTGTCTTGATTTTACTTGGTCAAAACTGATAGTGTACACCCTCGTTCTTTGCTTTTCGGGGGATCCTATTCCTCTTCCTGAGAAGGAACGGAAGCCCATCATAGAGGTTCAAGAGTTCCGATGTAGCTAAAAATCTTATCCTAGATGTTAGAGTCTATGATGTTGGTGTTTGGAGTTTTCAGATTTGGAGAAGATGTTGTCTGCAGTTCAGATATTGTCTAGAGTGTAATGTGTGTTAAATTAATATTTGCAAAAATTGTTATACAGGAGTTATAATTACTTTATGTATTTGTTGCTGGTCAATATCATTTAATGAGACATTTAATGCATGTGTACTATGTTGAAACACAATGGTTCTGCTGCTGCTTCTTGTTGTGTTGTCGTTGTACAGCTTGCTAGCTTTAGCAAGCTGTACAATTTTTTTAAAAAAGAAAAAAATAGTAAATGCTCCGGTTGTTAAGTGAAAACCGGAGCATTTGAGACACAAATGCTCCGGTTTTCCCTTAACAACCGGAGCATTTGGTTGTCAAATGCTCCGGTTTTTTAAACAACCGGAGCATTTGACAAAACAAATGCTCCGGTTAGAACCGGAGCATTTGTGAAATGCCCAAATGCTCGTATGACGTCTGCTACGAGTCAAATACGGAGCATTTGTGGCCTTTTTAACCGGAGCATTTGAGTGTTTTTCTACTAGTGATAGATATCTTCTACATATACCACTATTAAGGTACAATAATACAATTCTTTATTTTTCGTATATGGTTGGTATGTTTAATAGAATAAATACTAATACATGTCATCTAAACTATCCAACTAATTAAAATTTATTAGGTAAGGTGTTAACATTATCAATCAATTATAATCCATCTAAATTCACAATATTATCAAGGTTAAAAAATATTATACCATTAATTTCTGACTCAAAGATATGTCCCGCATTAGATATGTCTCCCAAAGATGACTCCTTAATGATCCCAATTTCTCCAATTGATAATGTAGATCCTTTAGGAGAATTTTCTGTAACAAATATAGCAATAAATAAAAATGGACAACAAATGCACTTACGGAAAAAATCCAGGAATAACATGTACATATCATGCTATTTTTAATTGTCTACATGAGCATTTTGTTCATATTAGTTGATCAATACTACTATATATTCAACTATATAAAGGAAAAGGCATTTGATAAGCTATTAATATCAATATCTTAGTATCATTTTAATTTTCAACTACAAAGATGTATTTTTGTAAGTAATTCCTTGTCTTGCATATAAATTACTCATAGCATATATTGGTAGATTTACAAAGAGGTAAATATGACTAATTACATTGACTATATTAGATAGAGTTATTTAATTTTCTTTTGACACGTTTTTATGCAATGCATGTAATGTATTACAAATAGCATAGCATCAAATTGCTAATCTATGTCAGGAGATAAGGTAAGCACGATAGCACCTCTTTTAGTATTCATCTACAAAATATTTACATATATGCTTCATTTTACAACATTTTAATGTCTATATTTGATATTCCACCTAATATATAATGTTAAATGTAATAATTAGTATTTGTTTTTATTTATAATTTGTTTTTATTTTAAATTTATTGCAATTTGTTATGTAATAATTATCCGCTTTGTATTTATTCAATATTAGGTGGAATATCAAATATTACCATATAAAAATGTTATAAATTTTAATGCTTCTAGAATTACTTACCCATGTCTTCTTGATGTGTTCTTACATATTTTCCACGCAAACTTCGCTTGGTTTCCTATTTAATGCTTTTTTTTGTTTCTTGATCTTGATTGCTCATCTTCAATGATATGATTTACTTATGAGATGTAGAATAGAATTAGGATTCTAAATGTTTATGAAGTAAACTAATCAATAAGAATGGGGTAACATGAGTATAAACGTGTAGTATATGTAGAGGATAAACGTCTAGTATAAGTGTGTGGTTAAGGACAAAACTTAGCTAACATGAATGAGTATAAACGTGTAGTATATGTAAGTGGTTAAGGACAAAAAAAAATCGAAAGATTTAGGTTATGAAATTGAACCAAAAAGTTGGCTAACATTTAAGTGCTTATATATATTATATTCTTTTAGGATATTTTATGGATGCCTCACCTTCTATGTACTCAACCTTTGTCTTAGAAAAGAATAAGAATGATATCAAATCTAGGAAAACATGGAAATATTATTAATACACCATTAAGGAATAATAAGTAGAAATCAAATCTTTTATGCAATCAATTCGAACATCATACTTATTTAGAAAGCAATTCTCTCAATAATCTCTATTGTAAAAAATGAATCATGATTTGCATTCAATGCAATCAATTTTTTATTGTGTTATCTCAACTTAACATATTTACTTCAAAGAAATGCAAATAAAATCTCTTAAATTTACTTCATTTGGGCCGTAAATTTGTCCATAAATAAATAGTAATTTTTTTAATTAATTTATATCTAATGATTTCGGTAATTTTTATTAACAAACTTAAGAAAATAAATAGATTACCCGGATATTCTCATTATATAAGCAAATCTCTTAATTACAAAAAAATTTACAAAGCAAATCCCTCAATAATCTCTATAGTAAAAAACGAATCATGATTTGCCTTCAATGCAATCAATTTAGGAAGGAATCATGATTTCACGTATCATATATTTCCAATGTATATAACTATTTCCTTAAATATAGTGGCTCCATATATATAATATATCATATATATTATACGTATCATATCTAATTAAATACCATTTGGCCGGTTTTTTTAGAACATTTTTTTTAGGTTTTTTCAACAACCATTTGGCTCTTTTTTTAGAGAACATTAGGATTTTTTTTAGGAGTACATTTATAAGAAGGTGAATATCTAATTAAATACCATTTGGCCGGTTTTTTTAGAACTTTTTTTAGGGTTTTTTCAACAATAATTTGGCCGGTTTTTTTAGAGACCATTAGGGTTTTTTTTAGGAGTACATTTATAAGAAGGTGAATATTAGTTATATAAAGAATGCAAAGAGAATAAAGTAGACAAAATATATTATGATAGTGCATAAATTGCAAAAAATATTACAAAATAATTGATAACATGATTATTAACTTAGGATATCAAGAACGGAAATACATAAGCTAAGCGGATCTCCTTCAATTTTAAAAATCACCCATTATTCTAAATTGTACTACATAATAAAAACCAATTGGTCATAAGTTATTTTACTTATTAGGATTCAAAATCATGATTAACTAATCGTCGCTAGCTAAGTATTGCAACAACACTATATTCTTCAATTATAACACATCTCCATCGTTTAAGTCAAAATCCTCGAAAAATGGGGTACACACTTTATGAGCCCTTGGAGGAGTGCAATGAAGGTGATACAATATCATGTTATCACAATCCAAAAATAGCTTCATTCCCTTTTCAGCTATTCCCTTTCTCGTTGAAACAACATCTTCAACACTATCCCAAATGTATCTGTAGTAAATTTTCTTTGAACATCAAAAAATCTTAAGTAACCCTGATCGAAACATGGTTAAGACCATACAACTTGCTTCATAGAAATTAGAATGTTCTAATTTCGGATGCCAAATCTTGACGTTTGAATTAGGCTTTGTAATTGGATTTCCAAATACCGATATTTCCATTGAAAAAAAAAACTTAAGGTTGAGAGAAATTCGAAAAACCGTGTGTTATTAGTTCAAAGGAACATGTAGGTTTATTTGATATTTCATCTTCTATTTATAATACAAATGTGTCGATCTAACCTAAGGAAATTAGGGTATGTTTTAAGAAAATTTGACTAAGGGCGTAATAGATAAGGAAAGTAGATTTAATCTAATTAAATTAAGGAGATTTGTTTTATACCATTTTTATTGCAATTAACTCATAAGACCGGTTTCCAAAATGTACACTAAGGGTTTGATTAAATATCTCTTATTTTACTTATATTTTCGGGGTAAAAGAAAAACAGGTATAATAAGTTACCATAAATTTCCGATTTAACTTAATTGGTTTACAAAGTGAACGAATTTCATTTCCTTAAATAATTATTTCATTCCTTAAAATAAAAAAACGGGTATAAAAACGTGGACGTAAAATTTTCTATTTAATTAATCGGTTTAGAAAATGAACCGATTTCATTTCCTAGAAATATTGATTTTATTTATGAAAAGTTATCTTGATGTATATTTACATGATTTATGGAATCAGGTAACTATAGGAAAGATAATATAAGTTATATCATAAATTACATTATTCCCGCAAAAAATATCGTGAATAATTTTAGGGCAATTCATTTATGGAAAGTTATCATATATATTTTACTTATCATATACTATATATCCTTTTATATCATATATTTCACGCTATATATACTATATCATATATATTATACGTATCATATCTAATTAAATATCTTATATTTTACGTATCATCACATACTATATTATTAAATATTTTTAATCAAAAAGCAAGTACATCTTCGTTTTTTTTAGGATAACGTTTTTTTGGAGTTTTAAAAACTACCATTTGGCTGGTTTCTTCAAGAGAGTATGAGGATGTTTTTTTTAGGAGTACATTTATAAGAAGGTGAATATAGGAGATACTATGCATGAAACAAAACGATTTTTAAGTAAACCATAACCTATTGTAACAAAGATAACGAAGAATACAATTAACATCATAACATGATGACATCCATAACCATAACCGATTACAACTTTGAAAAAGAAAGACTAAGACTAAGAACAACTTGAACTAATACTAACTACGAACATTATATGTTGTTAGCTACCATAGTAATAGGCTAATAGCTAAATAAGAGAGCATAAATTGCAAAAACTATTACAAAATAATTGATAACATGATTATTAGGATTGCAAATTAAAAACCAATAGGTCATAAGTTATTTTACCAATTAGGATTCAAAATAATAATTAACTAATTGTCGCTAACTAATTACTATATTCTTCAATTGTAGCACATCTCCATCGTTTAAGTCAAATTCCTCGAAAAATAGGGTACACACTTTATGAGCCATTGGAGGAGTGCAATGAAGATGATACAATATCATGTTATCACAATTCAAAACGAACTTCATTCCATTATCTGTTGAAATAACATCTTCAACACTATCCCAAATGTCGGAATTAAGAACTATATCTGTAGTAAAGTTTCTTTGAACATTAAAAAATCCTAAGTAACCTGACCGAACCATGGTTAAGACCATACAACTTGCTTTTTTTTTTTGAGGGGATACAACTTGCTTAATAGAAGTTAGAATGTTTTGATATTTCCATTGAAAAAACACTTAAGGTTGAGAGAAATTCGAAAAATCGTGTGTTATTATTAGTTCAAGAGAAAATGTCGGTTTATTTGATAGTTCATCTTCTATTTATAATACAAAGGTGTGAATCTAAGGAAATTAGGGTATGTTTTATGGAAATTTGAATAAGGGCCTAATAGATAAGGAAATTAGATTTAATTTAATTAAATTAAGGAGATTTGTTTGATACTATTTTTTATTGCAATTCACTCATAAGACCAGTTTCCACAATATACACTAAGTATTTGATTAAATATATCTTATTTTACTTATATTTTCCGGGTAAAAGAAAAACGAGTATAATAAATTGCCATAATTTTCCGATTTAAATTAATTTGTTTACAAAATGAATTATTTCATTTCTTAAAAGAAAAAAACAAATACAAACATAGTTAAAAAAACCTACAATTAATCATAACTAAATGAGGCGAACAACTTTATTGCATTGCTTAATCTATAAAAATACATAGTTTACTTAAACATTGTCTATTTAAATAAAAAAGCACATTCCTCAGCCCAATCAACATTAGTAATAAAGTCAACACTATAAGGGTATTCAAATGAATTCATGTCCATTGGATGAAATACAAAAACATAAGCGCTTTTGATGCGGAATAAAATCTTTTTCTTCAGCAATTGGTTATTAGACACCTGCAAAAGAGTAGAATATTTGTTAGTAATTGGTTTTTCTAATGTACAAATATAAAAATGCAAAAAAAATGCGACTAAGAAATATAATTAATTTTACCAATTGACATATCTCCCTTATTATCCACAACTTGGAACTTAGCATGAACTCGAGTTGTTTTTTGTAAATCCTTACACACATTGAACCCGTAGAATCAACAATAGTTATATCCACCGCAACTCTGTTGAATAAACAATTAATGATACTAATATGAATAATACATATTATTGCATACAAATTCAATTGATTTCAAGTCATTAACAATTTAACATACCCAGATGTATCTAAGAAATTTGTCATTCCACAATGAGTGCACGCACAACAATATACATTGCCTTCAACATGTAGACCACAAAAATTGCAAATATAGTACCATGTCAAACTGGACATATCTGTGTCAACCAACCTGCCAACTACTCTATAATATTTGGCCTTAAAAAAAAACAAGAATCAATTTATTAGTAAAACATTTAAGTGAAGAGATAAGAACACCGTTGTCTAATATATTAATAACAATACCTTTCTTACTGGGAAATAGTTAGCAATAGTTGTTCTAATTGCGTTTGAAGTTGAGATTGTTCTATCTAATAGTAACACAGGATTTGCTATCCAATCACCTTTTCTCTAGCAAAATTATCCTTGGAAAACCTGAAAACAGTACTTTGCTCAAATTTTGAATAATTTAACAAAATCATATCTATAAATACATAATTACTCACCAATCTATTAAATTTGTTGCATTTTCAATAAAATAGGATTGACATATAATTTTGTGTATCTTCCAGTAACTAATAGCTTGCCTACATTAAAATAAGTGAAGTCAATAATAAGTAAAAACCACTAATCATTAACAAATTCAAAGTGTTACCTTTAACATCTCGCACATACACACCACACGCAAGTATGTTGTTATACTCTTTAACATTGCCTCGGTATTGATTTCCAAAATCAAACATTATCTCATTCATGATTGTTAGCCTAACTGCCACACAACTGTTTTTTCCCAAATGCAAATTAATTAATATAGATTATATAATTAATCACATGAACAATCAATAATAGTTTAATTACCTCCTATCTAAAATGACAATATCTTGCCTCCATGTCTTCCCCTCATTGAATTAGACCGGATACTCTATACGTACTATGATACCTAAGACATCTGCAATAATAACTATAAGTTAACTAATTTATTATACTTAAGAATAGTAAAAGTAAATATTCACTTAGATGGTTATAATACCTATCATTCTTGTTGTATGAAAATCATATAAATCAATGCAATGTAGTCCAATCAAATTAGAATAAATTGTTGGATAGAGTTCACAGTTCGATACATCTTCATATATTGTTGAACCCGTCATAATTTGGAGCCTCTATTGATTAGGGACAATTAAACTGTTTATATCGATATCAATGACCTTGATATTTTGAAAACAGTAAATTTTCCCTTCATGCAGTAAACTAATAAACTGTTGAATGTCACTTGGCTCGATTATACATTCAATTGGTTCACCTTTAGCAAAAAAACATTACAACATGTTAGATTATTATATAATAACTCAATAGTATGTAAGATAATTGAAACCAATTAGTTCATCAATTCAACAAAATCAAACATACTAACATAAGAATCAATTAGAAACATGCGTAGTTGCGAACCCATAGGTTCACTTTCGTAGGTACTGTCGAATAACCTTAGTAACCATCCTTTGACATTCCATCTGCTGCAATACGGATGCAAATACATGAATGGCGCATACGGTGTTTGACTCATTTTTTTGAAAAATTTGTGTTATAAGAGTAAAAGTTGGAAGAGAATGTTTTGTGTAACTAACGATTTATCAAAGAGTATTATGTATTTTCGACATAATAATTCCACAATCGTAGTATATATATATATATATATATATATATATATATATATATATATATATATATATATATATATATATATATATATATATATATATATATATATATATATATATATATATATAGTATAATAGACAAAATTATAACGCAAAATGAAAGTTATTGTTAGTATTGAGGTAGTAAATCATGACAAAAGATACTTATCTATTATAAATAGATATGAGTAGATTATGTGGAATTACAATCAATCAAACAAATCTCTTAAATCTAAGATATTCCAATATTATAATTGGTCTTTCCTAAAATTTTGGCACAATCTTAGGCACAATTGATTTCCACTTAATTTTGTTAATTACGAAATTTTGTATTCATCTACTGAAAAAACGAAAATTACATTTATCATAATTTATTGAATTCAAAAGTGAGATTATCAAAGTAAAAAAAATTACATTTATCATAATTTATTGAATCGAAAAATGTTGTATTTATCTACTATAAAAAGGAAATTTAAACAACAAACTTAATTTGAATTCTTCATATCCCTCCTATTTCATCATTGTTAAGAAAAATCGAACTTCCCAATCGCATTATTTAATCATAACAGTCCCAATTTTTATTAATGATGATAAAACATTAAAGATAACATAACTTTCAAGATTACATAATATTAGCACTTCTTATCTACTAATCGTTGATTGTGATAAAGCATTAAAGATTACATAAAATTAGCACTTCTCTATGGACATGTACTAATTGTTCAAAAGTTGTTGCCATTCATCCATAATTTCCTTCAACACATCTAAAGCTTTCTCAATAACATTGAAAGCATGGAGCATGTTATAATGAAATCCAAGATAATTTTTTCCCTCTTCGTTGTATAGATGCCATAATGTGTTTATTGGATCATTAGCTCTGTCTTTCACATGTGAACACGTTATTGTAAAATGCTCCATGATTTCCATAATCTTTCTTACTTGCTCAACAATTTTTGGATCACTAACATCCATTTCAAACAAAACGAAAGACCTAATATTAAAAGGATGAAAATTTGAAGAAGAAGAAATGAACTTGATAGTTTTATGGAATAAGTGAAAAGAGAGGTAGACCTTTATAGGGGAGATGTGAATTCAGCTAGGGATGGTGGGTAGTTTTAATATTAGGTGAAATTAATTCATTCATACTTGGTGGTTGTATTAGATGATTCAAAGTTCATAAGTGCAATGCTATGACAGCTACACCTTTCAATTTCAAATAGGGTGGCGATTTTCTAGGTATTAAAGTTCACCTAGGGCTAAAATTGGTAAAAACACAAATTACAAAAATAAATTTGTAAATCAATCTAGTGCGGCAAAATAATCTGTAAACAATTAGATGGTTATTTTGCTATAGATTGATAAATCATATACCGTTAATTAACATAACATATAATATTATAAAGATTTAATTAGACATACGTACATCTAAATATTCATAAAACCAATAAAAGTTGAGATTATCAAAGTACAAATATTACGTTTACTTTGTCCAATGAATTGAAAATTGTTTTATTCATCTAATAAAAAAAAATGGTAAATTAAACAACAAACTTAAGTTAAATTCTTTATTTGCCTCCTATTTCATCATTGTTAAGAAAAATCAAACTTCCTGATCGCACTTGCATTCATAACAGTCCAATTTATCATAATCGTTGGAGAAGGAATAGTAATCTTCTATATCCCACATGTAGCCCTTCAATGCTTATCAATCTTCTTACAAATAATCGGTGCCTTGTCTACGATATTAGTTCTGTTTCTTATAAAGATTGTGTTTAACATCCTCCTAAAGATCCCTCTACATCGAATAATAGACTCCATATTAAGTTGTTTAAGTGTTCCTCTTAGAATTTTAAGTCCGTTTTCTCTAGTAGCTTCGCACTTGGCGCATAGCCAAATTAGGCCTAGTAAATAACATGACATTGTATGTCGCACTTTCGTTGCTTTAATCAAGGTACACACGCCATTATTGTAGTTATTATGGGAAAACATTTGTACCTGTATAAAAAATTAAAGTTAGCAATTTTATATACATATAATACAATAACGCCACACTACTACAAAAAGTGGAATAAGAAACGCAAGATAGAGAACAGTTAACTTTGATAAGCGTTTTTTTTACAACGAACGCCTTTCTTATATAACAGTATTATGAGTGATACTGTAGGAAACGCCTTTCTTAGATGACAGTTTTGTTTTTACTCCAAAAAAGAAAAAAAATAATACTTCACTTTATACATCACTTTGATACTTCAACTGCTACCCGCTACTTCAACCACTACCTTACCAAACACTCATAATTTTCTTAAGTAGCGTTTTAATCTTGTCCAACCGCTAACCGCTACCTCAAACGCTAGTGCCAAACATGGCCTTACTATTATTTCGCTCAATACAAAATCTATCTTTTTTAGCCTTCCAAAACCCCAAAAAGAAAATTAAATTAAACTCTACAACCCACATTCCCACTTCCACGAGTTAACAGTTGTGTGAGAGTTCCTCCACTACACCGAATTACACCATTACACATCTACACCAAACATCTTGTTTCGCCGACGTTAGCAGTTGTGAGAGTTTCTCCACTGCACCGAACACCATTACACCACACCGCTTGTTCCGCCGCACGCTGTCGGCGCTGCCGCACTTAACGCCGACGCTACTGCTGCCATCGATTGCTGCACCAAACTTCTACCAATTAGGGCTCCGCTGACTGGTTCACGACCACCGTCGGCACCACGCTACTCCTGCCATCAATTGTTATCTTGTTTTACATTTTTTTGTTCAGTAAATGCTCAATTTTCGTTGCCATCTTGTCCTTGATGAACTGTTTATGATTCTAATTCGATCAATTACATTCTTTATGGATTTATTTGTATATATACTAATTCCAATTGTATTTAAAATACGACCATATACTCTTTGTATCTCATAATTAGTCGAATTGATAGATTGGTATAGAAAGTGCGAAGATGAAGAAGTTATAATTAGTATGAACATTAGTCGGAAGTATGCAGGTTCAAGTGTCAATCAAATTAATTTACTAAATACGCCTGAAGTCCCATATATACATTAGGATAGTCCAAAATTATGAGATAAACTCAGTTAAAAAAATAGGGATACATTACACCACACCTCGTTTCTTTTTATCATAAAAAATCAAACTAGCTAGCTAATTTACTATACTACTCCTATGAGTAGTAAAAATTGAGGAGAAAAGTGGGCACTAACTAGCAAAAGCATTAAAAGTAGACCTGATCAAACACCAGGCCGGGCCGGACAAAAAAAAATTTGCCCGTTGTGCGGGCCAGGCCGGGCCGGGCCCAAATCCGGGCCAAAAATTTATGCCCAAAGCCCGGTATTTCGGGCCGGGCCGAGCGGACTTTTGCGGGCCAAAACGGCCCGGGTCCAAAATTTAGACTAAAAAGTCTTTTTTGGCTTGTCCAAAGCCCGGCCAAAAAAAAAAAAAATTTGGGCCGGGCCCAAAAAAACAGCCCAAACCCGCCCAAAAACCGGGCTTTATTTTTTGCGGGCCGGGCTGGAGTTGATCAGCTCTAATTAAAAGCTTGATTTTGCCGTTATTAACAAGTCCATACATTTCATCAATTTTTCATGTGTATACTACTGTATTTTTTTTAAATTTTTAGTGGGTATACTACTGTATTTAGGAAGATGTTTATGCCGATTTTGTACCAAGTACGCAAAAGGTATTGGGGAGCCAACAACAAGAACAATATACAAAATTAAATGTGAAATAAATGACGAATAATAAGAATATAAATAAAAGATTAAGAACGCAAAAATTATTGACGCTGAAAACCCAAATAATGGGAAAAACCGCGGGTGATACTCTTGATCACCAATCCACTATGAAGATGCCGCTGTCAATGTTGGCACTTGAGTACAATATTTATCACAGTAACTTTGTAAAGAATTAATGGAGAGAGAAGGAATACTAGCTATGGAGTATTGAGAATGAGTAGAGGCTAGAGAGAGAGATACAATATGAGCTATCAGAGAGCAGTTGAATGAATGAAATTTCGAGTACATCAATTAGCTATTTATATTTGACCTAATGCTCCTCCTAAGATCCGTTGCCCAACCCCCTTGAAGATAGGTAGTGGCTTTGTTATCTCTAACTTCCTCCTGATTTTCCTCCAGCAGTTATACTTAATATTAATGCCAATCCCATGATTCTTGCTAACTGATACTTATTTCCTTCTCTACCAATATGAGATTTCTAAGGCCCAACAATTGCCCCTAATTGATGTTTCGCTGCACAATCGTCTTGGGAAGTGGCATCAATTACACTCTTCCCTAAATCTTCTCCTTCAAATGGCTTCAAGTACGTTGCTCGTTCACTTCGGACGCCGTCATTGTGTCTTTACTTAGCTTCCGTTCTTATCTTCGTACGTTGCCGTCAGAGAACACCATGTCGTCTGCCGCCGTCGCTGCTACTGTGATAACTACTGCCGTCGTCATCCTTGATGACGCCAAAATCGTCAGGGAGACGTCATTGAAGAAGGCAATGGATGCTAGAACATGGAAGGTCAGACGGCGTCATGGACTCCAGAAGACGACATCCATAAATTCCTTGCTGTTTTTAGAACTCTCGACGACCTGCTTCCTGACGGTGTCGCTGCCGCTGCTGGGACGGCGACAACTGCTTAATCTGCCCCTGTTGTAGAGGACAAAGATGCCATGGAAACAAACTAGTTTTCAGTGTTAGTTTTTGTGTATAAAAGTCGTTGTATATCTTTGCTGTGTGTTATCCAAATGTATGTTTGTAAGTAAGTATGTATGTATGTATATGACTTTTCCATCGTGACTAGAGGTTTAGTTTTAAAACTAAACGTCGTCATCCAGGATATGTCGTCAAGTGTAGGGCCCTTATGTTTGTATGAATGTGTGTACGTATTTTGTATGAATGTGTGTACGTATGTGTGTAGGTACCTTTGATGTTTGAAACCACTTGCAGTATTAATTGCAACGAAGGGCTAAATTGCCTCTTCTAATTAATTGCGCGTGGTGTTTTGTATGTTGTTGTGATGACTTCTTAAGGTGTGTGTCCCTTTGTGTATAGAAGTCATTTTGCGTTCACCTGAACGCCGTCAAACCTTGATGCCCCAGCTTAAAACTGTCGCCGTCATAATAAAGGTCGACGTCAACTTTGATGTCGTCGTCGACGCTGATGTTGGTGTCAGGTGAATGTGAACATTGTGGTGTTCGATTGTCTCAAAGTTGACTGTCAACGAATCCTCGTCCCCTATGCCTGTCTTCATATAACAAAGGTGAGATGGTCGTTGGCGAGACCAACGGTCCTCCGACGCTCAAGTCAGTATAATATAAAAATAAATAATGCTTAAAATATGAAGGAAATCGAATATGTTGAGAACAAAATGAAATGGAATAACTCAATTTAACTTGTTGGTTACTTACCTGTAGTGGCGTCCCTTTTGTTGTCAACATAATACGATTAAAAGTGATAGAGTTTTAGATGGACGACGTTCCAACTTTAGGGAACGTGCTTACCCTCCTTGAGATATGAAATAATTGATGACGTCCAACTGACCGTCGCCGTCGCAGAGATTTCGTTGTCGTCGGCATCACTTTTTGGACGACGTCCAACTAGGATCATTTTTCCAATCGTTGGCTTGATGAGTCTGACGGAGGCTATGAACTTGTTGTGGACGATCATAAGGCTTTGGACGCCACAAACTTTCTTTATTCGGTGTCGATTTCCTGCTGTCGACGTCATAGAATTCCTTTCTTGACTGCATGTCTTCCTCCAACCGGATCTGGGCCAAGGCTTTGGCTTGAGCATCCTCGAACGTTGGACAGGGATACTTGGTAAGTTCTTTGTACAAATCTGATTCTGCATCCAGTCCCCGTCGGAAAGCTTCAATCGCCGTCTTGACGTCGCAATTTGGAATCGACACCTTTTCCCTGTTAAACCTGCGAATAAATTCTTTCAAGGATTCATCAGATTTCTGCACGATTCTATGTAAGTCACTAGCCTGTTTTTCCATCTTACGACTGCTAGCAAACTGTAAATTAAAAATATTAATCAATTGAGCAAAGGAAGAGATAGTGCCGTTGCCAAGGTGGATGAACCACCGCAGGGTCGGGTCCAAATAACGTCGATCCGAATCCTTTACACATACATGCCTCGCGCATGCTACGAGGAATTGAGATGGTGATCATCCGTTGTTTGTATTGAGCGACGTGGTCATTTGGATCTGTAGTGCCGTCGTATGTCTTCATGGTTGGGACGGAGAACCGCTTTGGAACCTCCACCATGGCAATGAAATCAACAAAAGGTGAGTCCGCATAACTGTTCGGTGTCGCTTTCTCCATAGGGCGCGGGACGCCGGGGATCCTGGCGATCATGTCTTCTAGCCGCTGAAGACGCTGCTGGATGGGATCGTCGGCGACGGAACGCGGTTGCCTCTTGACCTGGTCTCCAATGATGTCGGCGTCAGGCTCGACGTCGGCGTCAGGCTCGACGTCGGCGTCAGGCTCGACGTTGGCGTCAGCATCTCCATCTGAATCATCGCCGTGGGCAGGAATGTTGTGGCCCACAAGAGTTTCGAATAGGCCTTCGTCCAGGCCAGGCATTTTGGAGACATCGCCCATGCTGTGGCGCTTAGAGCCTTTGGACTTTTGAGCAGATTTCAAGCTTTGATTCTCCATGCATGATGCGACATAGCTATTCTGCAATTCCGCCATAGCAGCCTTGACACGGTTGAGTTCATCTATGACTTCTTGAGTGGTTACCCAATCTCCTGCCATTGCAAACACAGAAAAAAGAGAAGGCACAAACGAAATAGTAGACAAAAAGAAAGTGATGAACGATGTATAGAGATCTTGTTGAAGGCCCCACGGTGGGCGCCAAATTGTTTATGCCGATTTTGTACCAAGTACGCAAAAGGTATTGGGGAGCCAACAACAAGAACAATATACAAAATTAAATGTGAAATAAATAACGAATAATAAGAATATAAATAAAAGATTAAGAACGCAAAAATTATTGACGCGGAAAACCCAAATAATGGGAAAAACCGCGGGTGATACTCTTGATCACCAATCCACTATGAAGATGCCGCTGTCAATGTTGGCACTTGAGTACAATATTTATCACAGTAACTTTGAAAAGAATTAATGGAGAGAGAAGGAATTCTAGCTATGGAGTATTGAGAATGAGTAGAGGCTAGAGAGAGAGATACAATATGAGCTATCAGAGAGCAGTTGAATGAATGAAATTTAGAGTACATCAATTAGCTATTTATATTTGACCTAATGCTCCTCCTAAGATCCGTTGCCCAACCCCCTTGAAGATAGGTAGTGGCTTTGTTATCTCTAACTTCCTCCTGATTTTCCTCCAGCAGTTATACTTAATATTAATGCCAATCCCATGATTCTTGCTAACTGATACTTATTTCCTTCTCTACCAATATGAGATTTCTAAGGCCCAACGGAAGACTGTATGAAATAGCATGGTTCTCAATGTCAACCCAGAAACATAGCATTCATGTTCGTTGATTATGGGGGATGAGGCTGCTGAAAATTCAGTCTTTTTATGATGCATACATCTTTTTCTAGGGGAGAAAAGTTTTACATAGTGTTCTCATTTTACCCTAGTTGAGGTTTGAAATTTATACATCACTTCGATTATCATAATTCAGAACTTAATTTGGGTGATCTTTCAAAGATCATCGACTAATGCTATATATTATGGTATTACTAGAGGAACTATAATAGTAGATGACTTGCACTACTATTGAGCACATATCTCACATTATTGTTGAAGCCTTATCGACATATTACTCATCTTTTTTCTTTGAGAAAAATTTGAGAGACATTAATTGAATTAGCTAATTTTGAAACTAACTGCTTTGTTGTTTTAAAAATTATAAAATGATCTTACTATATATACATATATAATATCGTCTCTACATTTAGTAACCGATAATTAGACTTTTCAAGTTATTGAAGCGCTTTATCTATTGCGAGACATTATAAGATGCTTCTACTAAAGTAAGAAGGCTTCCCCAATGTAGGAAAAAGTCACCCTAATTCTCACAATAAATGTTTGTTACACCATCTTATACGAAACTTTGCCTAATATCATCCTTATTGTGATAAGTTGTACATTTTTAGGTTAACATAATAACTTGGTCAACATTTATGTAAAATTAGGTGGAGCATGCTTGATAATGAAACAATGCCTATAAATGTATCTTTGTTAATATAATCGAAGGAATTATGTGTTTTTATTTTTATTTTTTTGTTTGTAGAGATGGATCGAAGTTGGATAACAACAACAAAATTGGGGGATCCAAAATATGAACTAGGAGTTCTGGAGTTCATTAAATTTGCCTTGGAGAATAGTGAGGGTCGTGATAAGTTAGCCCTGTCCTTGTTATATGTGTCATAATCTTATGTATCACAAAACTGGCGTAATACTTAGTCATTTGAGTAAATGGGAGTTCAATAGAACATACACTTGTTGGCATCGTCATGGTGAAAAAGGGAAGGAACTTCAGTTAGTTGTAATCAAGACCATAGTACTAGTAGTGGAGGTGATAGATTAGAAGACATGATGGGTCAATTTGAGGAAAGAGTTGATGATGATCCTGATGAGATAGAAGAATTGTTGAGTGATTCTGAGCAGCCTTTATACCCAGGTTGTAGTAAGTACACAAAATTATCGACTGTACTTAAGCTATACAATTTGAAGGCGGGTCATGGTTGGACAAACAAGAGTTTTACTGCATTACTTGAGTTATTGAAAGACATACTTCCTTCCGATAATGTTTTGCCAAGTGGTACTTATGAGGCAAAAAAAATATTGTGTACATTAGGCTTGCGTTATGAAAAAATTCATGCTTGCCCTAACGATTGCATATTATACCGCAATGAATTTGAATCTTTAGATAGTTGCCCCGAGTGCAATATCTCGAGATACAAGAAAAAGGAAGGAGTTCCAGCTAAGGTTTTGTGGTATTTTCCAATAATACCAAGATTCAGGAGGATGTATTCAAATTCAAAAGATGCTGAAAAGTTGACATGGCATAAATTTGGTCACAAAAAAGATGGGTTACTTAGACACCCAGTTGACTCTCCACAATGGAGATTTATTGATGGGGAATTTAGTGACTTTGATAAAGAAGAACGAAACCTACGCCTGGCATTATCTACTGATGGTATGAATCCCTTTAGTTCTCTTAGTAGCATGCATAGTACTTGGCCAGTCATGTTGGTAGCTTACAACTTACCTCCTTCTTTATGTATGAAAAGAAAGTACATTATATTGTCTATGCTTATTTCTGGGCCAAAACAACCTGGCAATGACATTGATGTGTACTTGGCTCCTCTTATTGATGATTTGAAGTTATTGTGGGAAAAAGGTGTAAAAGTGTTTGATGCCAGTCGAAGTGAAATGTTTAATTTGAGAGCAATGTTATTTTGCACCATCCAAGGTTTTCCAGCATATGGTAATCTTTCTGGTTATACCGTGAAAGGAAAATATGCGTGTCCCATATGTGAAGATGGTTGGAAAGGAAAATGGTTATCATCATCTAGAAAGACGGTCTACTATGATCATCGTCCATTTCTTCCTAATGATCATGCATACCGTAGACTGAAAAAATCTTTTAATGGGAAGCAAAATTTTAATTACCGTCCAAAAGCCTTTACTAGCCATGAAGTATTTGAAAAGGTAAAAGACATTCAAATTACATTTGGTAAGTTGAAGAAAAATAAAGATGTTGTTCCTAAGAGGGGGTATAAAAAGTGTTATGGTTTTTGGCGGCTTCCTTATTGGAGATTTTTATTTGTTAGACATTTTCTAGATGTGATGCATATTGAGAAGAATGTGTTTGATAGTCTGATTGGCAAATTATTGAATATTCCTGGGAAAACAAAAGATGGTCCTAATGCTCGAGATGACATGAAGAAAATGAAAATGAGAAGTGAACTCCATGTTGTTGAGACGGATAAGTGGAAATATTTACCCCCTGCTGCCTATACATTGTCCAAAAAGGAGAAAGTTGAGTTTTGTAAATGTTTAGCCGGAGTTAAAGTTCCTGAAGGTTATTGTTCAAATATCTCTACACTTGTTTCAATGGAGAATCTGAAACTTGTAGGATTGAAGTCTCATGACTGCCATGTTTTGATGCAAGATCTTTTACCTATTGCTATTCGTTCAATTTTACCTAAAAATGTACGATATGCGATTATTAGGTTATGTGCTTTTTTCAATGCGATATATAGTAAAGTTATAAAACCTAAAGATTTGGATTCTTTACAGACTGAAATCATTAGTGTTCTGTGCCAGTTGGAGATGTATTTTCCCTCTACCTTTTTCGATATCATGATACATTTACCGATTCATTTGGTAAGAGAGATTAGATTTTGCGGTCCCGTGCACATGATAGCTGAATGGGCCTTTAAAAGGCAAATGAAAACCTATAAGGGATATGTTTAAAATGCTTATCGACCCGAGGCTTCTATCGCAGAGAAAATGCTTTATGAATTAGCTGTGGAATATAATAGTGAAATTCTTGGAAATATGAAGTCAATTGGGCTACCCACAACTCGACACAGTGGTCGTTTCGATGGCAAGGGAACTATAGGTCGTAGAGAACTTGACATGTCTCTTCACAAGTGGCATATGAAGACACGGAATCGAAAGGCTAACTCGAAAGCATTAGCTACTAAACAAAGTAGAACATTTCGCATTTGGTTCAAAGATGAGGTGATGAAAGAGCTCAAAGATTCATCAAAAAAAGTTTCTGATCGGCTTAAGAGTTTATCCTATGGTTCTGATTTCTCTGCCTCATTTTACTCTGGATATGTCATTAATGGTTGTACATTCTATACAACGGACCAAGATGATAAAAGTACTATGCAAAATAGTGGAGTATCTGTGGAAGCTGAAGCAATGCATTTTGCTAGTGCTAAAGATAATTATCCTGTATATAGTAAAATGCAATACTATGGGGTAATTGAAGAGATATGTGAGTTGCATTATATGGGTTTTTCGGTGCCTGTTTTTGGCTGCAAATGGGTTTCCAATAACAACAATGTAATTTGTGATGATTTAGGGCTTATTTCAATGAATCTTAATAAACTTGGTCATACAGAAGATCCATATATATTGGCTAGTCAAGCTAAACAAGTGTTCTGTATGACTGACCCATGTGATAAAAGAAGGTCAGTTGTTATAATACGAAAACCTCGATATGTCATTGATGACCATGATGACAATATTGTGTTTGAGGAAACGCGTACCCCAAGTGAGCCACAAAATATGGATGATAGTGTTGATTGTACTTCGGCATATGTACGTAATGACCATGAAGAAGGGATTTGGGTGGAGGAGGAAAATAATAATGCAAAGCGACCTACTAAGCGCCGGTGTACAAGGTTGTCATAACTAATTAATAAGTTTTTCCTTAATGTTATCAACAAAAGCTTATATTTATTTGACTTAATTAGAACTTTTTTTGTGTGCAGACTATAATGATTAGCCGGTGTACAAGGTTCTCATGACTAATTAATAAGTTTTTCCTTAATGTTATCAACAAAAGCTTATATTTATTTGACTTAATTAGAACTTTTTTTTGTGTGCAGACTATAATGATTAGTTGATGCGGTTTAACCATGGATTCTTCCTTCTTGGAATTTTGAGATGGTGTTCGGCAATTTTAGGAGAGTTCTACATTACATTAGAGTTTTGATATCCTAGTTGTAGTAGAAGTTTAATGTTATTTTGCTTGCACGGTTTTACTATTCCCCTTAGAATAGGTTTTACGTGGTTTAAGCTTACTTTAAGTTTTTTTTTATGTTATCTTTTTTAACGTGTTTTAGTAGTTGAGTTGTAATATGATTTTAATTATAGACAAGTTAAACTTAAAAGTACTATATCTGCTATTTTTCTATGACATTGTTTATATTTATAATACTTACTTCCTAAATATAAACTCACGAAAGATGTTATTTTTGAAACCAATTCCACATTATTAGTGATGTTATCTGATAAATTTTGTATTTTTGTAGGTAATGGTGAAACAGAGCAAGCGAGTAAGTGTTCCTCGAGTTGATGCAACATCTGAATCTGATGAGGGCTCAGCTGAATGTGAGAACCGTAGGGGTCGTACAGTACTAGTAGCAGTTGGAAAAGCAATTCAAAAGGGCATTAAAATCCCCTTAGAGTGGAATTATGGGAATGTTCCTACGGGGACTAACAAAGATACATTTTCCACTTACATTGGTGTAGTTGTTCGTTAAAGAGTGAATATTAATTACTTTGAGTAGGATGAAGTTCCAAAAGAAGTCCTTGATGAAGTTTATGAGTTTATCACAGTAAGTAAAACGAAATGATTTTTGAAGTAGTTATATTATCATGTAAACAAGCTTTACACTTAATTTAAAGATATGACACCATTCAATCAAGAGTACAACAAGATGATTAATATAATTGGATACCAAGTTAAACTTGATCATATCTTTTTGTCAAAATTTGTTGCTCTAAGTGGACTTTACTAAACTTCTTATCATAAATATAATAAAAATAAAATAATAGCTCCAAAGTCGTTGACTAATAGATTTAGTTGTGAAATGTTAAGGAATCGTGGAGAATGATTCCCCTTTTTTCCTTTCTATTTTCCTGTGCTAGCTTCCTGATAACCACATGCAATGAGACGTACTTGACTGTACAAACTACCAAATCATTGAAAATTACTGCATTTTTAGTTAGTATAGAGATTTGATAATGTGTTATAATTGAATGGTAATTAGCACTTTATTGAATTATGTAGAGGGCATTTGAAGTGCCTAAAGAGCGTAGAAACTATGTCTTAGGGCGAGCTTCGATTCGGTGGAGAGCTTTCAAGGCTAGATTAAGAAAAGATTTTATGTATGACTCCAAGGGAAAGAATAAAGATGTGATAATAAGGACGCCACCTGCACTGTATCCATGGATAGATCAAACCGATTGGGACAAATTCATTGATACTTTTAATGATCCAAAGTTCAAGGTAATCTTTCAATAATGCATATCACTAATGTATAATTTCTTGACAACATTATTTCACAAAACATTTTATGCTAACTTTATTGTTCATTATACGGAAAGGAACAAAGTGAGTTGAATCGAAAAAGAGCGAAACAGAATTCTTCAAGCTATCTAGGAGGTCGAAAAGGGTACTTGTATTATGAAGAAGAGATTGTAAGTCAATAGTCGAATGGTCATTACATTATGACATTACCAATTGTACATATGATTTTTGCTAACTATGATTATAAATACTGCTAGGCCAAAGAACATGAAGTCAAAGACGTGCCTCGGCATTTAGTTTGGATAAGAGCTCATTCTAGAGTAGAAGATGGTGTGATTACCTTTGACAATCCTGTCGATTTGGAAAGAGCTCAAGCAACAGTAAGAAATATATTTATATCTAAATCATATAACTGAATTTTCTTTCATAATCGTGTTAAAATAATTATGCGATTGCTTATGATTATTAGTAATTATTTATGACAGAAAGCATTAGAGGGTCACAAAATCCAAGGAGAAATTAATGCCGCAGGGCGAAATGATATCCTAGCAAGAGCATTAAGGACTCCTGAACATGGTGGTTGTGTTAGGGGCGTCGGATCGGGTGTTACAAACAAAGAGTACTTTGGGTACAACAAACCAACACCACCTAGTCAATTGCAATCCGAACTCAATGGTGTAAAATCCAAGTTAGAAAATACGATAAATACTCAGAATCTATTACTTTCCTACTTGGTGTCTAGTGGATAGTTTAGCCTAGAACAATTGCAACAGTTTGGTGTTTCCGATGGGAACCAAGTTAGTCATCATTTAGGGACTATCCAAGAGGGTGGTTATGGTGGTAGCGAGTCAGGTGGTAATGTGGGTTGTTCTGGTGGTATACATGGGTCAAGGGGTGTGGCTTTTCGGTCTTCCCACTTACATATTACAGCTGACCAAGGACTTCAAGGTGCCCAATTCCAACTTGGTTCAAAACATAATAAAGTACAGGAGCCAGAGGATCAAATTGAACCGTATCATGTAGCTTGGCCAGAGCCTGAGAAGGAGCCGGAGAAAGAACCTGAGCTTTTCTCAGGCCATGTACCATGTGGTGAACCATTTACCGAGGTGACCTTAGTTTCTTCCTTTGTTGCTTTTTCTTTTCTTTTCTTTCAGTGCATGTAGATGATTCTTTCTTGTTGTTTGCCACTCTATTTTTTCTGTGATTACCAAGTGTAGTTTTAAATATTGCTAAAAATTGAGTAGCCTAGTATTGGGAACTACAGGAAGCTCTGAAAAAACTCTATGTTTAGCTTGGCTTTATATCAACTCTATGTGTCAAATTTTGAAACGTAAAAGAGATATATATTAACTATAATAAATTAATGTAATATTCCTGAGTGTGCTTAGTCGTTGGAACTTGATAAGCAATTACACCATTATATTACATTGTGAATTGTCCCCCATAGGAGAAGCATGATATTCTTTGAGGAAAGTAGGGATGAAGGTGGAGTTGTGATGAATTACAAGTCCGCCTTTGTACCTCAGTCGGCCTTGTTCCAAGTAATACCTCTTAGGACCGACTCGAGCCTCGGGTCCTTAGTAAGTTGAATGATGAAGGCATTCCTTTGTATTTCTAGGAGACTGATCTGAAAAACTGAGCTGAATGTTTGATAACCCCCTATATATGGTAAAAACCAAATTAAAATTAAGTCGGTCAATGACTCTTCTGTTAGCAATAGTCTACTTCTCTCAAGTGCTGCAGATTCCATAGGGTTTCACTCCTTTCATAACCTATTCATAAACTATGTTCTGTAGAAAGAGGAATATAAAACTCAAGGCATAATAACAGAAAATTAAGTTCTAAGAAAAAATCAAAAAAAAAAGGGGGGGGGGATTTAGGGGCCTGCAGAAGAAGTGGTAAATGCCTCTAAGAATTCAACCTTCTCATGAAAGTGGATATGAGATTCCAAGAGGAAAATGAAGAAGAGGGCCCTTTAACTCAATAAAACATCAGCTATTCTTTGACAGCTAGAACCTTTTTCACCCAAAAGTAGAAAATATAATTCCATCATTTCTAATCAAATCATCAGGCTCCACAATGAAGCCTAGTGACTTATGTCCTGTGACCAAAGCTTCACTCTTTTCTAATAGCAGCTATTATCTACTGCCAGTCACTTTTATTCATCACTCCTTGTGTTATCCACATGACTATTTGTAAGTTGTGACCATGAACTTCTCAACAAGCACAAATGTCAAATTGTTATCCCCTGCACCTTTTCTGATTCATCCTTAACATTAGCTCCAGTTGGGGAAGGGGGGAGCATAAAATCTACATGGTGAACCTGTCTTTATTTGCAAATTTTATTCGGAGAACAAATAATATAGGATCATAGGATGTCACAAATAGCCCTTCATTAGTACTTTAATAATTGTCATGACCTTAGTATACAAACAGCCAAACACCATCATAATGCAGTTAACCCCTTCACCAGCCAACTCTAATATGACCTATCTCTTCCCCCACCCCAAACCCCTTCACTTACCCTCTCCTCTGACACGAACATGAGAACCGGGAACGATGGTCCTTGCCATAACCTCTGTCTCTCTCACAAGGTCTCTCTCTCCCCCTCTCTCTCTGTTCCTTCCACCGCCTATGGGACCATGCTGCTGCAGTCCAATTGTCACATGCCACCACCACATCATCACCATTTAACACCCTACCTATGGAAGCGGAGAAATGCAAGTATTAGAAAATCACTAGAAGATAAAGATCACTGTTTACAGCTGAGATGATAGTCATCCTAGATAACAAGACATTCAAGTCATAGACATGCAAGACAAATTCAGATGTAAGTGTGCAGAAATGATCACTTGGAAGGGATACAATCTTCCTGACTTTTGAAGTGGTCCGATGAATGAATTCTCATAAATCAAGCATAATAAATTCTCAACGTGCAATGTGCAATCTGCATGTTTAGGAAGGCAGCAACTAATGAGTTATTGACCAAATGCTAGGAGAATCTCCTCCCACTGTACTGTGCAGGTAGGACAAAAGACACAGTTTTACTCGCATGATTGTCTTGGCTTTTCATCCAAACCTTATCATTTGTAGGAACTCATTTATCCCAGTGTCTTTGACAGTGAAAACCATTATAAAGGATGTATCCCACAAAATAATGTCAATAAAATAAAAAGCTTCACACTTCAGCATATTTGTACCATATATATATATAATTAGCTAATATAATGTAATAGAAATTGCAAGTTACCTAGCTTCATTCTGACATAGGTTTGGATCTCCAACACAATGTCTTGAAGTCCCAAAGCTAGAAGATATCTTTGCACTACCAAAATAAATCAAAGAAATTAGCCCTTAAGCTGATGTTGGTCAGTACCGGAAGAAATTTTTATCATTTGTCGTCACTTTAAGAATATTACTTTTTGATTGTGTTTCTTGGGTTGTGATAGAACTTTAGAAAAATTTGGAGATGATTTATCAAAGATTCTAATATGATTAATTACTTGTATAGGGTGTTAATTTATGCTCCTTGGCTATTGAGAGTGACAAATGGGTCCATATGGTTGCCTTTGGAGAAGTGTACATTGGAAAGGAATTAGAAGTGGTCAAACATCATTTCAAACCCGTGCCTAGTGGTTATTATCGAGTATGTGTTACAGAAGAAATCAACCCAAATGCACCTTTACAATGTCCAGAAGGCGAAATTTTATTTGTTTGTCAAGGAAAGGATCATTTTGTTCTTTGGCCAGCACACTTAGTTTTTTCGATAAAGAAGGTACAATTATCTATCATAACTGTGAGTTCATTTCTTCTATAAGTTTTTTTTACAGATTTTTTTTTCTTGTTTTAATATAACTAGGCTGATAAGCAAGCTACAAAGGAATCCACCACGCCATCCCCATTCACAAAGGAATCCACCACTCCATCCCCATTCATTAAAGAATAATCCACCTCACCATCTCCAAGATCTGCATCATCACAATCATCATCTACTCGAAAGTATACGATCACTCCTAGAAATAAATTGAAGTTGACCGCTAGTTTGATGCGAGTTTTCAAGGATGTAGCTATTGTAATGAAAGCGAGTGGAAAAACAAAATCTTATATAGTTCCTGCTCTAGTGTTCCACAATGAACAATGTGTTACCCTTGATTACGAAGACATACTTGATTGGTGCTTCCAAAGGGAGATAGGATCATCTCACATGTCGATTTTAATGATGTAAGTGTGTTTTTTTCTTTTCGCCTTCAATTCAACTTATATATTACTTCTCCAAAAAGGGATAATTTTTTATTTTCAAATTTGCAAGGTGTCTAAGTGAGACGGTTCATACAGAAGGTATCTCAGGGCTATATGGATTTTGTGACTCGAATTTTCTATCCCCGCATACTCCTACTGTTGAAAACGAAGATGATCAATGTGACTATTTGGCTAGAGTTTTTGCGTGCAACAATGCCAAAAATAAAAATCAATTATTCTTTGCGCCTTACAACGAGAAGTAAGTAATTTATTTGACCCTTCGTGCGAACGCACTCACAATACTGAAAAATTATTTATTTGGTGATAATTGCACTTTATCCCGTTTTTGTGTAGTGAGCATTGGATGTTAGCTGTTATTTATCCATGGGTTGGATTGGTGCATTGGCTAGATCCAGCTGGAGCAGAAAATGAACCTCGTGATTTTGCTCAGAAAATAATTAATAAGTATGAGTTAAATCAAGCAGAGTAGTATATGCGTAGTACTTCACACATTGTAAGTATTATAATATTACTTAACTCAACTCGTGATGAGAACTTAGGGCAATCATAAAATTTAGCCAAGAGCACAGGAAGGATATTGCCAAACTGAAGAAGAATCCTTATATTAAGTGGAAAAACATAGAGGTACTTGATCTTATTTACAGTTTCATAACACTTATGTGTAGTTCGGTTAAACAAGATTATTATTTTTTTGATATGCGAACTTTCTTGTGTAATAGTATCCACGTCAACCTCTAGGCTCCAAGGATTGTGGATATTATGTTTGCCGCTATATGATCGAAACAATAGAATCCAGACTAATGTTCATACCCGATAAGGTATTGCTTATATTTTATGATGCATGTTTTAAGATTTCATTCTCCATATGCTCTTTCAAAGTACTTATCATCTTTGGCATTCCATATTGTTTATTTGTAATGATTGATACCTTTTGTTTGATTACATAAACTCATGTTTTTGCTAGTATATATTTACACCACAAGATGCACCTTAAACTCACCTTCAAGGATCATCAAAAAGCTTAAAATATATATTTTTGCATTATGGTTACATAATACATTCTTATAACTGAAACATTTCAGTTTCAGTCTATTAGAACAAGAAAGCAGCCCCGTATATGCAACATAAGAAATATTGTTGCTTTCACCACTAATGTTCTGGTGCTGGAACGTGCTGGAACTTTTCACCACTAATTAATCTTGCTGCTTCATCAAAGTTTTAGTGTTGAAACTTCTTACCACTAAATTACTCTAGTTGTTTTATATTATAGCTATTCCTAATGTCCTAGCCTAAAATGATTCCACTGAAGATTGATCAAAGATACCACGTCTTATAGAGCACATGACAACAACTATTTTAGTTCCAAGGCTAGAATAATTTCTCTAGTGTTTTAGGAGGCTTCTAACTTGATTTCATTTTTTGTGTACTAACTTCTGTTATATATTTTTCTTATAGTATTTTGATAGAGTTCCTCCCACATATTCTCAACAAATGATTGACGAGCTCAGGGATAGGTGGATCTCATATGTTTCTGGATATGATCAAGCGCATGCCGATGAAGATGTTGATTTATAGCTGTAGATTAATTGTAGTTCAACAATATTTTTTTTTAATATTCTATTTGACGTTAGATTAGTTCTTGAGATTTTTTTTTTAGTATTTGCATAGAACATTTTGTGAATGAATCAACTCATTTTTTATTGTGTTAATATATATTTGGTTTTGATGCATATATCAAGCATTGGTAGATGGAGGCAGCAGGAAGCCTATTGTAATGCACAAAACCTGATGTATACATGCAGCGTACAGGAAGGGTGACCGGAATTATATATTTATGCAATTTATTTAAAAAAAAATAAAGAAGGAATAGAGAACTGTTATCTTAGATAAACGTTCTCTATAGTAGGATTAAATAAAACATGTTTGAAAGATAGGTGTTTCCTATTCCTCTTCTTTCCTCCCTAATTACTGTGTATAAGTCCCTAGAATAGAGAACGCTCCAAGAACAGGCGCTTTCTATGCTTGGTTTTACAAAACGCCTATATTACCCGTTCTATATTGTTTATAGATCGCTTAGCTAGAGATCGGTCTTCAGGCGTTCTATAAAGCCTATTTTAACAGTTCTATTTGCCCTTTTTTGTAGTAGTGCCAAATATTTAAACAAATTTACGATTTTAGGTAAAAAAATTATACTTAAATAATTTATTGGGTTAGTTTTCATTACTTTAAGGATAAAAATTTATATATCAATGAGTAGTATTAAAACTTAATGAAACCGGTTTATAACATTAAATTATGCCAATAAATACATATAACTTATAAAACCTTAATTTACCAAGCCATATCGTAGAAGTGCTTCAGGATTATTGCACTCAAGACATCTTCCAAAAAAAATCTTAGCATTACTATTTATCATCCATATACGATCGATTATAGCCTCCATTGATACTTTTTTCATGATATGTTCATCATCTGATAGGCTATATAGCAACTTGCAACTAACGAAAAAAATCCGTAAATAAAAATTAAACTAACACGAACTACTAAAATATTATTTGCAAATATGTAAGAAAACAAAATGCCTTAATTTGCAACTGAATAAAGAAAAAGGGTATTGAGAAACAACGCGTCCAAGTATGTCAATTGTGAGTTCATTAGGTAAAAAGGCAAATAAATTTCCTCTAGGTAGACACCTCTTCTTAATGGCCGAATGTTTTTGAGGTATTGAAGCTTTTCTCACTAGGGGAGAAAAAAGGAAGGGCTGCGCTGCAAGGGCTGCGTTTTTCGGAAAGCGCAGCCCTTCATGTATGAAGGGCTGCGGTTGTCAAGTAAAGCGCAGCCCTTTTAGTGAAGGGCTGCGGTTAGCCAGAAACCGCAGCCCTTCGTACACGACGAAGGGCTGCGGTTTTCAAGGAAATTGCAGTCCTTTTATTGAAGGGCTGCGGTTAGCCCAAAAACGCACCCTTCGTTACACGAAGGGCTGCGTTTTTGGGCTAACCGCAGCCCTTAATGGGTTGGGCTTTTTTTTTAATGGTGCGCGCACAAAGCTTAGAGGCCAGGGATTTAGCGGGTTCCCTTTCCTCTGCTCTCTCACTCAACCCGTCTCTCTCTCTCTCAACGTCGTCGCACAAAGAGATCCACCAGCCCTCTCCTCCTCGTCGCTCACGTCGCGAAAAATATCCGGCGGCGCTCTCTCCTTTGTGAAGCACGCTCTCTCCTCCTTCGTCACGAAACTTCCCCTGTGAAGCACGCTCTCTCCTCAACCTCCGGCGGCGCTCTGTCTTCAACCTCCTGCGATGCTCTCTGTCTTCATTTTTTTCGATTTGTCGTTGCTGTAAGTCAAAACCTTCTTCTCCCTCTTTAGTTTGATTCCTTCAGTCCATAGCCCCAAATTTCTGATTGATTCTGTTCGAAAACTCGAACCCTAGAATTTGAATTAGGGATTTTCGATTTTGCCTCTTTTTGCTCGAAATTTCTGATTTTCGAGGTTATATTTGATTGTTTGGTTTACTTAATTTGGTTTATAATTATATAAGTTTAGTAGATTGGTTTTGTGAGTGTTTGAGTTTGTTGAAATTAACTTTTGGGTAGTTGCTGTTTGTGAATTTGGAGCAAAGTGGGTCATTGACTACAGCTAGTAGTTTGTTGGAGATGCAAATGGAGAAGCTGTTGGAGAAATCAGTGCCCTGTAGGGTTCGGGCTAAGTGGGGTTGTGCCACTCATCCTCGTAGTATCGCTGAGAGGGTAAAGATATTGATGCTCTATTCTTTTTAGTTTTGTGGTTTTGTGATTAAAGGAGGCTTCATAGGTGGTTTTGTGATAGATAAGGTAACTGAACATAATGTCTTAATTTAAGCGGCCAAGTGGGTGATGGGTTATTGATTTCATTGTCTATTATCCTCACAATTATGCGTGCTAAGGAAATTGGTTATCGAACAAATGAATTATGTAATTGCTCCTATCTCGAACATAAATGTAACTGTTGCTTTTGTATAAATGCAGAACTCCCTTATGTTGATGATGATGATGATGAACATGATGGTGAAGAAGTCGTCTATGAAGGTATCTCCCACTTTTTTGAGGGCCACATTGAAATTTGGTTGGACATAAGCATTGATCAGTCCCCCTCCCCCCGTGAAGCAAAAGGGAAATAAAAAAAGATAGAAAAAAGAAAGCACCTCTTACCTTACTTTGATATTCTCAACTTGCAAGTATGGTTTTAGCTCACTTGATTAAGGTTGGCTTCAATGTGAAATTACGAAAACATCTTTTGTCTCGTTGTTTATAATCCTACTACTGTCCCCACTTAGAAATAATTGTCACATTGTCCCATTGTCCTATTTTCTTTTTTTGATAATTAAGGGCTTTATACAATTTTACATGGAAACCCTTGTTTATAGTTGGATCAATCCTAGATATTCTGTCCCTCTTACCCGATGTTAGTATGAAATTCTATGAGAGCTGATTACAATCTAGAATGCTCTTGTTTATAGCATGATACATGGTTAAAATGCTTTTCAGGTGCGCTGCCGATGCGAGTACACCATGACTAATATTATTACTGGAGACGGCGTGAAGAAACCAAAGGGAGACAGGTTATAATTCTTTGTCCGATTATGTTTTAGAAATTAGAACCCTTTTATCCGAAGTTGATTGTTCGAGGATGAACCTTATTTATCTCCCTTTTCCCCTTAGTTGAAGATGATTGTTCGAGGAATTAGTATGGGCATTGTAGCCCCTTTGGGATCATGGTGCTGGTTTTATTGAACTATTTTTGGCCTTGATTGTTTGCTTCATGCATAAAGTTGGTGAATATTAGTTATTTATGAATTTTTGTGGGATTTCTTGGCCTAATATGTATCTAAGTGGTTATTTTAGGACTTTAATTGTTTGATCCATGGATAATGAAGTGGTTACAACTTGATATTTGTGTGATTTATTTTCTTTGTCTCTAAGGTGCTGTGCAGTAATTTGATACTCCAACATCAACAAAGACGAGCAAATGTTGACCAACTAGTTTTTGTTTTTGTCTCCCCTCCCACTCTTCAAATTCCCCGATGTGTTATGTTCATTGCGTTAAATGTATATTGTGGGTCATAGGCTCATAGTGTAGGCTTCATGTGTTTCATCTAAGTAAGGTCTAGGGGTCTAGCAAATTTTCTTCATACTCTTGTAGATGTCTTGTCTATCTTTCATGTTAGAACTGCAAATTTTGGGTCATGATTCCTTGTTAAGCAGATTTCTTCCTCCACACTCCACAGTGCACACCCCCCCTTCCCATAACTTCCTACATTTCAACTCAAAATCTCTCCTTTTTGGCTTTTACATACACTTCTATCCATTATTCTCCTCCGCCGCGGCCGCCTTCCGGCCGCTCAATCTTCTAGCATACCCACCACATTATAAAATTTTCTTTCTCTTCCCTTTTTTCACTGTTTTATTCCCTTTTTTGCAACTATTTTTCATTTTAGGAGTAAATATTTACAGCTAGCATAAAATTGAATGTGATTTTTTATTTACTCAATTTTTTGGTTTAAATGTGTTATTATTCAAGCCAAGTTTTAAAGCTTTTTCTTCGGAGAACTTATGGGTATCCTGTTTTTTCTTTGTTTCTGTTTTTTTTTTCTTTCCGTTTTTGTTTGATTTATCTTTCATCATCAACTGGTATAGGATTATTATTATTTATGTGTTATGTGTAAAAGTATCTGACAAAAAAAATTAAAAAGGCTGCACCCCCGCACCCCCGCTACACCCCCACCCCCACCCGCCCAACACCCACCCCCCTGCTACACCCCCACCCCCCACCGCCCAGCGACACCCCACCCCCTCCGCGCCCAAAGGACTCCCCACCCGGCACCCCCCTCGCCCCCGCTGCACACACCCCACCCCCTGCACCCCTCGCCCCCTCCCCTGCACACACACACCCCCTTCCCCTTCCCACTGCCCCCGCACACACACACCCCCCGCCACACACCCCCCTTCCCATGCATAGACCCCCTGCTCCACGGCCCCTCCCCCCCATCTACTGCTGTAGCCCCCTACCTCTTCGTCTGCTGCCCCCTAAGGCTGCTGCCCACAAGCCTGCCCACAAGCTTCTACCCACAACCTTTGCTCACCAAGAGTACTAAAAGATACATAATTTTGTAACTTTCTCTTTATTTGTATTAAAACATAATTTACAATGAAAAATGATACTTTTATATATGCATAACAGCTTGGTGATATTTTAGGACTTAAAAATGAAATTTTTTTGTTTTTTGTTTTTTTTGGCTCACAAGGGCTGCGGTTTTGATAAAAACCGCAGCCCTTCCAATATTTTGGGCCTAAACCGCAGCCCTTCATTGTGAAGGGCTACGGTTTAAACTGCAGCCCTTCACTTTTAGTGAAGGGCTGCTGTCCAAAAACGCAGCTGGGCGGGCGCGGATGTGTCGTTGTTGTGCACCGCACCCGGCCAAAGATAAAATTTCTCCTACTCTCTTTTACACTAAGATAGTATAATGGAAGTAGGGGTCGTATCCACAGGGAAACAGGGACGAGCTTAGTACTCAGCGTGATTCAAAACCTAGATTAAGCTTAGGGCCGAGAAACCTAATAATAATTACAAAAGGGGGGTTTCAAGTTGATTTACTAACAAACTAATACTAACTAGCATATAAACAAAATCAGAAATCTATATGGGAAGATCTTGAATCCGATTAACATCCACTTTAATTCATTATCGATCCTTGAACCTCCACTCTAATTATTTCCATAATTATCTATTGTCGAGAATTAATCTCGCGTTCTCCTTATTCTTAGTTGAATAGCACGATCAGCGTGACTATAAAACCCTAACTAAAGGATAACCTAGTCCGATCGCGTCTAAGTTCAATCCAATAGCGGCAATAAACACGAGAGAACCAACGGACACTCTAACGTCATACAAGCGATAAACATTCAACGATTAATTCAATTTCCCCAGAAATAACCAAGATGATCGGCATCTGAGTTACTCCCTAGTTTGCTACAAATCGATAAAAGAATAAAACAATCCGATTCTATTCTTAAATCTAGCATTAGATTAATTACACAATCAAACTAGTAACATTCCTAGCATAATCATGCAAAAATCATAGAAAGCAAGCATAGAAATTAAACCATAATCAAAGAAACTAAATAGAGAGGAAAGATCTCACAATAATGCTTGAAGCTCCATATTAATCTCGTTCAAGAACGGTTCAAGCTACAATTGGCATAGCATAAGCCAATCCCATAATTGAAATCTACAAAAACTAAACTAGAAAATAAAAACTAAAAAGAGAAGACAACAAGAGAGGAGTGGAGTTTTGGAGACTCCCTCTCCTTGTGGCCGCTTGCCCCCTAGGTCCAAAATCGAAGCTTAGTATTTATACTAAAGCTCAAAAATCAGCCCGACATTTAGACCGACCTAGGGGTCGCGAGGTGCGAGTCCGGGTCGCACCGTGCGAGTGATCTCTCGCCTTCCAACACGAGTGAAGAACCGGGCCAAGCTGCGGGTCGCACCGTGCGAGGAATCTCGCGAGGTGCGGCAAGCGTGTCGCGAGGTGCGACCATGCTCGCGAGGTGCGAGCTCTTGCGTCTTGGGCGGCGATGCTTCGCACTGCCGGGTTGGCGATGCGGAGTCTTTGGCGCGAGCATGCTTATTTGGCGAGCATGCTTGGGGCGAGCATGTCTTCGTGAAGGCGATGCGATGCGATGCGCCTGTGCGCGCTGGCCGGGTGCTTCTTGGGCTATGCTTGTGTCTTCTTGTGATGGGCGAGGCCGCTTGGGCATGCGATGCTCACGAGAGCCCGGCTTGCGAGCTTGTGGTGATGCTTAGGCTTGCGGTGATGCTTAGGCTTTGCTCGGCTCAAATGCACTTCACCTTGGAAGCTCGGAATACATGACGTTAACACAAATTATCTCGCAAAACTCCGAACTTCCGCTAAGAGTTAAATAAAACACGAATGTTAACAATTACAATCAAACCCTTAGCAAAGTGAACCCAAAGTTACGTAAATACTACGTGTAACTTGAGCGTATCAAATACCCCCACACTTGAACTTTACTCGACCTCGAGTAAACTCAAAATGAGGATCACCAAATAAATCATCACCCACGCTAACGACACCAACCTACACTCCCCATCAATTACATCATCATCATCACATCTTAACAACATTCGCTCAAAACCTAAACGTAAGGGATGATGATTCCCCCACACTTAGATTCAAGCTCACCTGAAATATACAAAGACGCGACAACAATAATAACCAGCAACACCAACAAGAATCAAAATGCCAGCTTACGACACAATAAACTATCAGCTCTCCCAAACCTCAAAAGATAAACTAAAACTACTACTACTACAACTAATTTAGAATAGCAAGCCATGGAACAAAGACAAAAAGGGATAAATTCCATGCTTACTCCCAAAAACAAACAATCAACCAAAAGAATGTGAAAGCCAAAATAAATCTTCACAAAATTAAGGATGAAATAACCAACCCAACCCGAAAACGCTTTCCACCTTATGACACCATCTCCGGTAAATGAGTTTTCAAAGTATATAATTCTCTCTTAATCTCTCATTTTGCCTAGGAGCCCTTTCGGGTTTTCATCCTAGCTTCTCACATTTTTTTTTTATCTCACTATCTTACCCGCTCAATATAAGCCACTTTTTTGCATAGGTTGCCCTTTCGGGTTTTCAACCTATCCGGGCCCCCAATTTTGCCTGAGTCGCCCACCCTTGTGGGTTTTCAACTCAGCGGGTTTCATTTCATCACTTTTTTTTTATATTCTTTTTTTTTCATTTTTTTTTTTCATTTTCATTTTTTTCAAATTGAAAGTAATATATACAACATAGATATACAACATAGATACATGAGAATGAGAATACCCTCCCCCCTACTTAAACTACACATTGTCCTCAATGTGTCGACAATTAAAAGAAAAAGTATACTGAAAATAGGGGGGAATTTGAAAATCAGGTAAATCGAAGATCGAATGCTCAAAACTCATGGCAAACAATCCGTCAAACTCAAACTTCTTAACAACACCAACTCAAATCTCACAACTCAACTCACAACCCTCTCCCTTGACTCACTCAAACAAATGACAAGTTCAAAAGTTTTAAATTCTTGAGATTTGCACCTAACTTAAGAGACCGAAAAGATACATTAACAATCTCAACCCTCTAGTTGTACCAACTCCTAGCTATTTGAAGTCCTCCCAACGGATTTTCTTTTGTGGATTTTGGTTACAAGTGAATTAAGATTGGTTGTGGATCTTTTTAGTGGGTGGGCAGCGGGTGAAAGAAAATTTATTGTGGTGGTGGAAATTTGATGAGAAATAAAGAAAAAGAAAGAAAATAAAAGGGGTCTCGGGTTGCCTCCCGAGAAGCGCTGTTGTTTAAAGTCGTTAGCTCGACTTAGTACCTTGAGCTCAATAATTAGGCTTGTGCTCCATATGTGGCAATGGTGGCTCCATGTCAACCTCCAATGCAAGTACCTGCAAAACAGATTCCGAAGAACTCTTGCAATGCATCGTTAGTGGTACAGTTTCAAAACAAGGTGGTAAGTCAGGAGGCTTTTCCCGCTCTTTCGACTCGGGCACCATAACCTGCACGTTAGTAGAAGGCACACAATCCTCAACCAAAACCTCATCAGCATTCATCAACTCATCAACCTGCTCAATATCAAGAACATCATGCAAAACAGAGTCAACAATGTTAATATAGCAAAGTGAGCTATCATCCTTAAGTAGAAGCTTAGGATCATTTATATCAAATGCCTCTACTTTTCCCTCAAACTCCATAGTCAAAGAACCAGCGCAAACATCAATTTTAGTGCAAGATGTTTTCAAGAAAGGTCGTCCCAAAAGGATTGGGGCGGCATGCTTATCAGGCTCCATCTCCAGAACATAAAAATCAGCAGGAAATTGCAAATTCCCCACCTTAACTAACACATCCTCTAATTTACCCCTAGGATAAACATTGGATCTATCAGCTAGTTGAATCACCACACCAGTTTCATGCAAATTGCCAAGTTTCAAAGACTTATACAATGAATATGGAATCACATTAATTGACGCACCTAAGTCTAACATGGCTTTAGGAAACATGGTGTCACCTATAGTACATGGGATGGTAAACATGCCTGGGTCATTGCACTTTTGAGGTAATTTCTTTTGAAAGATAGCCGAGACATGCTCGCTAGCCTTCACTTTTTTCACTCCCTTTTGTTTTTGCTTTCTTTTCGAAGTACACAATTCTTTAAGGAACTTAGCATACCTGGGTACTTGATTTAAAACATCAAAAAGGGGAATGTTTACCTCACATTTACGAAAGACTTCGTAAATGTCGTTGTTGCGCTCTGCATTGCGGGTTTCTCTCAATACCTCGGGAAATGGTGGCTCTGGTTCATATGGTGGAGGAGGTGATTTTTGGACTTTCTCCTCTTGTTGAGGTGGCAATGATTTACAATCTGTTGTCGGTTCATGCTCGATCACCTCTTCCACTATCTCTTTGTCTCGAACCACCAACCTTTCTTTGCTTGCAATTTCCGCTCCACTCCGTAATGTGATAGCACTCACGTTCATTTTAGGGTTGAGTTCCGTTTGGGATGGCAACCTCACCGAATCCCTAGCCTCTAACTTGGTTACAGCTCCTGCAATTTGGCTTACTTGGCTCTCCAAGTTCTTGATACTCGATCGAGTTTCCTCTTGAAACTGCACCATGTTACCCTGCATGTTAGTCACATTTTTAGTTAAAACATTTAACATTCCTTCAGTGGACATGCTAGAGCTCGAGTCTTGGCCTTGGGGCCTAGGATAAGGATGTGGTGGTGGCCTGTTATAATGCTGTTGTTGATGTTGATTGCCAAATCTGAAGTTAGGATGATCTCTCCACCCTTGCTCGGAAGCATAGGAGCAGGGATCATGTCTCTGTAATGCTTGTTGGCCTTGAAAACCTACAGCTTTGACCTCTTCCCTAAATTCTTCTTGCATTTGAGGACAAACATCAGTATGATGATCTAAAGAACAAATTCTACAAGCTTTTACCTGTTGAACTCTATTGTTCTTTACCATGAACTCCCGCATCATTGATGTAAGAGCTTGTACTTGATCCTCGACCTTTGAAGAGCTAGAACCTGGACTTTCAACATTTGCTCTAAGATGATTCGATCTTCTACTGAACTGTCTCGAGCCTTCAGCTAGTTCTTCAATGAGTTCTCTAGCTGCAGTTGGGGTTTTGTTTATGAAAGAACCTCCACTAGCAGCATTCACCATTCGCACATCTTCGTCAGAAGAACCATTGTAAAAGTACAAAATGAGGTCTTCATCAGAATAACCATGATATGGACAACTAGCACAAAGTCTCTTGAACCTTTCCCAATATTCGTAGAAAGACTCATCGTGTTTTACGCTCAATATTGCCGATTTCCTTCTTTAATGTTGATGACTTAGAAGCTGGAAAGAACTTCTCAAGAAATCGCTTCTTCATTTCAACCCAAGTGGAAATGCAATCAGGAGGAAGATAATATAACCAATCTTTAGCTCCATCCTTCAAAGCAAAAGGAAAAGCTCTCAACTTGATTTGTTCATCCGTTGCTCCACTTGGTTTCATGCTAGTACAAACCACGTGAAACTCCGAAAGAAATTTGTTTGGATCTTCTCCATTGAGCCCATGGAACGAAGGAAGCAAGTGTATCAACCCCGACTTCAATTCAAAATTAGTGCCTTCATCAAGAGCCGGAAATGAGATGCACAATGGTTGTTGATCAAGGTTAGGAGCCGTGAGCTCCCTCAAGGTACGAATTTCAATTCTCGGAGGCATCTCTTCCTCCGCTTCAACGTTAAAAGATGATTCTTGAAAATTTTCTCGCAGAACGTTTCTCCACCTGAAAAGAGTCAATTCTAATTCGGGATCGTAATGCAAAGATTCTTTGTTAGTAGTACGAGTGTTAACCATAAACAAAGAGTACAAGCAATACAATTCAAAAACACACTAAATACAAACTAGTAACACCGTTTCCCCGGCAACGGCGCCAAAATTTGGGCGGGCGCGGATGTGTCGTTGTTGTGCACCGCACCCGGCCAAAGATAAAATTTCTCCTACTCTCTTTTACACTAAGATAGTATAATGGAAGTAGGGGTCGTATCCACAGGGAAACAGGGACGAGCTTAGTACTCAGCGTGATTCAAAACCTAGATTAAGCTTAGGGCCGAGAAACCTAATAATAATTACAAAAGGGGGGTTTCAAGTTGATTTACTAACAAACTAAAACTAACTAGCATATAAACAAAATCAGAAATCAATATGGAAAGATCTTGAATCCGATTAACATCCACTTTAATTCATTATCGATCCTTGAACCTCCACTCTAATTATTTCCAAAATTATCTATTGTCGAGAATTAATCTCGCGTTCTCCTTATTCTTAGTTGAATAGCACGATCAACGTGACTATAAAACCCTAACTAAAGGATAACCTAGTCCGATCGCGTCTAAGTTCAATCCAATAGCAGCAATAAACACAGAGAACCAACAGACCTGCTAACGTCATACAAGCGATAAACATTCAACAGTTAATTCAATTTCCCCAAGAAATAACCAAGATGATCAGCATCTGAGTTACTCCCTAGTTTGCTACAAATCGATAAAAGAATAAAACAATCCGATTCTATTCTTAAATCTAGCATTAGATTAATTACACAATCAAACTAGTAACATTCCTAGCATAATCATGCAAAAATCATAGAAAGCAAGCATAGAAATTAAACCATAATCAAAGAAACTAAATAGAGAGGAAAGATCTCACAATAATGCTTGAAGCTCCATATTAATCTCGTTCAAGAACGGTTCAAGCTACAATTGGCATAGCATAAGCCAATCCCATAATTGAAATCTACAAAAACTAAACTAGAAAATAAAAACTAAAAAGAGAAGACAACAAGAGAGGAGTGGAGTTTTGGAGACTCCCTCTCCTTGTGGCTGCTGCCCCCCTAGGTCCAAAATCAAGCTTAGTATTTATACTAAAGCTCAAAAATCAGCCGACATTTAGACCGACCTAGGGGTCGCGAGGTGCGAGTCTGGTCGCACCGTGCGAGTGATCTCTGCCTTCCAACACGAGCTGAAGAACTGGGCCAAGCCAAGCAGGTCGCACCGTGCGAGGAATCTCGCGAGGTGCGAGCAAGCAGGTCGCGAGGTGCGACCATGCTCGCGAGGTGCGAGCTCTTGCGCTGGGCTGGCGATGCTTCGCACGCTGGGTTGGCGATGCGGAGTGCTGGGCGAGCATGCGCTGGGCGAGCATGCTTCTTTGGCCGGGCGTTGCGATGCGCCTGGGCGCTACTGGGCAGGGTGCTTCTTGGGCTATGCTTAGTCTTTGCCGTGATGGGCGAGGCTGCTGGGCATGCGATGCTCACGAGAGCCTGGCTTGGCGAGCTTGTGGTGATGCTTAGGCTTGCGGTGATGCTTAGGCTTTGCTCGGCTCAAATGCACTTCACCTTGGAAGCTCGGAATACATGACGTTAACACAAATTATCTCGCAAAACTCCGAACTTCCGCTAAGAGTTAAATAAAACACGAATGTTAACAATTACAATCAAACCCTTAGCAAAGTGAACCCAAAGTTACGTAAATACTACGTGTAACTTGAGCGTATCAGCAGCCCTTAGGGCTGTTTTGACCGCAGCCCTTCCGTTTTTTTCCACTAGTGTCTCTTCATTGCAAAAACGTCTTGAGTGATAATAAAATCAATCGAAATTTTGTGTGTGGAAAAATATTAACCTATAGGAGTATATATTTAAAAATACCGAAACACTTGTCATTATCAATCACTCAGTTAATAGAAAAACTTATTTTATCTACAAAAACATGTTGATAATTTATGGCATAAAACATATACGGCAATCCATCCAAGATATTATATTTAGGAAAGTGTATACTTTGTAGTAATATTTATTGGTCTAATTGATAAATTTCACCTAGGAATTCGATTTTTTATGCATTTAATTCAAGCAAATAAATAAATTCATTTAAAAAACGCTCATATCTATTATGTTTAGGAAAGTATATATTATGTATTATTTCGTGGTCTAAGTTATATGTTATTGGAAACTAATTTTTTCACTTAATATCTTAATAGCAAAATTTATTACCTCAATCTAATATGTTAAGGCTAACCAATTTGTAAACAAATAGATACAAATATATACTGAACAATATAAATAATTACGAAAACAAGATTATATTATTAAGCCTCAAAAATTACATACGAATAAAAAAAAATGAAACAACCAACATTATTTAGTATCTAAATAGGGTAATTTGGCTAGTGTTTTGAGGTCAAATTAATTCATTCAAAGTTGGTAGTTGTTTTAAATGAGTCAAAGTTGGTAAGTATGACAAATACACATTTCAATTTCACCATTGGAATTCGATTTTTCATGCATTTTAATTCAAGCAAATAAATAACTTCATTTAAAAAAAACGCTCACATCTATTATGTTTAGGAAAGTATATATTATGTATTATTTCGTGGTCTAAGTTATATGTTATTCGAAACTAATTTTTTCACTTAATATCTTAATAGAAAAATTTATTACCTCAATCTAATATGTTAAGGCTAACCAATTTGTAAGCAAATAGATACAAATATTTAATAAACAATATAAATAATTACGAAAACAAAATTATATTATTAAGCATCAAAAATTACATACGAATAAAAAAAAGAGAATGAAACAACCAACATTATTTAGTATCTAAATAGGGTAAGGGCCTGTTCTTCCCAGCTTATTTTCGCCCGCGTTCGGTTCGGTTCGATTCAATTCGGTTCGGTTGATTCGTGATTCAATCGATTCGGTTCGGTTCGATTCATTAGTTCGGTTGCTTCGTTCGCTTGATTGGTTCGGTTCGTTCGGTTCGCTTCGGTTCGGTTCGCTTGGTTCGGTTCGATTCGATTCGGTTCGCTTGGTTCGGTTCGATTCGGTTCCTAAATGATAATCATTACTATTAATTAGTTATAATTTATTTCGATTCGGTTCAAGTCGGTCGATTGGTTTGATTGATTCGGTCGGTTGATTCGGTTCAATTCGATTCGGTTCGCTCGATTCGGTTCGTTCGGTTCGGTTGCTTTATGCCGAAGAGAACATGCCCTAATTCGGCTAGGGTTTTGAGGTCAAATTAATTCTTTCAAAGTTGGTAGTTGTTTTAAATGAGTCAAAGTTGGTAAGTATGACAACTACACATTTCAATTTCACCCTATGAATTCGATTTTCTATGCATTTTAATTCAAGCAAATAAATAACTTCCCTTAAAAAAAACGATCACATCTATTATATTTAGGAAAGTATATATTATATATTATTTCTTGGTCCAATTTATCTGTTATTCGAAACTAATTTTTTCCCTTAATATCTTAATAGAAAATTTTATTACCTTAATCTAATATGTTAAGGCTAACCATTTGTAAACAAATAGATATAAATATTTACTAAACACTATAAATAATTTAATCATAAAATTACGGGATTTCCTAAAAATGTAAAAAACAATTTTATGTCATAAAATCACATGTAAATTACTTTTTACATTAATTTAGTCATAAGATCATATGTAAAACATTTTTGATAGTATTTGCCTAATAATGTCAAAAGTTTCAAAACCGTAATATTTCATTTAAAAAATTCGGCCAGATGCAATGATTACATATATGTTGGTTGTTCACATTAAATATATGCTTGGGGTGTTTGATTATATTTAATGCTATAAATCTTCTTCTCCTTATATTATAATTTGAATCCTAATTGCCTAATATACCGAATTATTTTGAATCCTATGATAACATTTTTAAAACCGTAATATTTCATAATTGCCAAAAATATTTTTAGGATTCAAAGTATTCTCTAATTTCCTAATGTATTTAAATTATTTTCTAAGATCATATGTAAAACATTTTTGATAGTAATTGCCTAATAATGTCAAAATTTTAAATCCTATTACAAATGTTTCAAAACTGTAATATTTACTAAAAAAATTCGTAATTATTTCCTAAAAAAAACCGTAATATTTACTTAAAAAAATTAGTAATTTTTAAAACCTTATTATATCCTAGTTTACAAAAAAATATTTTTTAGGATTCAAAGTATTCCCTAATTACCTAATATATGAAGATTTGAATCCTAATTGCCTAATATATTTAAAGTATTTTCTAATTATTCAAAAGTTAATCTATTCCTCGTAAAGCCGGATTTTTGCACGAAAATTAATGGTAAATATTTCATACTTGCAACAAATGGCATTACATACGAATACAAACAAACTTGCGTCACATAAGATAATTAATATTTATTCATACATAAAAATTGAAAAATACATAGCCGAAATATTCAAAAGTGAATAAATTAGATAAGAGGACTAATACTTTAATAAAATGGCTATTAATATCGAAAATAGCCATCTTAATCCTTCGAAACTGAATCTATTCCACTAACCACTTGTTCTGAAACTTGACGTGCAAGTTCAAATTGGTTACGTGCATGCATGAACCAATAGTCCCGTGTCCATTTGCATCTAATTTATCTAACTCTGTTGTTATATCCTTAATCTTCTCTTCATAATCTGAAAACGCTTGTAACAGTGAATTAGTTGCATCCACGTAATTCTTCAATTGTGTTTCAACTCTAGAATCCATGGAGTTGAAGGAAAAACGGATGCTTATAAGAAAATGAAGGTAGAATATGTATATAAAAGATGAAGCAAAATAGTTTGAAGTGAAGCGAATAAAATAAGCTTATGAGCATATTTATAGCACAAAAAATTCGGCCATAACATAGAAACCCTAATAGGTTGGTTGTTGACATTAAATATATAGTTGGGGTGTTTCACTATATTTATTGTTTTTTTTTTAAAAAAATATTACATGTAATAGTTGATGTTCAAATAAAAACACACTATATATGAAGCACACAAAAATTCGGCCAATATAATAGAAAGAGAGAAGTTATACCAATAGGTTGGTTGTTCACATTAAATATATGGTTGGGGGTATTTGACAATATTTATTGTTGTATTTAAAAAAAAGTATATGTAAGAGTTGGTATTTGAAAATAAAGCACAATCTATCTATTATAATGTACAAAAAACAAATCGGCCAAATGCAATAGAAAGACAAAGGTAAAACCAATTACATTAATGTAATATATTCGAAAGTAACATTAACAAAACAAAGAATGCGTTATTGTAATATATATTATTATAATAGATATTATTTCATTGACACTAAAACAAAAAAATATATTACTAACCGTTAGCTTAAATAACGCAACAACGCGTTATTTGTAGGCGGTATAACTTCTCCTTCATTCAAGTTGATTCTTTAAGATGAAACTCGATATACTTTATAAGCTATTTGAGGATTGCAATGAAGAATGTGTAGTACCATATATTCTAAATCCAACAAAATCCTAGAATCCTTCATTGTGGAAAATACATATTCCGCCATATATATACGAGTTATCCGAATTCACATCTGGATCAGTTGTGACAACATCGAAAACTTTGTAGAATTTAAGATGTCCTGAACGAAACATTGTTAGTACCATACTTTCATGATCAAGAAAATTTGAGTGTTCCACTTTTGGATGCCAAATCTTTAAACGTGTAGGTAAAGATGATGCATCTAATGAACCATATTCATCGGCCATATGAACAAAGCGATTATAGAAAAATTCGAGATACGGTTTAGGATGTTTGATGGTGTAGTGCAATGAAAATATGATGAGGATATTTATAGTCCTAGAATTAGGGTTCTAGTGCAATCAAACGATTTTAGAGATACAATCTCAAAGATTGAAGTGCGATTTTTTTTAAAATCTAGTATACATAATCGGCAAATAGAAAGAAAAAAAAATAAATCCCTAAAATCATATACAAAAACGGCAATAGGGAAGATTGTAAGAATCAATCCCTAAAATCACGATTTGCAATTAGAGAGAAGGAATTGAAACATTCCATTATCAATCCCACAAATCACGCCAATCACAATGAGATTGCAATCATCCGGATTTTTACACGATTATCAATGATTTCGTTGGGGCATTTGCTAGTTAATTCGACAATCCTATGTGGCACCATTATACTCAATGTCGAATCCTATGTGGCAACTTCTCATGAGCCAAGGATTTTGTAATATATATATTATAATAGATATTATAAAAAATACCTTGTTTATTATCTCAAAAAAGATATCTCATTATTTTTAATTTTTTTGAAAAAAAAAGAGGTTTCCAAAAGTTAGGATAGTCTTCTCTCAAAACTGAATCATAACTTATCTAAAGAAATAAAATAAGAAAATGTAGTATCTACATAAGGGTCAATCTATTGATAACGGCATGACTGACTTTTCAATGGACTTGTCAAAGCAACATAATCTGCTGCACGATTGACTTTTCGATGGACATGACGAATATTTTGTTTAATGGCTGAGGGTCTAATGGAGAGCAATGACTTTCGCAAGTACCGTAGACAAGATACCAAGATTGTGTAATATCTCTAATAACGTAACACCAGTTGAACCCGAGTTATGATTAATAATTTAAAAACATCAAAAAAAAAAATTCAAAGTACCAGCCTACCAAGGGAAGGGCGGGATCACACAACTCTGATGGTGTTTTGAGAGTGAAAAACACAATTACTAGGAACATTAGCATCCAAAGAATCAAATATCAATGCAGTTGTTATATTTCATTCTGTAAAAATTTTGAGAGCTCTAATATAAGTACTCATAGGAGAAACAAGGGATTGTCTATGAATGAAAGCATTACGAGTTTTCCAAATACCCCATAACGAAGTAATAATCTTTTCTACTAAGAGGTCGAAATTACGAAGAAGACTACAAAAAAGAGTAAGGACTGAGAAAACGAGTTCCCAGCCAACAGATAACGATGTGTGTCTCCCAATATTTCTTATTAAGTGGATACAATTTGGCTACCGCATAGAGTGAAAATATTAGGGATGTCAATATTAGGATAAGCTAAATTATCATGGGTGGGAAGACTGTTATAATGACCCTGCAAACACACTAATCACTATTAGCCGACTAAGAGATAGGTTATTCAACAGCAATTTACTGGGGACTTAAGAGTCCCCTAAATTGTTCCCCTCAAAAAAAGAGAGCCCTAAATTGTGAATGTGGTATGTGTGTTTTTTATATGGAAACTAGTTTTTGGACCTGTGCATAATGCACGGGAATTTTTTTGTTTATGAAGTAGTTTTTTTCTATTTTAAATCAATTAAATGCGTTATTATTATAATACATGCATCTAATGTTAAAAGAATATAATATATAAAATTAAATTATTAGCTGGTGATTTAAAATTTTATGATATTTTATACATAATAATTAAAGTCTGACTTACAACACAACCCATGTGTTGCACAATTATGATTTATGATACCCATGCTATATCCTTGTTATATTGTACAATATAAACCATCCAAAATATATTATGCTAATGTTGTTTATCGATTTCTTCTATTTACTAACAATTTAGTATTGAAAAAAAATTAGTGCTCGGAAAGGTAATATAACCATGCTATATTCTTATTATATCGTACAATTTATTATGTTAATAAAATTTTACTAAAGATGTAATATAATTTAGGGAATGATTTTGGGATATTATAGGCCTTTTTTCCCAAATAACCCCGACATATTTTTTTTCCTCAGATGACCCTAAACTTGTATTTTGTCATTAAACATAATGAAATTAGTAACGGCGTTAATTCTATTTTAAAACAAACATAATTACTGCTTTTTTTAATTTAAAAAAAAACCCAAAATCATATCTTTATTGTTCTTTCTTCCTCATTCTTGTCAAGAACCCATTAATGGTGCCCACCACTTTCTATCTCCTCCAGCCAAACCCCATCTCTCTCCTCCAATTCCTCAACCCTGCCTTTGTTAATTCTATCATCACAACCATAACTACCCCTCATTTCCCCACACTCAACATCAACAACGCATCCATCGCTCCCAGCACCCACGAATCAAGCCAAGATAATCTCAGCTTCAAACGAAGTCAACAGGGGCCTTGCGAATCCCCAAATCAATCGATAATCGAGCACATAAGTATGAATTCAGCCATTATCCACCGGATCTTCAAACAACCCAATCCAAGCAAACTGCCTCACTTAACTGCATTTCTCTCACCTTTGACCTTTCTTCTTCCTCCCTAACCGCGCTCTTGACTGCACTGTTGTTAGTTAGGGCTTACAATGGGTCAGGTGATGATGGTTTCGTGGCTATGCTGGGGTGATTTTGGGGCTGGACTGGGGGTTGTGTTTTCGGGGCTGGGCTAGGGGTTGTGTTTTCGGGGCTTGACTGGGTGTGGTGGTTATGGGGTTAGGCTAGGTTTTCGATGGGTCAGGTGGTGGTTTCTGGTGGAAGGGTGGTGGTTTCAGATCTGGGTGGGGTTTTAGGCTGGGTGGAGTTTCAAAGAAGAAGAGAAGAGAAATAATTTGGGCTTTCTTTAAAAAAAAAACACAAAGTAATTAAACTTTTTTAAAATAGTTAACACCGTTACTAATTTCTTTATGTTTAATGACAAAATACAAGTTTAGGGTCATCTGAGAAAAAAAAATATGTCGGGGTTATTTGGGAAAAAGGCCTATATGTTAGGGTTATCTGAGATAATATCACAAAGATTTTCAGTATATAGTTTAATGAAATTAAAACCCGCACCTTGCTTAGGGTAAGTTAATTAACTTTGAATAACTATTTTAATTTAGAATAATTTGAAATTGGCTTACAACCCGTGAGTGTCGCAATTATGACTTGTGATTTATTTGTAATAATCAGTATTGATCACATTAACTAGGTTGAAATTGGCTTACAATCCGTGAGTTGCACAATTATGACTTATAACTTATGCCTTACAACCCGTAAGTTGCACTGGTAAATTTGAAATCCATAACTCATGATCACATTGAATATGGTGATCCAAATAATTTCGTCATTTAAAGTTTTTGGACCCGTTAAAAATGCACAAGATTTTTTTGTCTTATAAATTTAAGATTTTAAGATGTTTATCTTAAAAACGTGGTGTGATGTCAATGTTCAAAAAGTGGCTTATGACCAGAGCATTTAGTGACTAATGTAGTTAATATCATGGTGGAACATGTTATCAATCATTTTTTTAGAATCTCAGATAAAATCACAATTCATACCACTACCGGCAGTCAATCGTAGAACCACTTCCGCTATCGCTTTATTTGGCAGATTTTACGATGTAAGGGAATAATTGCACATAAATGAGAATTCACTGTCACAAAAGTCTCATCATATTATTGTTGTTATATATACTTGTCTTATAGTCTTGTATCATTGTATGTTACGTTGCAAAATAAATGTAAATTAATTTCTAATACTCCCTTTGTTCGAGAGTAATCCTAACACTTTTCATTCTCTTTTGTCTCATATATAGTACTATTAACACTTTCATGGTTGGAGTGATCTTTCTACTCAAAGCAACTTATGACTTTTCATAATTTTTTGTCATCTTACATTATGTAATTTTTCATTTTGTATTCATTATCTTTTTCAATTCTTATTTTTGCACCCAAAGCTTTATATAATATAATGATAACTATATGCTAATGCTCGACATTGTCACTTTCCATCAAAAAAAATCACTGGAAAATTTTAATGAATGAATTACAACTTTTATCATACACCCGGGTGTACCATGAGCATGTTACACCCAAGGATATATTTTTTTTCTCATTACTCATTTCAAACCTCTAAATGAGCAAGATTCGTACGATAGGGAGAGTTCCAAATGAGCAAATAAGTAAATGAGCAAAAAAAAGCTTTGGGTTTACCATGCATTCTACACCCGGGTGTATAATTAATGCTTTCTGTTAAAAATCTATGATGTGAATTATTTAGTATCTAATGAAATTAAATAGTAAAAAAAAATATTTAGTGTAGTTTAGTAAAAGGATAAATTATAAGTATGCATCTGAAATAGTTCATTTATAAGTCATATGCAAAAGAAAGATATGGATGGTTATCATATCTTTCTATACTTCAACAATACTGTTATAAATCCTTAGTTTTCAAATTAATTAGATGTTTTCTTCTTAATAAAAAAAGAAAAACAAAAAAGTATTTACAAAAAATGATCCACATGCCTATTAAATCGACATGAAACGCAATCACACTTGCAATTTCTTATTAAACTTTTCGCCTCCCTATGCCAAACACTTGTCTCTTTTTTGCTTCTCAGTCAAATACAACTCTGACCATGAATTCTTTTCGATTTGGTCCACATAAAAACATCCGATTTTTTCAGCTTTTAATTATGAAAGCTCAACAAAAAAAATTTACCAAAATATGGAGGTGAATAACATCATGCATGTGGATGAAATCCAATTATTCGACCACATCCATTGTTATAACATTTGGTTTGGGGAAAATTTTAGTTCTTTTCATCTTGCATGTCTCTTCCGATGTTGAAAAACTCATGGGTTCGAGTCCTAGAAGCTCAATTTCTCATCTTCAACCTCTCAACTTTCTTGATCAAGAAATGCAATGGCGAATTTTCGTAGTCTATTCACTATTGCAATTTGCATGCAAATCTATAATTGAAATTCCTCTTTTTCAGTTGGTAAGTTTGTAGGTTATTTTTTTGTAATGATAAATTTGATTATTGTAAGAAGATTGTTTTTTTTTTGTGCTTGTTTGATTTTTTATACTTTTCATATCTTTTTAGGAAATTGACATTGAAATTGGTTTTTAAATCTACTATCTATATGAATTAATTAATTCAATATAACACAAATCATATTTGTTTTCTTAATATTTATAATGATCAATCGGATTGGACACACTTGTTGAATTAGTGAATTTGTTAACTTGTAAAATGTTGGAAAAGAATCCAAAGACTGTTGAATTTTAAAAAACATGGAATACTTTTGACGCATCAGAGTTTAATTTTTTATGGATTCTTATTTGATTTTTTCCTTTTTTTTGTTTGTTCATACAATTGAATTATGTGAATTATTAATTCGATTGTCATTAGATATATTATAATTCAAAATTTTGAATAAGAATTACATTTTATATTCATGACTAAATTTTGAATAAGAGTTACATTGTTTATGTTCAAGACTAAAATTTGAATAAGAATTACATTGTTTAATTTCAAAAAGAATTTAGATTAGTTGATGGCTAAGTTGATTGTAGTAGCATCAGTGACTTCAAATCAGTTTGAAACCAAATATAACTTTTGTTCAAATGATAAGTTAATTGTTAAAGAAGCTTTTGAACATTAAGTTTACTTAGGCTTAACAACTTTCTCTTTTAAAAATTTAAGGAACGTAAAACCTAGGCTTATATGACTACTCCAAGTCTCCAACAATTAAGAGGTTGATTTTGAGTTTAAAAAGAAAAAAACATACAATTATTAGTAGCCATGAGCATAAACAAATACATGATTACTTTAATTAATAAAAATCAATCAAACAAAATTTTGGTTGCATCTGTAAAAACTGAGAACTACAACATACTATATAACGTTACAAAGCGCACACATACACGAAGTATATAAGTTGAAAACGCATACACATCAATATTCATGAACTTAAATTCATACAATACCCTTTATAAAAAATAAATAGCTAGACACTCATAATGAATCTTAAATTCCGTAGAATAACTCATACATAAATTACTATACCACCAAAACATTGTAAAATTGAATTTCAGTATAATAGCTCTTACAAAAATTATAAATACTATTATGGTATAACTTTAATACTAATCCTAGCTTTATTTTTCTTCGGAGTTCGGGGTGTATTCATCTTCGTCGTCTTCTTTGTAAATGACTCAAATTGACTTGTCAACCTTCAACACATTGCTATGGAGAGAATGAAGAACTCTTGACCGTATTTGGGAGAAATAGGTTTTGTTTTGTTTTTATTTTTTTTGGGTTTAAGAAGGCATGACGATATGTATTGAGAAGGCAAAAAATATATGCACAAAAATATTAGGCCACGTATTGGAGTAGTGGTTAGCTATGGCATTGTCCCTATTTGTACTTGCAATATTGTACATAGCATTGATTTTTTTACACAAAAAAAAAATCCGAAATTGAGCTTGATTGACAATTAAGATACCCAAAATCATGGTTGATTGAAATTTTGAATTCCTTACCATAAGTTACATTTTACATATCAATCAAATAAATCAAAAAAGACAATGATTTACTTGTGATTTATGTACATAAAGATTTAAAGATACTAATAGCTTAATTAGAGTGATCAATCACCTAAAATCACGCCAATCAACCATAATCTTGGCCGATCTTGTGCGATTCTCTCTCATTTCAAATTTCTTTGTGCCACTTGTCCATTACTTAGGTCTTGTACACTTGGCAAAAAAAATCGTGCTTAAATGACACATATGATTTCATGCCCTTGCCTATATGACACATAAGCAAATTTTTCTAGCTTTATATAATATAATGATTAAAGTATAAGATAGGTTGTGCTTCTAGAAAATACTATTTTTTTTGTCGAAATAATATCAAAAGGTTGACAAAAAAATAAAAATATTTGGGAAGTATCTTGTAAGAAAAAGAACGGAAAGTGGAACTTTTTAAAAAGGCTAAGTTGTTTGGTTAGTAAAAATAGTGAAACTTGGAAGTCCTACTTCCCACAAAGTGGAAGAACAAACTAACCTAAGGCCTAGTAAGTTGAACTTATCAAGTTTTCATCTTATCTTTAATCAAACAACCTTTGCCACATTTTAAGAACTGGAACATTAATGGAAAACCAACTTTCAAGATAATACTATTTCCTACCTTCATCCAAATGACCACTAAAAATTCATGAGAAGAGACGATTGCTTTGTTAATGGTTGCAATTGACTAGTGGAGGGAGTCGGAATGTGTTGGGAAAGGAGAGAGAGTAGTTAATAGATTTTCTACATGTGGAGAATCAAACGTCGCCTTAAAATCTCCAACCGTCACTCTACTTTAGACGAAATTAGCCTTACCCTATATACTACTCACACTCACCTCTCCGAACTCTTCTATCTTTCTCCATACTATCTCCTTCTTCAAAGTCCTCCAACAACTAGCTTGCTAGAAAATTTCGCCATTGGGAATTCGAAAGGATGAGACATGAATGCTAGCCACCTTGAGCAACCGGCAATTTTTTTTATCTAAAAACAATCAAATGCATGAAAAATGCATCTCAACCATAAACTAGAAGTATGCTATTTAAATACATCCAAACAATGGTCCAGACGTATTTAGGGTACGTCTGTATCGGGGTCTAAACGTACGTAATTTTCATACGTCTGATCTGGAACACGACCAATACATAATTTTCATACATATAGACTATGGCTTAGCTTAGAAGTAATTTTCATACCATCACTAGACCATGGTACCTTCGTATGAGAATTACGTCTAGGTCATGGTCCAAACATATGAAAATTATGCCTTGGCTTGGTACAAACATAATTCTCATACGTTTGGGCAGTGGTCAAGCTAAGACGTTTTTTTTACATACATCTGAATTTTCAGGGAAATAAAATTAAAAAAATAACTCGCCATGTGGCCTTTGTTCCAGGATGTTGGACATGGTTGTGACAGCCGGACAACATGACTCTTTTCCGGCAATGGTGTTGGCGGCAGATGGATGTGGTGTTAGTGATGAGTTGGTGTTAGTGGTGAAGGTGTGTGATGGTTGTTGATGAGAGAGAAAGAGGGGATGTATGGTAAAGTAGGGCGACATCTGATAAAAATAGGGCGATATTTGACAACACCCGTTTTACTTGGTGAATACAATACGAGTGCATTCATCATACACTCGGGTGTACCATGTGCATGGTACACCTAAGGCTATTTTTTGCTCATTAACTCATTTGGAGCTTCATCTATTATGTGATTATACTCATTTGAAGGTTTCAAATGAGTAATGAAGAAAAAAAGTAGCATTGAGTGTACCATGCTCATGGTACACCTAGTTGTATGATAAAAATTCCCATACAATACAATTAATGTGAGAGGGAAGGACACATGAGTCACGAAAATTGATAATTGAGGGCAGCGTATTTGCTAAATGAGAGAGAATTCAAAGAGATTTCTATATTTTGATGAACTATGATGCGAGAATAATTTAATCAGTGTTTATTTACTAACAAAAGACCTTTAGAAAAAAAAGTATTATTAAAAGGACTAGTTTAGCTTTATTTGCACGGTAGTAGTAAATGTGCGACCGTGAATAATAGAGGCGGATCAAGATCTATTTGGGTACCTAGGTGACACGTGTGACGTGCCCCCATCAAAATATAAATTTTTCTTTTTTAAAAGATTTGAGACAACCTTATTCATGAATGAATACTTTGCTCCAGTGGTAAAAGTAACACGTCTTGATTACCATGTTGGGGCACTCAGGCCTAGGGGTGATAATGACCTCGGCCTGTTCGCGAAGCGATTCGAGCCGATTCGGTGGCATTCGCCATTCAGTAATCGGCTTCGGATTCGCTCCTTCGAGACCTTAAAGAACAGAATGACCAGGCCAAGCTTCTGTCGTAAAAAGCCTCCCGAACACGTCCGATTATTAGTTGATATAAAAATAATTATTATAATGTAAAACACTTTAAAATTTTATTATAAACTAAAACACTTAAAAAAGTTATTATACAATACGTATCCTGTTATACAAATTTTTGCGTTGAACAATTCATGTCTTTCTTTTTGTATCTTTTTAGATCTAGTTTGTCGATTTTTTATGTATATTTGTAAGTAATTCATTTGGTTAGCATGTAAAACAATAAAATAAAATATGTTTATTCATGTTATTTTTTGAATTTAGTCTATTATTCTACAAGATCTGTCAACAATTTTTTAAAATTTTGAATATTAATTTTTTGTTTGGTTTAATGTTGTGTTGGTTTATTTTTAATTTGTCTCAAATCAAGCTCGAGCCAAGCCAAGACGAGGCGAGCTAAGACAAGCTACCGAGTCGAGTTCGAGCCTCTAGTGAAGCTAACGAGCTCGAGCCGAGCTCACGAGCCGAGCCGAGCCGAGCCGAGCTAAACGATAAACGAGTCGAGTCGAGCCGAGCCCAGTACAGTTCAGACTTGACTCGTGTGATAAGCACCCCTACTTAGGCCGAGGTTTGATCCCTCCATAGGACATCTAATGTTTTCTTTATTTTTATATTTTTTCTTAAGTCCTACTTTGGATATTAGTTTTTCTAAAAATATATTTGTGAATATGACTTCTATTAAATATGATATGACGATATCGTATTAAACAAAATTCTATACTTTAACAATATAAAGTTTAAACTTGTCATTCAATTTCTCACCATCAACTAAGTCATAAAATTATTAATCAATTTAAAATTTCTAATATACACTTGATTGAATCGTATGTGCATATTCTACATCAAAGGTTTTTTATTCTTATTTGGAGCCCAGACTCCAAATGAGCAAATAATCGAATAAGCAGAAAATGGTCTTGTTGTATGATGCGTCGCTATACACTAGGGAGTACACTGAATTCGTTGAATTTGTATATAAAGCTCATTATGTACTTGGTTGGATTTTGTCCTAATATAACAGATAGGACCGCAAATTTATAAGAGTACAAATAGCATTTTACAAAATGACTCAAATATAATTAAATTGTGTTATAGTATGGGAGGCTTATTTTGGTAGGTTGATTTTGTTGCCCCACCAAATTTAAAATCCTAGATATAACGCGTCTAGTCAATAATCTTCTGAGTCAAACAGCAATCGCAAATCATTGCCATAAGCAAGTTTTTAAATTTCAAGTATATTTACGACTGGTGTATACGACCAACGCGACAAAATTTTCTTTTTAACTTTGCCAAAATATATTGCAATTAGTAAAGAATTAAATAGGTTAGAATATTAAGTGCATAAATTTTGATGGAAGTGAGTATGAATTCGGAGTATATAATAAACTCTATGAAAAACATCGATTTGAAGCAGATAATTCCACAAATTCATCAACAAAATTGGCCTGTGAAGAGGGTGAACACAACACTACTTGATCGAGTTAGTAGTATACTAGTATGAGGATACATAAGGATAACCTAAGACATCTTGAGTTGATTTAGGTAGTACAACTTTCTTGATAAATAAAGGGTCTTAAATTTTGGGAAAATTGACTTTGAGGGTTCTAACTATGGTCCATTGTCTTTTATAGGTCTCGACTGTTAATTATTTTTCTGTAGGACCTAAATATAGGTTGTTTTGATTTTATGTATACATTGTCTTTTATAATTCAAGCATCCTTAAGAAGTATGGAAAAGAAAGGAGGTAGAATTTTCTTACTTTAGACTTTTTGGTTGTCTTATGTTTAGAAGAAGAATCGCGATAAGTTAGATCCATGAAGGAAAATCGAAAATTTTTCTTACAAGATGACATTTCTTTGGTAGTTGACAAGGTCAATAGTAGAGATGTAGCAGTAATAACCTAAAATTTGGTTTCTAACTATAGTAAGATATATACATCTCCCGTTCAATATTACTTACAACATTTCTCAGTTTCTCTTATTTGGAAGTTTCACATTAATTGAAACATCTTTTTTTTTTTTTTGACAGGAAAAGGGTAGCCATTTATTCCTTTGCTAAATCAGAGGCAACAACCTCCATTACATCCTCTGGAGTTTCCTCCAACCAAACTAACAGAAAATCAGTTTTTAAACTACGTTTTGCTAATCTATGCGCTACCATATTACCATTCCTACAAACAAAATTAAAAGAGACATCATGACAGTGTTGGAGTAGCATATAAATGTCATTCAAGACCAGCCCAAACTCTGAGCTCTCCTTCTTCTTTCGCTTCAAAGCTTCGAACAGCAGCATGCTATCCATCTCAAGGATGAAACTGTTGAAACCAGCTTCAATAGCTATTTTCATACCTTGTCGAGCCGCCATTGCTTCACCCGTTTCCACATCGCATCTTCCACGCCACGTATCACACATAGCCATCAACACATCACCCACTTCATCCCTTAGCACCGCTCCAAAACCCACCTTCTCCTCGCCATTAAACGCAACATCAATGTTTAGCTTCAGCCTCCCTGCCCTAGGTGCTACCCATTTTTTACCTTCCTCCATAGTCTTGCTTTTGCATATCTTTGTAGCTTCATTCACCCTTCTATACTCTTCCAAAACACTCAAAGCCTTCTCAAAGAGACCAAAAAATATGCCACCACTCCTTGTCTTTGAATATTTTCCTAAGATCCCACACCCATTCTTTGAAAGATGTGCTAACCGCCCGGCTACAACTGAGTCTTAGAGGGGAAAGATACCATAGCTTTCGAGCTTCTTTGCACTGCACATAGATTCCATTTTTTTATTTATCCTTATCTATATCCTCTTCTCATAGTCATGGGCCTCTTGGCTTTCTTAAGAACGTGCCATGTGGGGTAATGTTACAATAAACGTGGAACGGAACCGATGCAATATTTTCCTATTTATATTTGGCTCATGAGTATAATAAGTAGGCCACCCTTGTCTAAGGAGAAGGCAAACTGCACTTCAGCATCAACCTTTAGTTGCTCTATCAGAACATGAGCAGGAAGAAAAATGACCAAGGTTGCCTCTGCTGCCCTTAGACCTGCCATTATACCCACCAGATGATACTTATTGAAATGAATCTCACAAAAGGAAATCAATCAATGAGCAAAAACACTGCAACCATTTCTATTAAAGTTGACAAAAATTTTACTGCTAATAAATTTTTTACTGTGAAAGGTGTTTATGCCGATTTTGTACCAAGTACGCAAAAGGTATTGGGGAGCCAACAATAAGAGCAATATACTTAAACAAATGCAAAATAAATAATGACCAACAAGAACGTAAATAAAAAGAGCAGAAAGACAAACAATTGTTGACACGGAAAACCCGAATGACGGGAAAAACCGCGGGTGGTGACACTCTTGATCACCAATCCACTATAGTAATGCCGCCGTCAATATCAGCATGCAAATACAACGATAACCAGTACAAGATTACAGAAGATCAATGGAGTGAGAGAGAACGTGACTATTTATGAGCAATGAAGGTAATTAGTAGATAGTTCATCCTCCTCAACTAAGTTACATTTGCCCTATATATAGATTCTAAGAGCAGCCTTTATTTCCGTTGACTCTACCTTTGAAATAGGATCTTCTACAGCTTCTTTGTAACCGATCCCCCTTTATTCCATCAAGCAGTTGAAGTGGTGGGCCCAACACACATCTCACACGTACAAGATAAACCAAGCCCCCTATCTCTTAAATTCAAATTTAACAAGTACCGCCACTTGTAGAAAACGGGGTCCAACAATTGCCCCTAATTGATGTTGTTTCTTAACTGCCTTGGGAAACTACAACAATTACTTGGCCCAAAAACTGTCTTCAACCGCCCAACCGCACACGCCCCCATGTTATAAGACACACGCCACCCCTTCTTCTCCCTCTTGTTACTTCAAACTTCCTACAAAAATACTTTTCTCTCTCCTGAAGAACCGAGAATCTCTCCATTCCTGCTCTGCGACTTTTCTTCGGTGAACAAAAACAAGTAATAACTCTTCGTCTTCTTGTTTCACTTTCTTTAAACTCTTCATCCATGGCTCCTAAAGATGCTGTCAAGGTTAGAAAAGCTAGCAAATCCCCCAAACCTTCCAAAACTAGTGGGGAGGTAATCGTTATAAACGCCGGTGTAATTGGAGGCCCTAGTGTACCTAGCACCTTCATAGAAGAAGAATTAGATGATTTTATAGAAAGAACTGGGTTACCTATCCGAATAAAGGCTCGGATTCCCGAAAAGGAAGAGCGTCCCGACGACTGTCCCATGGGTTGGGTGGTTTTTTACGAGTATCCCTTCAAGATCGGCCACAAATTCCCCCTTTGCCCTCTCATGACTGAACTTCTTGACACCCTAAAGGTAAGCCCTGGACAAATTATGCCTTTAGCTTGGAGGATTGTCCATGTAATCGACATTTTGGCTAAGGGTATGAACATGAATTTTGGGTTAGTAGATTTACTGCATGTGTATGAAGTGAAAAAGGTTGAAAATACAAGGTACACCTTGTTTTTGAGATCCGGGCGTTTATCACTTGTGGGTAATACCGGGGCCAACGACAGAGGATGGAAGAAAAGGTATGTGTTTGTAGAAAAGGTGTCGTTGGGGAAAGATTACACGTTTTTGTGCGACGGCTGGAATTCCGGAGGTATAATTTTTACTTCTTTTGTGAATTTTTGTTGGCTTAAGAATTTGACAATGTCTAATTTTGTGGTGCCTTGCAGAAATCTTACCCTTGTCAATGGAGGAGAACGACTACTCCCGTACCAAGGCTAACCGGCTTCTGAAGACCTATTCGACGGAGGAGCGTGCATTCAGGACCAACTTCAATCTAGTGCCTGCCGACGTCGACGAACATCCTCAAGACCCCGACGGGCCTTCCAACAACAGTTCCCCTTCAATGGCCTCAGGTAATGCATAAGTGTAAACGCCGTCATCTTCTTCTTTATGCAATCCCATGCTCATATTGACGTGTTGTCATCAGAAAACACCAAGTCTACCAAGAGCAAATCTCCTGTGGTCGCTCTGACGGAGGCGGAGATGTTGGAGAGAACATTGAAAAGAAAGAGGGCCCAAGCTAGCATGCCCACTCCTTCTGCCACCGTTGCTCATACTGTCAAGTCTCCTGCCGGCGTCAAACCTGATGACGCTAACGCCGTCAAAGCATCGACGCCGACCAAGGAGGGAAGCTTCAGTATTTCTCCCCCCAAGGGGTTTTTGGAACACACCACTCCTACTATTTGGCATGAAGCCGAGGAATTAGCTTTCCCCGCGCCGCAAAAACGTCTCGCCAAGCTCCCAATTCACCAGGTCGCCGACGAAGGGTTGGCGCTACAGTTGCACGTAAGTTGTTGCTTACTCATTAGTAATATTGCCCCTGTCCTTCGTGACATTAACTTGTGTTATTACCTTGAATAGGCCATCCAAAATTCTTTGGCCATCCGCAGCTCTGCTATCGTTCTGGACAAGGAGTGCAAAACCCTTCGAGAGAAATTAGAGAGATCTATTACTGCTCAGTCGGAGGCCGAGAAGGCGTTGAAAGCCAAGACTGCTGAAGTGGCATCGATTCAAGAAGAATTGGACGCCAAAGTTGTGGAGGCGGCGTCACTCAAGGAGACGTTGGACGTCCGTACTGCTGAGCTAGAAGCCAGGGTGACGTCGTTGCTAGAGGAACTTATCGACGCCGCCAACCTCTATACTTGGAGGACCAAGGCGAGGTTGATGAAGCAGTTCATGGATGGCCAGACGGCGTCATGGACTCCAGAGGACGACGTTAAAATGTTCCTTGATATTTACGGGTCTGACGCCGATCTTCTTCCTGACGGCGTTGCTTCAAATGCTGAGACGACGGAGACGGCTGAGTCGACCCCTGGTGGTGAAAACAAAGATGCCATGGATACAAATTAGAAAGTGACTTCCAATGTTTAGTTTTTTGCATGGTGCTATGCCACCAACATAGAACAATTTCCCTTTTATTTGATTGTGTCAGTGCTAGAACACTGATTTTGTTTCAAACAGTTGCAAGTTTTAGGTTGTGTTTCGTTTGACTTATTACCATGACGACAAATATCAATGTTATGTTCCTTCTTTGTGTGTTTAACTTGCCTCGTGTAGGTGTATATTTTGTCAATGTCGTTGTGTGTATGTATGTATGTAGGTACCTTTAATGTTAGGAGCCATTTGCAACATTAATTGTCATGAAGGGCTAAATCACCACTTCCAATTAAGCATGCTTAGCTCGTTTGTATGTTGTATTGATGACTTCTTAAGGTGTGTGTCCCTTATTGTATGGTAGTCATATTGCGTTTTACCTGGACGCCGTCGAGTTCTGGCACACTGATGTAAGTTGCCGCCGTCATCGTATGTGTCGGCGTCAGGTGATTGTATGTTGTCTTATTGAAAGTATCCTCCGTCGGTCGTCGATGTGTCCTTGTCTTACATGCCTGTCTTCATGAACAAAGGTGAGATGGCCGTTGGCTTTACCAACGGCCCTCCGAGGCTCAAGTCAGTATGTTGCTTAGGACAAGGGTACTTTTAGAGAAGGACTAAAAATATGTTGAGAACAAAATGACATGAAAAAATGACATGAATAAAAAGAAACATGTTTCAACTAATTACTTACTTGTGACAGCGTCCTTTTTGTTGTCAACATAAATTTCAAAATGATAAAGTTTCAGATGGACGGCATTCCAACTTCGTGGAACTTGTTTACCTTCCCTTGTGCACAACCTATAGGCGCCGTTGCCTACCACTTTCTGTATGCGATATGGTCCTTCCCAAGCTGGTGCTAGTTTACCTGCATTAAGTTCTTTAGTGTTCTGGAATACTTCTCTAAGGACCCAGTCGCCTACCTTGAATGTATTTGCCTTAACGTTCTTGTTGAAACTTCAGGCTACTATCTGTTGTTACGACGCCGTTCGTACGAGCGCTGCCTCTCTTAACTCTTCGCTGGTAACGACGTCGTGACTTATCTCCTCTTCGTTTCTCTCCAGCATCAATAATCCATATCTCGCCGTCGGAATCTGTACCTCTGGTGGTAAAACTGCTTTGCAGCTGTATACTAGTGAGAACGGCGTTTGCCCCGTCGCCGTTTTAGGGGTGGTTCTGTTCGCCCAAAGAATTGGCGGTAGTTCCTCCGCCAACTTACCTTTGGCCGCTTTCAAGCGTCGTTTGATAACTTTTATGATTGACTTGTTACTTGATTCAGCTTGTCCATTGGTTTGTGGATATCTCGACGTCGCAGTACTTAGTTGTATATTCCATTTTACCAGAAAGTTACGTGTAGGCGTACTGATGAATTGTGAGCCGTTGTCGCAGATTATCTCTGACGGGACGCCGAACCTGTAGATTATGTTTCGCCATATAAAAGTAATAACTTCCTTGTCGCGTACCTGGGTGAATGAGTCAGCCTCAATCCACTTAGAAAAATAGTATGTCATCGCTAGCATGAACACCTTCTGCCCCGGCGCTTGAGGCAACTTGCCGACGATATCCATCCCCCACCTCATGAAGGGCCACGGGGTGATAGTTGGGTGTAGCTTTTCTGCTGGATTATGAGACATGGCAGCGTGTCGCTGGCAAGTGTCACATTTCTTGGCATATTCAGTGGAGTCACGCCTCAATGTCGGCTAGTAGTACCCCATTCTCAATGTTCTGTTGGATAGACTGCGTCCACCTGAATGGTTACCGCAACTCCCATCGTGCATCTCTTGAAGTACTTGCTTACATTCGTCGCCATCAAGGGAACGTAAATAAGGTCCTGCAATGGACTTTCGAAAAAGTACGTCGTCAATCAGAACATACATCGAAGATTTATAGCGTACCTTTCTCGCTTGTAGCTTGTCGTCCGAGAGTACGTCGTCTTTGAGATATGAGATGATCGGCGCCTTCCAACTAGTGGACGGCGTCATTGTGATTTCGTTGACGTCGGCGTCGCTTACTGATCGGTCGATCGCTGGTGTCGCTAGGTGCACTATGGGTATATTCTTGAATCCTGATTTTCTCATGGCCGAGCTAATGTTGGCCAATGCGTCTGCCTGCGTATTTTGATCCCTTGGGATCTTATGAATGTTAAAGTTTGCAAAAGATTTTACCTTTGACCTGACTGCCTCCAGGTACGCCGTCATTTTAGAGTCCTTGGCGGCGAATTCTCCTTTGATTTGGCTAACTATCAACAATGAGTCGCTGTATACCTCAATGTCGGTGGCTTGCAGATCTTTGGCTAAAGTCAACCCGGCTAATAATGCTTCATATTCCGCTTCATTGTTTGTAGCTTTAAAATCACAACTAATAGCTTGGGCTATAGTGTCCCCTTGTGGCGACTTCAGCAGTATACCTAATCCGGCGCCTCGAAAGTTCGAAGATCCATCTACATGCAACACCCATTTAGTACTAATTGTGTTAACAGCAAGCATACTTACCTCACTTTGTACCGATGCCTCTAGTCGTGGGCTGAAGTCAGCCACAAAATCTGCCAAGGCTTGTGATTTTATCGCCGTTCGTGGCTGATACGTGATGTCATAACTACTAAGAGTAATGGCCCACTTGCTCATTCTTCCTGTCAATTCTGGGCGTCTCAAGATTGACTTAATAGGATTGTTAGTCTTTACATGTATGATATGTGCTTCGAAATAATGTTTCAATTTTTTAGAAGCAGTGACTAGTGCCAAAACGAGCTTTTCTAAAGAGGAATACCTGGTTTCGGCGTCGATAAGGGATTTACTTACATAATAAATGGGCAGTTGGCCTGTTGAATCTTCCCTAGTTAAGACGGCACTGACTGATGATTCGCTGACGGCGACATAAAGTTGTAACGGCTCGTCAGCCGTCGGCTTGGATAATAAAGGTGGCGTCATCAGATATTCCTTGAGTTCTTGCAATGCCTGTTCATGATGTTCGCTCCATTCAAAGCGCTTGTTCTTTTTCATGATATCGTAGAATAGCCTACACCTGTCGGAGGATTTGGAGATGAATCGATTCAAGGCGGCGACGCGTCCAGTAAGTTTCTGCACTTCTTTAATGTTCTTTGGGGGTTGGATGTTGATGATGGCCCTTATCTGGTCAGGGCTAGCTTCTATGCCTCGTTGCGTAACGATGTACCCCAGAAATTTTCCTGCAGGCACTCCAAAAGAACACTTAGTAGGATTAAGTTTCATTCCATACCTTCGAATAACGTCGAATGCTTGTTGTAAATGTGAGACGTGGTCACAAGCGGCCTTGGATTTCACCAACATGTCATCGATGTACACCTCCATGGTGTCCCCTAGCTGGTCTTTGAACATTGCGTTGACAAGAAGTTGGTTGGTGGCGCTGGCGTTCTTCAATCCAAATGGCATAACTTTGTAGCAATAGATGCCGCGGTCGGTGACGAACGACGTCTCCTCCTGATCTTCTGGATGCATAAGTATTTGGTTGTACCCGGAGAAGGCGTCCATGAACGTCAGTAGCTCATGTCCGGCAGTGGCGTCGACGAGGGCATCGATGTGTGGCAATGGAAACGGATCTTTCGGGCAAGCTTTGTTGAGATCAGTGAAATCGATGCAAACTCGCCATTTTCCATTCTTTTTTCCTACAACAACGACGTTAGCTAGCCAATCGGGATATTTAACCTCCCTTACCATGCCAGTGTCGATTAACTTTTGGACCTCATCGTTGATTATCTGATTTCTTTCAGGAGCGAACTTGCGTCTTTCATGATGCCCATATCGCGCTCATCGATGCCCATGTCTTCTAATGCGTCTTTCATGAGGACGTTGGCTGAGCTGCCATTACCCACTAGCACACGTTTTAGTAAACAATTGCTAATAGTTAGAGAAATTACCAGACCGTCGTGATGGATGTCTCGGTCGTCACCGAGATCGTCTTCGTCGAATGTGATGGGCATAGCTTCGAGTTCAGCATCACGAGGATGACGGAGTTCCTTGGGGATGGCGTCTTGATTTGGGACGTCTCTCGCGTGACGTTTAGCTGCAGAATAGGTTAGTCCACAAATATCTGATCCACCACTAATGACATTGATTACCTTCACATGTGTCGGCGACGTAGGGGGTTGCCGCCGTTCGTCATATTTTGATGTCGTTGATTTTCCCTTCTCAGTTAGCAGGTCTTTTAGATGACCCTGTTTAAGGAGGTGTGCCACTTCGCGTCGTAATGCAACACACTCGTCAGTGTCGTGCCCGTGGTCTCCATGGAACTCGCACCATTTCGACTTGTCACGTCGGGCTGCTGCTTTTTCATTCCTGAAAGACCACTTAACAGCATTACCCAAAGAACGTAAAGTGTTAACAATACCTGACACGTCAATGTCGAACCCATATTCGGTGAGCTTGGGCGGCAAGCCGGGGTCATTCTTCCAATCGCTTATGGCCCCGGTCTGACGGACGTTGTGGATCTGTTTCGGACGATCGTAAGGCTTTGGACGCCACGAACTTTGTTTGGTCGGCGTCGATTTCCTGTTGCCGGCGTCACTGAACCCTTTCCTTGATTGCATATCTTCCTCCAACCTGATTTGAGCCAAGGCTTTGGCCTGGGCGTCCTTGAACGTCGGACAAGGGTATTTCGTCAGTTCTTTGTATAAATCTGACTCTTCATCCAATCCTCGTCGGAAAGCCTCAATCGCCGTCCTGACATCGCAGTTGGGAATCGACACCTTTTCTCTGTTAAACCTGTTGACAAACTCTTTCAAAGATTCATCAGATTTTTGCACAATTCTGTGCAAATCACTAGCTTGTTTCTCCATCTTACGGCTACTAGCAAATTGTAAATTGAAAGCATTAATTAATTGAGCAAAAGAAGAGATAGTGCCGTTGCCGAGGTGGATAAACCACTGCAGGGCTGGTGCAGTCAGCGTTGATCCGAAGCCTTTGCACATACAAGCTTCGCGCATGTTTCGAGGAATTGAGATGGTAATTATCCGTTGCTTGTACTGAGCGACGTGGTCGTTGGGATCTGAAGTGCCGTCGTACAGCTTCATGGTTGGGACAAAGAACCGCTTCAGAACTTCGATCATTGCAATAGGGTCAGCAAAAGGTGAATCTGCATAGCTATTCGGTGTCGCTTTCTCCATAGGATTAGGAAGTAATTGAGGAGAGAATCCAAATTAAAAGCCTTGAAAATTGTGGTGTGTGTTCATAAGCAAGGAAAATAACGATTCTGCCCCTAATACTAAACCAAAAATTACGATTTTGCCATTACCTATTCTCCATATATATGTGACTAAGGCCCTCATTCATTTTCATCATATTCATTCCACAAAAACACAACAAAAAACACATCACCATCTCCTCCCCTTCTTCACGCCATTCTGGCGGGTGCGGAGGCTGCTGTTGGCAGCTTGTTCCTCTTGTATTTTAGCTCTGAATATTGCATGCAATAACTTCCCTAAGCTTATCAAGTTGATCTCCATACTGGGCAAGCGTTACTTTTGAGGTTTCACTTCAGTAGCATCAAGGAAAACCAAGGAAGGTGAGTTGTGGCTGAATTCCAGCACTTATGAGGTTTACTAGATTGAAACTTGATTTCTTTGGGTTAATTGCTGAATTTTAAGTTATGAATGTTTTTGCTAAGGTCCTAAGGAGTTGCTGGAGAAGTGATAAGAGTGGTTAAAGAAGATTTGATTCCCAAACATCGGATTAAGGTACACAAGGACCACCTTTCGAATCCTTACTTTCTTAGTTTGTTTGTGTAGCACTTGTTTTATGGAAAATGTGTGATCTTCGAATGTGTATTTTGTTGGGAACCTACTGATTTGTTAATGAGTTATAAGTAGTTGATTTCAAAGTGTTGCATGTGAATTTTTGGTAATGATTTCCGAGATATAAAGCGTTGCATGTCAAGTTACTCTAAAACCGATTGAAAATTGATACTACTTTTATTGTACCTTGATTAAGTGCCTTGAATGTTGCTGGTCATTCATGGTATGCTCCTGGAAAGTTCATATCTTGATTGTTGATAAACCTTTGTTTCGTTTTTCCCCTCATATGCCAAGTACAACCTCCGTTTGAGAAGTAAACAACACTTAAAACTCGATTTTTCACTTAATTGCTTTCCGAGCTAATAAACCTTTGTTCCTTTGGTTCCTAAAATGCTTTTGAGTAATGAACACCTACTGCACCTATCCATATACTAAGTTGTACACCAAAAATTTGGCTAACCACAAGAGTTGAGAGTGATTTTTGCACAAAAACCGCTATCCTTTAACACAAAAATCGAAAACCATAAAATTGACATATGTTTACTTGTGTGGTATAATCTTTCCGTATATTTAGGAGCCTTTCTCTAAACCCTTTACATGCTGCCATGTTATGATAAACACTATCTTGAGTCATCTCAACTAATCTCAACATCCTTTCGAAACCTGATTGTTAAGTCACTTTTCCGAAAGTACTGGAACTTGACATAGCAAACTTGTTTTACGAAACTTGTTTTGATAAGTTAAGTTGATTTTAAAAGTTGATACCAGTAATTATTTGAGACTAATATTCTTATATATTTGAGTATAAGTTTCTTATAAGTATTAAAAGTTTAGTTTTAGAAGGGAAGTAGCTGCGTAAGCAGTGATGAACAACACTCACAGAGCAGGTTTGCTCTTTAAGTATTTAGAGCGGGTATTGCTCCATTATGTAGGGTCATGACCTAGAAAGTCTTGCAAGCAGGAAATAAGAAAGGTGGGTAGACGTCCCTCAAAAGTGTGGAGATATGGCTTTGCCCTCCATTCGTGTTCCTTCCCAGAGTTAAAAATATTTTGAGTTATGTATAGAAAATGATTAAGTAATTGTTAAAAAGAGTATAAACGTTATTCATGGAAAGTTACTCGATATATTCATGATGTTGTTGTTATTTCTACATTATTCAAAGGGAGAAAGCAACTTTGTAATTAAACAAAATAAAAGTGTTTGAGACATCGATTATGTTGTTACATTAAAGTAAAATCTATTTTCAGCCACCTTACTATTTTGGAACTGGTGGGACTTGTGTACCAGTGTAAGCTGACTGTTTTGTTCTCTTGAACCTGTCCTGGTGGGGGCAGATTCAACTGTTTTACAGGAGTAATTAGAATGTCAAAAATTAACTTAGTCTGGAAATGTTCGTATTATGTAAATTTTCGCAGCAACGTGCTTGTTGTATAATATTAACTATGTTTTGTAACTTATATTTTGAGCTCGGATTTCTAAATACTAAGACTATGTTGTAATAATTAGATAATTTAGTTTATTTTCATAACTAAGCTTAGATACTTTCAGATTTCCTAACCTTCCAAAGGCAGAGTGGTGTGGAAATCTACACTAACAGTATCTCTAACTAGCAGCTTAGTTCCTTAATTAATTATAGTTAGTTCTAATTAAGCTGCTACTTAGGGAGGGCTGTTACACTTAATATCTGAGCAAACGTTTCTAAACACAAAAAAATAAGTATTTTGGGTTTCAAAATAAACAAGTAACGATATATATAGTTCCAAATGTTCGAAAAAGAAAAGAAAGAAAAAGAAAGAGATGTAGGATTTAGAGAGAAATGGAAGTTTGGTAGAGGAGAGGGAAATCGCAGTGCAGAGGAGAGAGAAACGGGAGGGGTAGAGGATAGAGAAATGAAAGTTGGTACATGAGAGGGGCATAGAAGAGAAAAATGAGGGTTGACAGAGAAGAGAGAAAGTATAAACTAAGGGGGAAATGGTTTTACTAGCAAAACTAATAGGTGCAAGCGCTTAATAAATTTCACTATAGCATGAAATCAGTTGGTCTCACGTAAACACTAATGTGAGAGAGTTGTATTCAAGAATTTTTGTTGAACATATTATGTAAAAAAAAGAAAGAGAAAAGTGCTACAAAAAAGAAATTACAGAATTATATACTTTCTCTTTCTTGTTCTTTATTGAACAAAATAGGTAAATAGCCCAATTTATAACAAAGCCAAGCTACAAAATTTCATAATCGCTCAGTTTTTTAACATGTGCAACAATTGTTGGTCAAATTTGACCATGTATATATTTTTATTTTTGAGAGCAATAGAGCAGAGGTAATTTCATTGATAATAAAACTTTTGACACTTACAATCATTCCATGGAATCATTAGAAAAACAATATAAGTATAAAAAACCTTAGGCATATTAGCATCACTTCTTATAAGCTTCAATCTCATGTCAGATGTCTTTGCATCTTTTTCATCAGAGCTCCGTAGGTGTAACGTCTTTAGGTTCATAAAACATGACTGGTTCTCGAGATTGGCATCTCTAGACCAACGCTCCACTAGTTCCACAAATCTGCAAATAAACATGAGGAAGCAAGATTCCAACAAAGGGGAGTAAACTAAAACATAAGGAAGCAAGACCCCAACAAAGGGGAGTAAACTAACCCTAGAAGGGGGAGAACAGCTGTCACAAAGGATGGAGAATTATTGAAAACAGAGAACAAAGAGAGAAAAACAAAGTGAAAAGCAAGAGCACGATACTTAGTACTAGAAACCAAACTAATGGCTGAAAGTAAGAGAGAAATTGGGGCTTACCATGGACAAAAGTATCCATGGCAGCCCCTTACTGTAGAAAAAGTTAGGGTTTACTTTTGAGAAGGAGAGAGAGAAGAGAGGAGCTGGGGGTAGAATTCAAAGTGAGCATGTATATATGTTGTCACTAATATAGTACAAACTAATTTTGTCATTCAGTTAGTTTTTTTTTTTGGTAAGTAAGTAGTTGTATAAAGCCCAAAAAAACACATACATCCTATAGGAAGCTAGAAAGAACTAGCAACCACACATCAAGCTGGACAGGCCTAGTCTTTTACAAACCTTTAATCCACTCTCTATCACTATCATTAATTTTCAAGCTTAGGATTTGTACAATTCTATGCTTCACCATATACTTAATATCACTAACAGTTTTATCTATAGTCATAATCACATGGTCCCAATAAGCTGAATTTTAGTTTTCCGAACCATATATATACAATAGCAGCAACGGCAGCAATGGCAGCAATTGCCACCATTCTTCTGACTTTTGTTCCTCTGCAGCGGTCCTTGAGTCATCTACACATCTGAAGCCCTTTTCCACCCCATCTAATACTAAGCCAATTGAGGACTCTAGTGATACATTGTTCACTAAAGACACACTCAAACATCAGATGCTTTGTTGTTTCCACATGTTGCTGACAGATTATGCAAACATCGTCAACACACATGTTCATATTCTTCAATCTCTGCCTGGTTTTCAGCCTGCCCTGCATAGCAAGCCACATTTTCATCTTGTGCTTTGGTTGAGTATATCTGCACGAAACATACCTGCTCCACTGATTATGATTGTCCACACCCAGCAAGGCCTTGTATTGTTTTTTTATGCTATATTGTCTGTCATTCAACCACTGAACACTATGTGTTTTTTCATTCATTTCATTCTTTGGTAGGCAAACATATTTCCATGCCCAAATTATTCGGGGCTACATAGTGACCCCATTGAGCTTCACCAATGTAAATTCCATTCACCCAATTAACCAATATAGTATATTTTTTCTGCACAACAATACAGGCTAGTTTGCTCATAGCAGCAATGTTGCATTTCCATGTCTCCCTAAAGCCTAGCCCCCCTACTGTTTTAGAGTGACATAAATTCTCCCAAGCAACTACTCTAACCTTATTGTCATTGTGTTTACCAGTCCACAAGAAGCACATGCAGATTGAATTAACTTCTTTTAAAACACTTTTAGGAATGATGAATAGCTGCCCCCAATATGTGTGTACACTCATCAGTACACTATGAACCAGTTGACTCCTAGCAGCCATAGATAAGTTCCTGGATGATATAGGAAGGTTAGCGGAGAAGTTCGACGAAGAAGTTCGTCAAAAAGCCTGAAATGATTTCTACTAGTCAGGCCTCCGGAGTCAGAATGCTTATTGTAATACCTTTTTGGATGACATAGGCTTTTTAAGCCAACTGAGTTCGTTTAGTACCCGAAAATAGCATTTTAATTATTTTTGGATTTTGTTATTTCCTTATTTTCGTATTAGGGTTTTGTTTTAACTATTTAAACATTATTAGCCGTCATTAGGAGGCAGTTTATCACCTTTTAATAATATCTCAGAGTTTTACTCTATTTTGGTGGATTCCGGAGCTTTTGCAGATTTATCGCTTGTAAATCTGTTCGTTCGTGTAAAGGATTAGCACTTGCTTTTCCTTAGATCTTTCCGACTGTGTCAGGTGGTATCAGAGCAGGCTTTCTCCTGTTTCTTTCCGTATCTTGAACAGCAATGGGAGAACCAGTGACCAGAGCAGATCTTGAAGGAGTTATCACGGCTTTTACCAAGGCCCTTACTGCTTTGACTGATCAGATGACTGCGTTAACTACGCAGATGAACAACATGCAGAATAATATCAATCAAGGAGACAGAAAAGGGGAACAGAATAATGTTCCACGTGGAAGAGGCAAACGAACTGTTGTGGCGGATAGTTCGAGTTCTGAGGAAGAAGAACCCTTCGAAGAAGAACGGAGTGATGAAGGTAATCATTACCATAAACATGATTATCGAGTGAAGGCTCATATTCCTTTGTTTTATGGAACCATAGGAGTGGAGGAATTTCTTGATTGGCAGATTGATGTCGATAGGTTTTTCGAAGTAATGGAGGTTCTTGAAAATAAACATGTTAAGATGGTGGCGATTTGATTAAATAGCATTGCTGCTATTTGGTGGGATAAGTTGTTTATGTAGAGACAAAGACAAAGGAAGGGGCCAGTTAAAACTTGGAGGAGAATGAAGCAGTTGATGTTGGAGAGGTTTTTGCCGGAAGATTCTGAGCATATTCTATATAAGATGTATATAGAACGTGTTCAAGGGAAGAGGACTGTGACATAATATACGGCGGAGTTTCTGCAATTTTCTGAGCGCAACGATTTGGGAGAATCCAAAAATCAGAAAGTGGCTCGATATATTAGTGGTTTGAAGGATTCCCTGCAAGAGAAGATGGGCTTGCAAACTGTGTGGACTGTTGCGGAGGCATCTAGTTTGGCTTTAAAGGGGAACAGATAGAGAAATCCCCTCGAAATTTCTCGTCTTTCAGGAGATATTCACCCCAAAGTAACATTGACTCTGGTGGTGAGAAGGAGAAACTGATTACTAAGGATTCTAGTACTGCAAATAAAGGAGGTTCTAGTAGTGCGCAGCAAGGAAAGTCAACTGTCCAGAAGCAAAACAATCCTTATGCCAAACTAAGTGGGGATACTTGCTATCGTTGTAATGGCAAAGGTCACCGATGAATTTTTATCAAACTCGGAGAGTCACTGCTGTCGTAAAAGGAGATGGAGAGGAGCTTGAAGGAGAGAACGATGAGTATGCAGATGCGAAGTTCGCAGATGCGGAGTCTGATGACAGAGTTAACTTTGTGCTGCAAAGGGTCCTGTTAACTTCTTGAGACGAGAGCCAGCGCAAGAATCTATTTAAGACTCATTGTTTAATTCAGAACAAGGTCTGCAACTTAATCGTGGATAATGGAAGCACGGAGAATCTGGTGTCCCAGAAGTTGGTAGAATATTTGAAGCTGCCCACATAACCTCATGAGAAGCCATACACCCTAGGCTGGGTCAGCAAGGGGTCATAAGTTCGGGTTACCATGACATGCAGAGATCCCATCTCCATAGGGAAACACTATAAGGAAGAGGTAATTTGTTATGTTCTTGAAATGGATGTTTGTCATATTTTACTTGGTAGATCTTGGCAGTTTGATATTGATGTGACTTATCGGGGAAGGGATAATGTGATGATGTTTACTTGGGGTACCCATAAAATTGCTAAGGATCCTGTTATGAATTTTGACCATAAGCCAGGGGGGAAGAAAACCAGCTTCTTAGTAATGACTTACAATGACAAAGATCTTGATGAGGCTGTAAAAGAAACTAATTACTTCTGTCCAGAAGTGGTTAAGGGGTTATTGGGTGCTGAAAAGGAAGAAACCTTGATTCCTGTTGAAGTGTTGGAGATCTTATAGGATTTCAAAGAATTGATTGCTGATGAGTTACCGAATGACTTACCTCCCATGCGTGACATACAACATCAGATTGATTTGATTCCTGGTTGTAGCCTACCAAACCTTCCCCATTATCGTATGAGCCCTAAGGAGAATGAGACTTTGAGGAAGTAGATTGAGGACTTGTTGAAAAAGGGGTTCATTCGAGAGAGTATGAGTCCATGTGCGTGCAGTTCATGTTCTTTTAGTCCCTAAGAAAGGAATTTAGTGGAGGATGTGTGTTGACATTAGGGCCATCAATAAAATAACTATCAAGTATCACTTCTCAATTCCTCGATTGGAAGACATGCTTGATGAATTATCGGGTTCCAAGGTGTTTTCAAAGATAGATCTGCGTAGAGGGTACCATCATATTAGAATTCGACCTGGAGATGAGTGGAAGACAACTTTTAAGAGCAAGGATGGGTTGTATGAGTGGTTGGTGATGCCATTCAGTTTGTCAAACACACATAGCACTTTCATGCGGTTGATGAATTAGGTCCTTCGTCCTTTTACTGGTTCTTTTGTGGTGGTTTATTTTGTTGATATTCTGATTTACAGTAAGAACAAGAAAGATCATCTGGAGCATGTAAATCAGGTGCTGAAAGTTTTATAAGAGAACCAATTGTACATTAACCTGAAAAAGTATACATTCTGTACCAATAAACTGCTCTTCTTAGGGTTTGTTGTTGGTGAAGAAGGCATTCAGGTGGATAAAGAGAAGGTGAGTGCAATCAGAGATTGGCCCACACTTACATCAGTGACTGAAGTTCGTAGTTTCTATGGCCTGGCATCTTTTTACAGGAGATTCATCAGAGATTTCAGTACCATTACCACACCGATAACTGAATGTTTGAAGAAAGGGAAGTTCAAGTGGGGAGATGAGCAGGAAAGGAGTTTTTCTTTAATTAAAGAGAAGCTATGTAATGCCCCGGTGCTAGCCCTTCCTGATTTTGATAAAGTGTTTCAAGTTGAATGTGATGCCAGTGGAGTGGGTATTGGAGCTGTTTTTTGTCACAAGAGAATAGACCAGTGGCTTACTTTAGTGAAAAATTGAGTGACGTCAGGCAGAAATGGAGTACTTATGATCAGGAGTTCTATGCGGTGTTTAGGGCACTGCGTCAGTGGGAACATTATCTGGTTCAGCAGGAGGTCATTTTGTTCATTTTGTGCTTAGCAGCCATAGATAAGTTTCTGGTTGATATAGGAAGGTTGGCGGAGAAGTTAGACGAAGAAGTTGGATAAATGATTTCTACTAGTCAGGCCTCCGGAGTCAGAATGCTTATTGTAATACCTTTTTGGAAGCGAAACGGGCCAACGAGTCAAACACACGGCAATGCCGTGATCGATAGGCTTTTTAAGCCATCTTAGTTCGTTTAGGACCCGAAAACATCATTTTAATTATTTTCGGATTTTGTTATTTCCTTATTTTTTTATTAGGGTTTTGTATTAAATATTTAAACATTATTAGCCATCATTAGGAGGCAGTTTATCATCATTTAATAATATTTCAGAGTTTTACACTATTCTTGTGGATTCCGGAGCTTTTGTAGATTTATCGCTTGTAAATATGTTTGTTCGTGTAAAGGATTAGAGCATGCTTTTCCTTAGATCTTTCCGACTGCGTCACTGGTGGTCCACACCCTTATACTGCTCATCATTTTTTTAATTAAGCCTTGGCAATCATGAGACTTCAGCTTCCAGCTTCCATGTGGAAATGGGAACCCCAGGGTACCTAAAAGGTAATGATCCCGTTTCAAACCCACTCACCTTTGTCACTCTCTGGATAGTATCATCATTCATTCCTGCAAAGTATATTTCAGAATTGTGAGCATTAACTTCAAGACCAGATGCATTAGAGAACATCTGAAAGCCTTGGAGCATAATGTGAAGGATTTTGTCCTCGATCAAGTGTAACCAACTAAATGTATATGGACAAATTATGGAGATAATATATTCAATAATATTAGGTGACCGCGATGTTTTGCAAGAAGCTAATTGCTGTTTTTTGGGCTAGTATAATTGGGCCAACTACTAATATATATTGGATCCTATGAGGTCACACAATATGACAACCCTTGGATATTACCCAAATCCATTTGTGAAATGAGTTGTGCGGTTTTTAGATGGGTGGGATGAGTTGTAACTCATGAGTTTATTAGAATCATAATGTGTGACATTATGAGGCAAAATAAAGCCTCATGAAACACCTCTTTGTAACCACCATATATAGAGATATGGGGGTTACAAAGTAGATAGACATTACATCATCTTTTGAGAGGAAAAATCTGAATTTTCCTTGCTCTTGATTCTCCCCCCCCCATTCGGCCACTACACACCTCAAAAGCAAGAGGGTTCTCCTCTCTTCCGTACTAGCATACGTGGTGATCCAAGGGTTGTTCATGGACCAACTCTAGAGGAACGACGTTTGACGTTCTAAAGGATCTCCACTAGAAGGCTTGTGGCAAAGGAGGAATTCACGCATCAAGAGGTATAGTTCTATACTCTTATTACATTCATGTTGATTTATGCCAAGATCTTGGTGTTAGATGTTTGAGTATGTGATACTCGTTTTCCGCATTAAGCATCGAAACTCCTACAGTGGTATCAGTTAGCCTATTGCATAGATTAATATGATCATGTTGATGCATGTTTTCCATCTTTTTTAATTCATTTAGGGGAGGGTATTAGCATGAGGATGTTGTTTGCATGATTAAAATAGGATTTTAATCTAGTGGGAGTATAAAGTTGTTTATATATTTTTCAGTACATATATATATATATATGTATATATATATATATATATATATATATATATATGTATATATATATATGTATATATATATATACATATATATATATATACATATATATATATATATATATATATATATATATTCTTTATTGATCCTGGTATCAGAGCCAATGGGGTGTAGTTATATTTGTTCCTTATAAAACTTGTTCTTTTGTTATCAGTACTTTCCAGTCTTAAAGCTTGTTTCTGTCCTATTTGTTACTCTGCTCGTTTTAACGTTTGTAGAGGTAGTAAGTCCCGTGTGAGGCAGTCAGACCATAAGGCTACAGTTACCTAAACGGCGGGTAGGTTATAGGGCTTATTTCGGGTTTGTTTTCTGGATTAAGTTATGGTTCTTAAGTATGAGTTCTATTTGGAACAAAGGAACTCCATCCTCTTCTCGTGGTAGTAGTAAGGCCAATAAGCTGGTTAAAAATGAAACCTTTACTATAGAAAACCTTGAGCAAAACATTGACAATTGGGAGATACCCAAAGTTAATAAAGACCAGATCTATAAAATGAATAGATATAACATCTTTAAAACTGATTATGTTATCAAAACCCAAGAACGAGATATCCATTTAACAAAACCTATTGATACTATTAAATTATTTTCAGCAAAAACTTTGCAAAAACATGTCGAAAAAGGTTATCGTTATATTCATATAGGCTTGGTTCAAGTAGGCTTAAAACCTCTTACAAAAGAAGGATTAAATTCTTTTGTCCTTATTGCCCTTAGAGATGGACGATTTAAAGACTTTAATGATTCCTTACTAGGAACCATAGAGTCAAGCTTATGCATGAGTCAAGCTTATGCATGGGTCCAGTCTCTTTTGATTGTTATCCAAATTTCAGTGTCTCGTTAAGTGATAAAAATATCTTATCCTCCTTACTTTTACAAATTAAAACACATAACTACAAAATGTTTGATGGTTCTATCCCAGTAGCTTTGATCTATAAAGTCCATTACAAAGCCATGATGTCTGCTTTTAATACTAGAAACATACAACATAGTAAGAAAGGAGAAACCCTCCTCCTACAAACCGACCTTTCAAGATCAAACATAAGAATCCTTAGACCAATACAATGGAATGATGTGAGTCTTCCTGAAGATTGGTTCCTTGAGGGAGCAGCGGAACCTGAAGTGCAATCCCCAGCCCTTCTAGAACCAACACCGAATTAGAACGAATCATACAATACTCTGATGGTAGTGTTAAGCTTAGGTTTAACAGAAGCACTAGCTCTAGGTATTCAGACCATTCCTCTGTTGAAAACCTAGGACGATCTTCTCGTCTTCCTTCTGAAAATAACATGCATTATAAACGACAAATTAGTTGTCCTAGAAACAATTACCCGGAAAGACCAAGGTATTCTACCTCAGATATACCTTCACCTTCCATCCAAAATGTTGAATATAGAACCCAAGTCCCACACCCAGTTTATGCTGAAAGACAGTCTCCTCCAGGCTCATTCTCAGCCTCAGTTATCACTGAAAATATTACCAATGAGCTTAACGTCCTTGAAAAGGATTTTGAGATCAATTCACAAATACTTCTATGCACCACATAACCTCTCGAAGAGAACATGGTTCTTCAAGCACTTTCTTGAAATTCGAAAAAAGATCTAAGAAAGCTATTACAGCTTTGTTGTTCAACATAAAACCCATATTCTTTTCTTTGATTGGTTTGAGCTATATAGTTCTGACAATAACATTGATTACCCCTTTAAAACCATAGAACCTATTAACACCAATAGAAGGACACCCGTTTGGGAGACTACAGATGGCATTGTTCAAAATGACCATCCTCCTTTACGATAAATTACCTTCCCAGTAGGCGATCACAAGGTAGAGGCCACAGTAAACCTTAAAAATATTGTCCTGCAAAATAATTTTACTAATATCAGTCTTAACACTCTAGGAAAACAGCTTTCTAGAATTGAGAAACAAAGCCTTAAAACAGAGACAATTTTAGTCTCCACTCCTTTAGAAAAAAGCCTCCGAAATCTAATTTTTAAACCATATCAGATTTCTCAAAAGGCTCAAAAAGAAGTCACAACTTCAAGGACTGAATTTCTTCAAGCTATTAAAGACCAAATTAGCAGGGTTGAACCTTCTACTTCAAAAATTGTTGAGGAAGAAACAGTCCAGAATAATACCATTAGTGTCCTAGATTTAAGTGACAGCACTGATCCAAAAACTATCCCCAAAACACCGGAAGTTGCTAAACTATCTTGGCAAAATGCTGGACCTCTTGATATTATTCCTATAAGGTCTAGTGAATCCCAAATAGGAAGTCAACCTAACACAATTGTCCAACCAAAATATAATGCCTCTTCCATCTATGAATGGAATATAGACGGCATGAGCGAACACCAAATCTTAAACCTCTTACAGCAAATGACGATGGCTTCAAATGCTTACAAAACCCAATCTGGTACGTCAGATAAAACAGTTGCAGAACTCCTAATTGCAGGCTTCTCTGGCCAACTAAAAGGATGGTGGGATTTCTATCTCACCAAAGATCAGCAACTGGATATCTTAAATGCCATCCAAACAACTGAAGATGGGGTTCCCATTCTCAACCTAAATGGAGAACCAATCCAAGATTCTGTCTCAACCCTAATATTTACCTTATCACTTCATTTCATTGGAGATTCCTCCTATCTCAGAGACAAAAATGCAGATCTTTTATCCAATCTAAGATGCAAAAAACTTAGTGATTACCAGTGGTATAAAAATACTTTCCTAGCCAGGGTTATGCTTAGAGAAGATTCTAACCAACCCTTTTGGAAAGAAAAAATTTTAGCAGATCTTCCAGCCATATTAGGAGAAAAGGTTAGAAACCGAAGCCGTGAGGATTTTGGCGAACATATTATGCCTTATGATAGGCTAACCTATGGTGAGTTGGTCAGTGTAACCTCTAAACAAGGCCTTTAAATATGTCAAGATTTGAAGCTCCAAAAACACCTAAAAAGGGAGTTAAAAGAGACTAAAAAGGAATTAGGATCCTTCTGCCAACAATTTAATATCTCTTCCCCCCAAAACAAACACTTGTAAAAGAAATTGTAGTAAAACAACCCATTACCAAAAACCCTTTAAATGTCGAAAATTTTATTAGAAGGTCGAGAAAGTCTTCCATAAAAAACCCTTTGAGCAACGAAAATGGAAGCCCCATAGGAAACACCAACAGACCACTACAAAACCTAACCATAAAAAATAACTTGTTTCAAGTGTGGTAAAAAGGGTCATACGGCTAGATTTTGTAGGATGTCTAATAAAATCCAAAACCTTGACCTAGATGATGAAACTCTAGGAAGAATTTCAGCTCTTTTAATAGAGTCTTCTGATGAGGAAACTGAATCTTATAATTCAACTGAGAATTATGGCCCTCAGGATGATGATATAGATTCCTCATCTTCAGCTAATGATGAGGATTATACCCTAAACGTTCTCACCAAAGAACAAAACCTCATTTTAGATGTTATTCAGGATATTAATAATCCTGATCTACAAAAACAGTACCTTGAACGTCTTCGTAAATCCCTTGAGGACAATCCTCAAGAAAAGGACCCTAACCCTCCTTCTTCAAGCACTGAACCATAGAACCTCACTTCTATTTTAGAAAAAAGAAGTTCTAGAAAGAAGCCAGAAAGAACCATACAGGATCTTCAGGCTGAAGTTAAAACCATTAAAGCCGACATAAAAGACCTTAAAACTAAGCAGCAGCAAGACTCTGCCATAATCCAGCTTCTAACTTCTCATATGGTCCCAGATATCCCTAGTGAGAGTGATCCTGACGATATCCCGGATAAAGAGCAAAGCCCGAAAGTCCCAGTTGATTTCCTTTTTGTCTTAAAAGAAATCAGTTCTAGAAAGTATTACATAAAAATCACACTTGAGTTCTCTAGTGACTTTAAAATTAATACCATAGCTTTGTTCGACACCGGAGCAGATTTAAATTGCATTAAATCCAGTCTCGTCCCAAAACGCTTTTATAAAAAAACTTCAGAAAAACTTAGCTCTGCTAATAACACCAAAATGCATATAGTGGGAAAAACAGATGCTAACATATTAAATCAAGGCCTTTCTCTAAAAGGCCATTTTGTCCTCGTTACCAATATACACCATACAGTAATCTTGGGAACACCATTCATAAATTTAATAACCCCTTATAATGTCAGTTATGATGGTATATCCTTCAAAACTAATAATAAAAGGCTTGATTTCTTTTCTTAGAAAAGGCCAAAACCAGAAATCTCAACATTATAAAGGCAAGCTATCTTATCAATCGAAAACAGAGTGACGTGCATGATCAAAAACAAAAAATCCATTTACAAAAAATTGAGGATCAATTACAAGGTAGTATTCTAAAAACTCATAAAGCCTCCTTGAAAGTGAAGTTTGCTCTGAGCTTCCAAATGCCTTATGGAATATAAAACAACACATAGTCGACTTACCTAATGAGCCTGACTTTGATGAAAAGAATATTACTACCAAAGCCCGACCAACTCAAATGAATGCCGACTTAGAACGCCATTGTCGAGAAGAAATTAGATTTCTCGAAAGCAAAGGCTTAATTTCCAAGTCCCGTTCTCCTTGGAGCTGTGCGGCGTTTTACGTCAACAAAGCTTCGGAGATTAAACGAGGCACGCCTAGGCTAGTTATAAATTACAAGCCTCTTAACGATGCCCTTTGTTGGATCCGTTATCCAATACACAATAAAAAGGATCTGATGCAAAAATTACACCATGCCTTTATCTTCTCAAAATTTGATATGAAATTCGGATTTTGGTAAATACAAATTAAGCCACAACATCGTTATAAAACCGCTTTTACTGTTCCTTTTGGCCAGTACGAATGGAATGTTATGCCCTTCGGTCTTAAAAATGCTCCCTCTGAGTATCAAAGGATTATGAACGATATCTTCAACCCCTATTCAGACTTTTGTATTGTTTACATTGATGACGTGCTGGTTTACTCAAGCACGATTGATCAGCACTTTAAAAATCTTAAGACTTTTTTCTATCTAATTAAGAAAAATGGTCTTGTTATTTCAGCAAAAAAGATTTCTTTATTTCAAACTGAAATTAGATTTCTCGGCCAAATTGTGTCTTGTGGCACTATTACCCCTATTGATAGGTCTCTCCAATTCACTAGCAAATTTCCTGATAAAATCTTAGACAAAACTCAACTACAGAGGTTTCTTGGTAGTTTAAACTATGTCTTTGATTTTTATCCAAATTTTGTAGAATTGCGAAACCTCTCCATGATAGACTAAAGAAAAACCCACCACATTGGTTTGATCTCCATACCCAGGCTATTAAAACAATAAAAACACGAGTCTTAGAAATCCCATGCCTTAGTTTGGCAAACCCTGACCTTCCTAAAATTGTTGACACAGATG